>OY390740.1:22628621-22973958 GCA_959613385.1 Geotrupes spiniger | reverse complement strand
AAACTAAATGCATAGTGTGGCCACGAAAAGTTGCTGCAACTTTGATGCGGCATCAAAGTTGCAGCAACTAAATGCATAGTGTGGCCATCGCTTTATATCCTGATACAATATCATTTGAAAAATTAAATTTAAAAGTCATTGAGTGGTTAAATTTTAATGAATTAGAAATGGAATTAGTTGACTTTCAGTCAAATACCATATAGAACCAAAAATTTGTTGATTTAAGAAATGATTTAGAAATTATTGAAAGTAATCGATTATTGGATAAAATAAATAAAATTGCAGAAGATGAAATTCTAAATACATGGAATTCAATTCCTGACACGTTTAATTGTTTAAAAATATTAGCAAAGACAATTTTATCAAATTATCATCCCTGGCATAGATCACCAATTATTATTAGCAAAACTGTCATATATCGGTTTGTCAGCTGCATCTATGAAATGGTTCGAAAATTACATCTATGGTAGATCGCAGGTGGTGTTATATAGAAATATAAATAGAGAACAAAGAATGTCAGATTCTGTTCTCTTAAAGTCAGGTGTCCCGCAGGGTTCATTTCTAGGACCATTATTATTTACTGTTTACATGGCAAACTACATTCATATACTGACGATAAGCAACTGTATTTTAGTTTCAATCGTGCAAACCTTATCGATGCTATTCAAAAAATAAATTACGATTTAAATAATATTCACGGGTGGTCTGACGACAATGCATTGAGGCTGATGTCTGATGGTCTGATGGTTTACTCTTATCACCTTTTTCCATATCTCGAAAACGGTACACGTTACGGAAAAAAATATTCTTACATAAATTATAGATATTGATATTTTAAACAACTTTCATTTGAAAAGTTTTTTCAAAAAACGTAGTATAACTAAGTATAAGTAAGTTTCGTGCGGACCACCGCGGATTTTTAGTTACTTATACTTTATGTATAAGTAAGTATAGGAGTCATGAAAAATTTCGACCTCATGAAAAATTTCAACGGATATACACGTTTTGAGGTCTCCTGAATCGTTTCTGACTATTTTCGGAATGACGTCTGTGTGTGTGTCTTTGCGCGCTCTAGCGTCCAAACGATTATAGCTAGAGCTCTGAAACTTTAAACTTAACATTTGTATATGGCAAGGAGGAAAACGTCCTATTTTGAACGCAATCTCTCAACCGGAAGTGTGTACTAGATGAATTTTGTAGGGGTGGTACTCGTTTTTTAAATATTTTGAACAGATCTTCGAGACATATCATGATTTAAAGCCACTTGCAGCACAGACTTTTTAGGGTTCTCCACGATATCTAATAAAATATTTAATGAATTTTCTTCGTTGGTGTATGTTTTTGGACGTTGGTTTTTCACACTACCGGTTTGATTAATTTTTTTTAATGTTTTTGTCACTGTTGACTTTCTTATTGGATTCCTATCTGGGTGGATTTCATTAAACACTGCACAGGTTTCCTGGTGACTTCGTTTTCTATTTCCATACCCAATTATCATGAGAATTTCAATTGTCTCTCTGTTAAATGATTCATATTATTAGTTTTTTGCTAATACAACGTCAACTAACAATTAACTGTCAATATTTTCATGCTTGACGATTTTGCTAAGGCAATTTATTTTGCGTAGACATTTTCATTTTATTTTAATTTTGAATTTTTACATAACGTTGATTTGATTAAACCATCAGTTTCAGATATTGGGTTTTTTCTGCGCTGTATACTAATCCTAAACTTAAAGTGTCGCAGTTTGACCTTCAATAGTTAGGCGGTGGAGCGCGCACAGCCACACGTATGTTTAGCAGCCCGATCCCAATATTATAGAATCCGCGGTGGTCCGCAGGAAACTTACTTATACTTAGTTACACTACGGTTTTCGAAAAAACTTTTCAAATGAAAGTTGTTTGTAATTTCAATCTCTTTAACTTATATTAGAACATTTTTTTGATAGCTCGTACCGTTTTCGAGATAATGAAAATGGTGATAAGAGTAAACGATCACTTCCGGTTGAGCTATTGCGTTCAAAATAGGACGTTTTCCTCCGTGCTACATACAAATGTTAAATTTAAAGTTTCATAGCTGTAGCTATAATCGTATGGACGCTAGAGCGCGCAAAGGCACACACACAGACACACACACAGACGTCATTCCGAAAATAGTCAGAAACGATTCAAGGGACCTCAAAACGCGTATATCCGTTAAAATCTCGAGGTCGAAATTTTTCATGATTCCTATACTTACTTATACATAAAGTATAAGTAAGTAAAAATCCGCGGTGGTCCGCACGAAACTTACTTATACTTAGTTATACTAAGGTTTTCGAAAAAACTTTTCAAATGAAAGTTGTTTGTAATTTCAATGTCTTTAACTTATATAAGAACATTTTTTTGATGGCTCGTGCCGCTTTCGTGATAATGAAAATGGTGATAAGAGTAAACGATCACTTCCGGTTGAGCTATTGCGTTCAAGATAGGACGTTTTCCTCCTTGCTACATACAAATGTTAAGTTTAAAGTTTCAGAGATATAATCGTTTGGACGCTAGAGCGCGCACAGACACACAGACACACACACAGACGTCATTCCGAAAATAGTCAGAAACAATTCAGGGGACCTAAAAACGCGTATATCCGTTAAAATCTCGAGGTCGAAATTTTTCACGTATACTTATACATAAAGTATAAGTAAGTAAAAATCCGCGGTGGTCCGCACGAAACTTACTTATACTTAGTTATACTACGTTTTTCGAAAAAACTTTTCAAATGAAAGTTGTTTAAAATATCAATATCTATAATTATGTAAGAATATTTTTTTTCCGTAACGTGTACCGTTTTCGAGATATGGAAAAAGGTGATAAGAGTAAACCATCACTTCCGGTTGAGAGATTGCGTTCAAAATAGGACGTGTTCCTCCTTGCTACATACTGTTGTATCTTTCGGAAGGATGAATCAAACTGCGAGGTTTGGACTCAAGTGTTTATTGCTTGTTTGTGCGCGCGTACCTGCCGGACGTACATATATAGTAAAAAAGAGTTTACGATAAAAAGCAATTCATATATACAATGAACATTGTTACACCCTTATCCTATTTTCAAAGTCTCAGCCCCTTAACAACTTTCAAATTTAATATATATCTCTTAACATAATTAAAACAAAATTCTATACAATATGTCCAACACAACTCATTGCGTATTTAACAATCTTGATCGTAAATTGTATCTCGGTTCAATATTGCAACTTTCGTCATTATCCACGTTAGTGCTTGAACCGCCGTCACAATTTTCGTTCTCGATCTCATTCGTATTCGTGTCATTAACAGTCTGATCTTTGTTCTCTGTAGGGACAGAAGAATGCAAGGAAAATCTACTTTTTCTTAATTGATCCGAATGCCTACGTACTCTTTTGCCTCCCTCTGTTCCTACTTCAAACGTTACGGCTCCGCCTTTATCGGTTATCGTGCCCTTGCCCCAAGACGGATTGTTGGGTAGAGTATAGTCCCTATACATCACCTTATCACCAATATTTAACTCTTTAGGTTTACCACCATGATTTTCTATTTGTTTTTCAACCTTATTGGCTACATATTGGCTGTGATCAGGCAAAACTAAGTCTAGACGAGTTTTAAGTTTACGACCAAACATCAATTGAGCTGGACTTACTCCCGTTGTGGAGTGAGTCGTATTACGGTAGTCAAATAGAAAACGTTGCATGAAAATGTTTATATTTTGATTACTGCGATATGCCTTTTTTAAACAATATTTTATATTTTTCACAGCGTTTTCTGCTGCTCCGTTACTAGCGGGATGGTAAGGTGGTGATAAAATATGGCGTATGCCATTTAACTTTAAGTAATGTTTAAATTCTTCAGATGAGAAAGGAGGGCCGTTATCAGAAACTACGACATTCGGTAAACCATACCGCGAAAATGTTTCTCGTAATTTTCTGATAACACATTCTGCAGTTGTTGCGAACATTTCGCACACTTCCAACCATTTAGAGTATGCGTCGGTAATTACCAGATACATTTTATTTGCAAAAGGTCCTAGAAAATCTATATGTATCCTTGACCATGGTGTTCTTGTTAAAGGCCAGGGATTTAGATTTATTTTTGATGGGTTTATTCTTACAGAATTGCATAAGTCACAACTGGAGCACATCTTTTCGATATCATTGTCCATGTTAGGCCAATAGACATATGATCTCGCAAAAGACTTGCACTTGCTCATACCCAAATGACTAAGATGTAATTCGTTTAAAATCAGAGTTCTTAATTTTGAAGGTATAACTACTCGGTAACCCCATAAAATACAACCTTGTTCAGTATGTAACTGATCGCATTTTGTGTAATACGGTTTAAAATTGTCTGCTACATGTTCTTTAGCAGGCCACCCATGTAAGCAAAATCCAAATACTCTACTTAATAAAGGATCATTTCTTGTTTCTTTAGCAATGTGTTTATGATCAATGGGTAAATTTTCCTCCAAATAAAATATATGTTCTCTACCGTCATCGAAGGGTACATTTGAATTCGTTTTACTTGGTAAACGCGATAACGCATCTGCATTAGAATTTTTATTTGATGAAATATATTTAATGTTGTATTGATAAGTTGATAGAATGACACTCCAGCGTTGCAACCGGCTGGCTGCAAAAATAGGTATTCCTTTTTTGTCTCCAAATATTGCCATCAATGGTTTGTGATCCGTTAACAGGGTAAAACATCGTCCGAAAATATATTGGTGGAACTTTTTTACGCCAAAAATTATTGCCAACGCTTCTCGATCAATCTGGCTATAGGATTTTTCAGCAGAATTTAATGTCCGAGATACAAATGCAATTGGTCTTACCTCCCCATTTGGAAATTCATGTGATAAAACCGCGCCAATACCGTAGGAGCTTGCGTCGCATGCTAAAATTAATGGTAGATCACAATTATAATGCACCAACACTTTTGATGAAATTAATTCAGCTTTTATTTGTTCAAAAACACTCTGTTTTTCTTTAGACCAAATAAAACCTGTATCCTTCTTTAATAGTTTATAAAGGGAATTTAATTTTGTTGAAATATTTTTAATAAATTTAGAATAGTAGTTTACCATACCTAAAAATGACTTTAGCTCAGTTATATTGGTTGGTGTTTTCATCTTTTTTATTGCATTAATCTTTTCTGGTGCCGTATGCAAACCTTTACTATCAATTACAAACCCTAAATAACTGACACTACTTTGACAAAAACTACATTTATTTAATTGAATTTTTAAATTGTTAGAATTAAGCTTATCAAAAACTTGAAATAAAGTTTTCTTGTGTTTCTCTATATTTTCGGATGCCACTAAAATATCATCTAGAAATAGTGTGGTTCCTTCAATGTTTGAGAATAAATTATCCATAATTCTTTGGAATATTCCTGGGCTAGAAGCAACTCCATAAGGAAGTCTATTGTATCTAAACAATCCTTTATGAGTGTTTATTGTTACTAACACCTTGGAGTCCTCATCAAGTTCTATTTGAGCGTAAGCCTGAGAAAGATCAATTTTTGTAAAATATTTACAATTCTTTAAATTTGCTAATAAATCCTCTATCTTTGGCAATGGATATTTATCTATATTTAAATTTGGATTTAATGTTACCTTAAAATCACCACAAATTCTAATATCACCACTCTTTTTGAGTACAGGTACTATTGGCGTCGCCCATTCGCTATACTTTACCGGTGCTAAGATATTTTGCTTAACTAAATTACTTATCTGCTTTTCTACCTTGGATTTTAGTGAATAAGGTAAGGATCTTGCCTTACAAAATATTGGTTTAACATTTTCTTTCAAATATAACTTAACTTTTTCCGTTTTAAAACTTCCTAATTCGTTTTTAAAAACGTTCGGATATTTAATTGTTAATAACGTTGATACCTTATTTTCATACAGAGTATTGTTGGAAATATCCGTTATTTTAAATAAACCGTCTATTGAAATTTTTAATAATTTTACCCAATCACGGCCAATTAAAGGTGGTCCGCCATGTTTTATTACGTATAGTTTTAAATCATTTTTAATCGTTTTATGGTGGAAAACCTTTACATATATATAACCAATGGCTTGTATACTATCCCCAACGTAAGACTTAAGATTTAAATTAGACTTGCATATTTTTATATTACCAAAATACTTTTCATACATCGTATTTGAAATAACTGAAATTGCAGAACCGGTGTCGACTTCCATTTCGAGATTGATATCATTTATTTTAATATTTATTTTGACAGGTTTTTCAGATATTTCTTTTAAATTATACAAGCCAACTTCGAATGAATTATCGACATCGTTCTCATTTTGAGAAACATCTACATAATTATTGGTTTTATTTTCATTTCGTCCTTGTTTACACACACTACTCACGTGACCCTTTTTCCTGCACACATGGCACTGCGCACTTCGGAAAAAGCAATGCTTGTCCTCGTGGTTCTGCTTGCCACAATGGCGGCAGGATATCCGCTTCTTTGTTCGGTTCAATGGTTGCCGTGATGTCGAGCACGTGGACGAAGCCTGATGTTCCTTTTTCACTTTCATTAGGTTCACCGTTGTTCCGTCGATCAATCCGGAATTTATTTCAGCCGCTTCCATGCTTACTGCGAGCTTGTGTGCGTTGCCATACGTTAACGTAGCTTCCGAAAACAGACGTTGCCGGATGATTTCATTTTTTAGGACGTATACTAACTGATCCCGTAAATTTTCTTCCAATCCGTTACCGAAATTACATGTTTTCGCCAGCTTCATTAAATTAGCCACATAAACAGATATGGACTCACCCGGCTCCTGTTTTCGCTGCCTGAATTTGTACCTCTCCGCGATCTCGGATGGTTTCGGTTCCAGGTGGGTTTTCATTATTTTTACTAATTCTTCATAGGTTTTATCTTCTGGTTTATGCGGATTACATAAATCCGTCATCAATTCGAAGGTTTCATCACCAATAACAGTAATTAATATTGCCGTTTTTAACTCAGGTTTAATCCCGTTTGCTTTAAAATATTGTTCGACACGTGTTACATATGTCGACCAATTCTTTTCATTTAATTTAAATTCTTCAATCCTTCCAATCGACATCGTTGCACTATATTTAATTTAATGCACTATATTTAATTAACGTAATTTACTTTTACTATCTCTGTAATTTATTTAATCCCATCCTCGTCGCCACTGTTGTATCTTTCGGAAGGATGAATCAAACTGCGAGGTTTGGACTCAAGTGTTTATTGCTTGTTTGTGCGCGCGTACCTGCCGGACGTACATATATAGTAAAAAATCCGCGGTGGTCCGCACGAAACTTACTTATACTTAGTTATACTACGTTTTTCGAAAAAACTATTCAAGTGAAAGTTGTTTAAAATATCAATATCTATAATTTATGTAAGAATATTTTTTTCCGTAACGTGTACCGTCTTCGAGATATGGAAAAAGGTGATAAGAGTAAACCATCACTTCCGGTTGAGTGATTGCGTTCAAAATAGGACGTTTTCCTCCTTGCTACATACAAATGTTAAATTTAAAATTTCAGAGCTCTAGCTATAATCGTATGGACGCTAGAGCGCGCACAGACACTTTTATGCTGTTAGCGGCGCGCGATCCCAATATTATAAAAATCCGCGGTGGTCCGCACGAAACTTACTTATACTTAGTTACACTACGGTTTTCGAAAAAACTTTTCAAATGAAAGTTGTTTATAATTTCAATCTCTTTAACTTATATACGAACATTTTTTTGATAGCTCGTACCGTTTTCGAGATAATGAAAATGGTGATAAGAGTAAACGATCACTTCCGGTTGAGCTATTGCGTTCAAAATAGGACGTTTTCCTCCTTGCTACATACAAATGTTAAATTTAAAGTTTCAGAGCTCTAGCTATAATCGTATGGACGCTAGAGCGCGCACAGACACTTTTATGCTGTTAGCGGCGCGCGATGTCAATAGAAAAAATCCGCGGTGGTCCGCACGAAACTTACTTATACTTAGTTATACTACGTTTTTCGAAAAAACTTTTCAAGTGAAAGTTGTTTATAATATCAATATCTATAATTTATGTAAGAATATTTTTTTCCGTAACGTGTACCATTTTCGAGATATGGAAAAAGGTGATAAGAGTAAACCATCACTTCCGGTTGAGTGATTGCGTTCAAAATAGGACGTTTTCCTCCTTGCTACATACAAATGTTAAATTTAAAGTTTCAGAGCTCTAGCTATAATCGTTTGGACGCTAGAGCGCGCACAGACACACAGACACACACACACACAGACACACACACAGACACACACACACACACACAGACACACAGACGTCATTCCGAAAATAGTCAGAAACGATTCAGGGGACCTCAAAACGCGTATATCCGTTAAAATCTCGAGGTCGAAATTTTTCATGATTCCTATACTTACTTATACATAAAGTATAAGTAAGTAAAAATCCGCGGTGGTCCGCACGAAACTTACTTATACTCAGTTATACTACGTTTTTCGAAAAAACTTTTCAAGTGAAAGTTGTTTAAAATATCAATATCTATAATGTATGTAAGAATATTTTTTTCAGTAACGTGTACCGTTTTCGGGATATGGAAAAAGGTGATAAGAGTAAACCATCACTTCCGGTTGAGTGATTGCGTTCAAAATAGGACGTTTTCCTCCTTGCTACATACAAATGTTAAATTCAAAGTTTCAGAGCTCTAGCTATAATCGCTTGGACGCTAGAGCGCGCACAGACACACACACAGACACACAGACGTCATTCCGAAAATAGTCAGAAACGATTCAGGATACCTCAAAACGCGTATATCCGTTAAAATCTCGAGGTCGAAATTTTTCATGATTCCTATACTTACTTATACATAAAGTATAAGTAAGTAAAAATCCGCGGTGGTGCGCACGAAACTTACTTATACTTAGTTATACTACGTTTTTCGAAAAAACTTTTCAAATGAAAGTTGTTTAATATATCAATATTTATAATTTATGTAAGAATATTTTTTTCCGTAACGTGTACCGTTTTCGAGATATGGAAAAAGGTGATAAGAGTAAACCATCACTTCCGGTTGAGAGATTGCGTTCAAAATAGGACGTTTTCCTCCTTGCTATATACAAATGTTAAGTTTAAAGTTTCAGAGCTCTAGCTATAATCGTTTGGACGCTAGAGCGCGCACAGACACACAGACACACACACACAGACACACAGACGTCATTCCCAAAATAGTCAGAAACGATTCAGGGGACCTCAAAACGCGTATATCCGTTGAAATCTCGAGGTCGAAATTTTTCATGATTCCTATACTTACTTATACATAAAGTATAAGTAAGTAAAATCCGCGGTCGTCCGCACGAAACTTACTTATACTTAGTTATACTACATTTTTCAAAAAAACTTTTCAAATGAAAGTTGTTTAAAATATCAATATCTATAATTTATGTAAGAATATTTTTTTCCGTAACGTGAACGGTTTTCGAGATATGGAAAAAAGTGATAAGAGTAAACCATCACTTCCGGTTGAGAGATTGCGTCCAAAATAGGACGTTTTCCTCCTTGCTACATACAAATGTTAAGTTTAAAGTTTCAGAGCTCTAGCTTTAATCGTTTGGACGCTAGAGCGCGCACAGACACACAGACACACACACACACACACAGACACACACACAGACACACACACACACACACACAGACACACAGACGTCATTCCGAAAATAGTCAGAAACGATTCAGGGGACCTCAAAACGCGTATATCCGTTAAAATCTCGAGGTCGAAATTTTTCATGATTCCTATACTTACTTATACATAAAGTATAAGTAAGTAAAAAGAGTTTACGATAAAAAGCAATTCATATATACAATGAACATTGTTACACATACAAATGTTAAGTTTAAAGTTTCAGAGCTCTAGCTATAATCGTTTGGACAATAGAGCGCGCACAGACACACACACAGACGTCATTCCAAAAATAGTCAGGATCGATTCAGGCGACCGCAAAACGCGTATATCCGTTAAAATCTTGAGGTTGGAATTTTTCATGATTCCTATACTTACTTTTACATAAAGTATAAGTAAGTAAAAATCTGCGGCGGTCCGCACCGAACTTTCTTATACTTGCTTATGCCCCAAGTAGAAGTTATTTAAAATTGCAATATCTTTAAACTTTTATAGGAACAATTTCGATAACTCATCCCGTCTTCAAATTATGGAAAATGTGATAAGAGTAGACCATTATTACTTACTTATACTTTATGTATAAGTAAGTATAGTAATCATGAAAAATTTCGACCTCGAGATTTCAACGGATATACGCGTTTTGAGGTCCCCTGAATCGTTTCTGACTATTTTCGGAATGACGTCTGTGTGTGTGTCTGTGTGTCTGTGCGCGCTCTAGCGTCCAAACGATTATAGCTAGAGCTCTGAAACTTTAAATTTAACATTTGTATGTAGCAAGGAGGAAAACGTCCTATTTTGAACGCAATCTCTCAACTGGAAGTGATGGTTTACTCTTATCACCTTTTTCCATATTTCGAAAATGTGCGGACCACCGCTGATTTTTTCTGGTTTAGATATTGCTTTCAAAATATGACGTTTTCTTCCTTTCTACATTCGCACCTAAAGTCTCATAAATTAAGGGTCAATAGTTTGCTATTGCGCTAGACCGCGCAGAGACACACATACTTTTATCCACTCGATCGCAATAGTATAAAATCTGCAGTGGTTGCACTGAACTTTCTTATACAATAACTTTATTATTTCTTATACTACGCACACGCACACGCACACGCACACGCACACGCACACGCACACGCACACGCCACGCACACGCACACAAGACCATAGCTATGTGCAATGTGTCCCTATCAATAACATTGAAGAAATACCTAGAGTGTCAAGAATGGACTGTGTGGATGAAACCATAAAGCAATTGAGCGACAATACAGGACACTTTAGGTATTACTATTGCACTTTAGTGCAACTTAAAAGAGTTTAATTTTCAATTTTTAGTAATGAAACTGCTGTTTTGTTGTCGACGATGGTGCCAAATAATGTGGTATTGCAAAGTGATGACGAATGCGATTCCACTGCAATAATAACAACTACATCGTTTACAGGGAGACGAATTGTAGATATTAAATTATTTCTTCAAGGAATTTTGAGTATTGGGGTGCATGCACCAATGTTTCGGACATGGACATCATTTCTGAAAAGAAGATTCGTTTATGCAGTGTGTTTACATTCAAATGTAGAATGTGTAATATAACCTCTGATATTGCAACAGAAGATGTCTTAAACTCTGATATTTTAAATGTGAACGATGCAAGTGTATTATCTTGCATATCAACTGGTATAGGGCACTCACAGCTTGTAGAACAACATGCGGCAATAAATTTAACATTTTTTAATTACGCTCAGAGTCGCTAAAATATATCTGAAATTATAAGGAAAGCTACGTGGAAAAGTATGGAAGAGGCAGAAAAAGAGGAAAAACATTGTGCAATGGTAGAAGGAAGGGTTAATAAAAATGGCATTCCAATTATAGATGATATTTTGATATGATATTGATATGATGGTGCTTGGTGCAAGCGGTCATATCAAGTAAATTATGATGCACTCTCCGAAGTTGTAAGTATACATATAATTATATTTTATCTATAAAAGTAAGTTGGTCTTATTTCAGGCATGTATAATTGGACAACGCACAGGAAAGCTCCTATATTTAGGATTAAAAATAAATATTGCATCACTTGCGCACGTGCTGAAGCACAAGCTGTGACTGTTCCTTATCATGTCTGCTTCAGAAACTGGTATGGAATCTGAAATTATTTGTGAAGGGTTTAGCAATTCCTTACAATTACATGACGTAATTTATAAAAGATTAATAGGAGATTAACAGCAGCGTGATGAAGAAATTAATAGAAACAAAGCCATATGGCAATGAAAAAGTTGAAAAAATTGAGTGTCGAAATCACATGATTCGACATTTTATCACGAAACTTAAAGAACTGAGCGATTCTCAATCGGAGATCGATGTATTCTTCACCACAATATCTGATTGCAGCATTACTGTAGAACATAACTATTTATCGGATCATACGCACCAAATAGCTGTAATTGATGTCGAACCGATCGAAGAACGTGGTATTATGACGAGGCAGCATACGAATAAGAACATGAATAAATTTCGTAGTTTATTGATTGCTGAGATAAATAAGGACTTCAATTGGAATCGGGATAGTAACGATGTAGATACGCTTTATAATTTGTTTGGGAACTCAATAATGGTAAAATTCAACGAAGCGTTTCCCAGGACACGGATTGAGAGGAAAACTAGCAAACAAGTCAACAAATGGATGACGCTCGAGCTGATAAGGCTGTCAAAGCTGCTGTGCGAAATGGCGGAGGTAAAACAGAGGCTAAATAGTGAGATATACAACAACAGAGATATTTCGTTACGAAAATTTTACGCTAAACAAATTCAACTTAGCAAAAAAACTGCAATGACACACGAATCACACGTATCACCAAAATTAATAAAACTTGCTGGAACATAATTAGTGAACAATGTGGTAAAGGAAAATTGAAGCAAATAAAAATTGAAAAAGATGGAGCACCAGTTAATAATGACGACATAGCGAACATATTCAATAATCAGTTTGCAGATATCGCCGAGCGGTGTTCTTCAACTGACAGAGATGCGGAGACAGGCATGTTAAATAGCATGTTAAACAGCATGTATCTGAATCCAGTTTCAAAACTAGAAGTTGAAAGAACAATTCAGAAATGTTGCAAGAAGATTTCTTCTTGCATCGACGGCATACCTGGTAATTTGTTGACGTACGTAAAAGAGGAAATAAGTGAACCACTCACATACATTATAAATAAATCGTTTGAATGTGGCAGTTATCCGGACAGATTAAAAATATCAAAAACTGTACCAATTTTTAAAAATAAGGGTAGTCCCCTTGACGTTGACAACTACAGACCTGTATCGATACAAAATCATACTTGGAAAATTTCGAATACTGCTTTCAAACAAGACTGTACTCATTCCTGGAGAAATTCAAACAAATAGGTCAAGCGCAACACGGATATAGAAAATCGAAATCGACCATCACAGCCATAGAAGAGATAGTAAAGACAATTTGCAGCGCCTTTGAAAGAAAGCAGAAAATAGCTTGTCTCTTCGTCGACATGACAAGAGCATTCGACTCAGTGGATCACAATTTATTGGCGTACAAACTCCTTCAGAAAGGAATTAGAGTGGTAGCAAACCAATGTTCCTACCTTTCCGGTAGATCCCAGCGCATATTTGTGAACGACACTACATCGGACTCAAGATCGATAAACATAGGGGTACCTCAAGGAACTATTTTAGGACCTCTACTGTTTCTAGTTATGATAGATGAAATGGGCTGCCGCATCCAAAATCAGATTGTACGCAGCTGATGCTAGTATGCCAGTCATCCAACCGACAGTAGAAAAGTTGATAACCTCTGCCGATGATGTAATACAGCAACTGCAGAATTGGTGCAAAAGCAACGGGATACTATTAAATATTTCAAAAACGCAAGCAGTGGAATTTCATCCTATAAATGAAAAAGTTGATAAAATGACCTTGCTAAAAGTGAACAAAACATCATTACCGCAATCAGAATTGGTAAAGTTCTTAGGTGTCACTATGGATAGTAAACTTACATGGGAAGAACACGTAGTGCAATTGACTACAAAACTTAGTTCGGTAGTGTTCTTGATGCGGTCAATGCGTGCGACGGTATGATCAAAAATATTAAAAATGATGTATTTTGGACTTGTATTCGGTAACGTAACGATTGTGATGGGCTACGGACTTATTTTCTGTGAGAGTTCTAGACATTCACATCAGGTTTTAATAACGCAAAAAAAATTAATACGAATTATGGAAGGAGTGAATCCAGGAACTAGCTGCAAGGGGCAATATTTTCACTTTATGCGTATAAATTGGTGCTTCATACTTTTGGAAAGAGTTTTAACAAAAACAAAGACAATCATGGGTATAACACGAGGGGAGTGAACCTAGTTCGACAAGATTTTTACAGACTAACAGTGTCACAGCATGCGGTGGAGTATGTGGCGGAAATATTTCAATAATTTGCCTGCAGAAATAAGAAATGAGACAGATTGCAAAAAAATTAATGGACTTTGTTTTGATTATTACACCAATAGGGAATTTTATAATATGAATGAACATTTTATTGTAAATAATCAAATACTAGCAGATAATTAATTTAATTCATTTTGCACATCGATGGTTTAACGACCACTTGACTTATCACACAATGTAACAATATGTATTGTACATTTATTGACGAAATAAATATTATTATTATTATTTAATGTACTGCATACCTGATTGAATTACAGAATTAGATACAACCAAGGGTAATCGTATGCATTATCCATTTATACAAAATGTACAACTTTGCCAAATTTAAAATTCTTAAAGCGGTAATAACTCTTCGTCTTAGACCAAATTGATACTAACGTTGGTTTTCACAGTAGAATCGCGTGATGTAAATATTCTCCGCATGTTGTAATATATCCTGCATATATAGATTGGTCGAGATAACCATAATTTGAGAATTTCATGGAACAGTACCTCGCTGTCGTGCGATATCTAATTACTAAGTAGTACGTAAGTAAGAAGGTAAGTAATCTTTATTGAATTCAAGTATACAATTCTAGTCAATAATAACACACAATCGCAATATTTCAGCAAATAAAATAGAGATCGTGCAAAATTAGCTTCTGAGGGACCTGCAGGCATCCATAAATTCTTGGTGTGTGTAAAATGCACCATCCACGTCACGAAAACGTCTGACAAGTCGAGAGAAGTGCTTAAGTGGATATTGTTTCCATGCCTCGGGAAGAGCGTTATACAGGGTGAATCCTAAATGGCTGATAATATTCATAACAACCGATTCTGCATCAAAGATGGAGCAATAGAGTCTTATAACAATTTGCTGTGAATCTCATGGACGAGGAGTTATTGGCAGTCTTAAGTTAAATTACGTTGCTCATAGTATTATATTTTTATGAAATAATGTTTTTTAGCTGTAGTATAATCAACACAAGGAATCACCAATCTGTAATTGTAGTCATCATACTCTTGGTTTACGTAGAATTTTCATTAGAAGCTTGAACTTTCTGCAATGCTTGAGTTTTCCAAATATGTTGCAACAATGTGCAATACAATTTTCACATTTTGAAATAAACGTAGACTGTTACGTACTTTTTACTTTAAATAATTTGACGTTTAATGACACATCTGTGACAATTTGCTGTAAAAAAGGACGTGTTGAATTGTCTTGTTGTTTATTATCTTAATAATTAGCGTCGTGGAGTACAGTTTTGTGGAACATGCAGACATGTGTTTGATATTAGGAGAATGTCATGGCAATTTGTAGGCTGCTGCTAATTTATATGCTGATCGGTATCCAAACAGAAGGCATCCAAATGCTAATGTTATTCGACGACTGGATCAACGAATGCGAGAAACTGGAAGAACTGCACCTACTCCAACAGCTAACAGAGGCCGTCCTCGTCGAGTATCACCACAGGTTGAAGAAAATATCTTACATGTAGTGGAAAATGAACCAGAACAAAGTACCCGGTCCATTGCCAGAATTTTTGATATTAGCCAAAGAAGCGTTCATCGCTTATTACAGTAAAATGGCTTGTAGATGGCTACTTGAGCAAGAAAGGAATCCTGGTTTTATTGGACGTGTCTTGTGGACTGATGAAAGTACGTTCACCAGAAATGGAACATTTAATATCCATAATATGCACCAATGGAGCGATGAAAATCCCCATTCATTCTACCAAACGAATTATCAAATTCGGTTTAGTGTTAATGTGTGGGGTGGTATTATTGGTAATAGGCTCATAGGACCACACATTTTGCCTAACAGACTAAACGCAAATAATTTTGTTGAATTTTTGGAAAATGATTTTAAGGATTTATTAGGCGATGTGCCACTAGATTTAAAAAGAAATATGTTTTTCAAATGGACGGAGCACCAGCACATTGGGGAATTCAAACCCGAGAATGGTTAAATCAGGAATTTCCAGAGCGATGGATTGGTCGTGGCAGTGTTGTAATACCTTGGCCACCAAGAAGCCCAGATTTAAACTGCCTAGATTTTTTCTTGTGGGGAACATTAAAAGCATTTGTGTATGAAGTGGAAATTGATACTCAAGAGCAACTTCAGCAACGAATCAATGAAGCAGTTATAATGATTCAACAAAACAATATGCTTGAAAATCTAGAACAGAACATAATACGTAGGTGTAAGAAATGCATAGAGGTTGGGGGTAGCCACTTTGAGCACTTATTGTAATTTCAAATGTATTTACAAAATAAAAAGCTTATGGCGTAATCGATATTTCCTTACTAGTTATGTGCTGTTAATCTCAAAATGCAAACAGCACATTAAAATTAGAATATTACTGTGAAAGAAGTTTAGTATGCATGCGTACATACATTCTCTTTAGGTTCCTAATTAAATCAAGTGCCACCATATGTATATAGAGAGCACAGTCATTATGTGATATTTCATGAATAACACCTTACAGCCAGCACATGACGAAGCATCTTCGATAGCTTGTACAGCTTTCTTCTGCAGTATCAGTATCTTGTTAGTATGAGCTGAGTGACCCTATGCTTGAATTCCATAACTAGCTAGGCTATGAAACATGGAGTAATATGTTGACTGTGCAGCTGTTGCATTGATTATATTTTTAATCTGATGGCGTAAATAGCCGTTGAAAGCTTATGGGATAGTTCTTCTACATGTAATCTCCATGTCAACATACTATCGACAGTAACTCCGAGGTATTTGCCTTGTCCATCGTGGAATGTATGTAATCTCCTACTAGCTGTAAAATTCACCTTAACGGATTTGTTGTCGTTTAGGACAAGACCATTTGTTTCAAACCATGAAGTACCTTGTAAAGCAGCCTCATCCATTTTCAATCCCAAAGTCTCTGAATTTCTATCAGACACCATAAATGCTACGTCGTCGGCAAACTGAATTGAATGTGCCTTCATGTTATGTGGCAAATCATTCGCGTAGATGACAAAAAATAGAGCGCCAAGGATGCTTCTTTGTGCAATTCCTATATTTATTGTAGCCATAGGACTTTTCCCACTTGTAGTTTGGACTAATTGTTTGCGGTTTTCTAGATACATCTTAACAAGGCTGAGTGAGATGCCTCTGAAGACATAGTACTCTAGCTTAGTCAGGAATATTTGATGTATCATGCAGTCAAAAGCTTTACTTAAGTCACATAGCAAGACGCTGCAATTCTTGTGATCCTCAAGTGCTTCTGACACATACGAGATGAAATCCATTAATGCATCTGTTGTGTTCCTATTTGTCCGGAAACCATACTGCTGTGGTAAGAGATAGTTATTTTTTCTAAGAATGCTATTATTCATTTAGCCATAATAGATTCTATTATCTTGGAAAGTGTCGGTAATATAGGTCTATAATTTGTAGCTACCATTTTTGTGTATAGCCAATACCCTAGCTATTTTCATTTTTTCAGGAAATACTCCATTTTCAAAGCATGCATTTACTATGTTACATAGTCTCTGGCCACTGCTTGGACTATCTTAGTACTTATATCAAATATGTCCAGTGTAGATTTTTTTTGTGATAGTATGCATGAATATATCTCTTCTCTTGATGTTGGATAAAAAAACATAGTGTTTCCATTTGTTCATACTTTGGCTAGAAATATTCGTAGTTGGTCGTTGTATTTCACTCGAGGTATACTTTGTGTAGTCTTTGCACCTATCGTGGAAAAAAATTCGTCGAATTCAGTTGCTGTTGGAGCGTTATACGCATCTTTGCATTTATTTAACTTGCCTGTCTGTTTTTTCACTGTTAGGAATTTATTCAGCTTTTCATTTGGATCCCTTTCATGGTACACGTCTAACCAGTTTTCATTTGGATCCCTTTCATGGTACACGTCTAACCAGTTTTCGTGTCGGATAATAGATTGAAAAGTTAGTACGTTCCTGTGTCCAAAACATCTACTTTGATGTCTTGTTGAATTAGTTTGTTCTTGAACTAACAGATGTAGTGTTATTGCGTCGTGATCTGATATTAAAGTTTTAAGACATTGTGCTTAGTAAGTTGATCTTTCAAGATTTGTATAGATATTGTCAATACAAGTTTGGCTTAAACCTTGTATGTGTGTTGCTTGGAATATTGTTTGTCTGAGATTATATGAAAGAAGAGTGTTAGTAATTTGTTGATTTTGGATACTTCCTTCATTTAGATTAACGTTGAAATCTCCTGTGAGAATAATATTAATGTGATGGCTAAAGTTAATAAATATATATGAAAGTATTTCCTCTACTTTCAACAAGAAGTTTTCCAGGTTGCCAGTAGGTGATCTATATGTCGTTATATTAGTAGCATTCTGTTTGGGAAAGTGGCACACTGTAAATTCACAGTCTTTCTCGATTGCCATAACAGGTAGGTCAATGACTTCGAACTCCAGACCTTCTGTGCTGTAGACAGCTACACCTCCATGAATGTATTGTGTCCTACAAAAATAAGTAGAAAACACAAAGTGTTTAATGCGAAAAAATGTATGTTCTCTATCTTCAGCCAATGTTCACAGACGCATAGTACTTGTATGTCCTCATCTAGCAACATTTTTTCAACAGATGCCGTTTTATTTGATAAGCATTGAATATTTATATGCATTATTTTTAATGTTCTGTATACCTGCCTATTGCAGTAGGTTTGTTCTTGAATGTTCTTGTTTAATGAGCATCTAGATTTGTTGTTTGTCAAAAATCCTGACTCGCATTATTGTTTTTATATTTTGCACAAGATAACAGAGTATACAGAAAACTCAAGATTCCAAAAAAAAGTACTTGAAATATTTAAAAAGTAAAACCGATATGATGGACTACGTCCAGTCGAAGTTTCACATTTTTTTTTTTGAACGGTGTAGAAGAAATCAAATTGTAAAGACAACCACCAGCTACAAATCGCTAAAATCGTATACTTTTTGCACTTCTTTAACGTTTGCTTTTAACCGTAGGGAGAAAAAAATTTGAACGTACAGTATGTTACTAAGAAATTATTGCTAGTTGTAACAATGTTTATTTTTCGTCAAGCCGTTTCTTCGATATAGGACCTCGAACACAGCCGCCTATTACTTTGGCACCGATAGTGTAATTTTTAGAAGCAATGCGTATCGCATCGAACATAGGCGTAGAGTTGCGGGCAAGTGTTGATTACATATGTCGCACCTTGCACCGTAACAAATCTTATGATCATTGGGAGGAGTCATTATCTGCAAACTATCTATTTCACTTGTTTACTGCATCTCATTCTATTTAGGGCACAGCCTTTTCAAGCGTAGAATATACCTTGTCCCTGACTGATACCCGCCAGGAGAAACTTTTAGGATTGTCGAGAGAAACCATAAAAATTGATTGCATAACTTGGAGAATGCAACCGTTGAATATAGGCAACTCATGTCAGCTCGTTACTGATTATATTGCTTGGTAGTTTATTGTGTTGTACTATTGCAGTTTAGTTAGTCTAGTTGCAGTCATTCAGCAACTAGCACTAACTACGTTTCTGTTTAGTTTCATTGTATATATTCACTGATCGCATTCATTAACGAAAAATAATGGATAAAACTAACGAGTTCATCTTAGACAATCTCAAGCAATTAATTTTATTGTTTTTTTTTAAACGCACGTGAAACTAGTAACAAACCCCGAGATAAATTGCTTCCATTTAACCGACCTTAATCATAAGAACCAAACATCACATTAAAAAATAAAGCTGAACCTACTCGAGTTAAAAATGAAAAACGATTGACTTATAATAATGATGGGGTATCTCAATTCAAAACCAATCTTATTAAATAAATATTTGCTCTCTAGTTACACTAAATATAAAAGCAGATAATTATAAAAACTTTATTTGAAAAACCTATTCAAAGTTGAAGCATTGTAACAGGAACAAGAAATATATCAAAATGTGCCAATTCTAAGAGCCACGGGGAAGAAAGGCTTGTACTTTCTTCTTTACAATTGTTTATTCTTCTGCGTCGGTTTTATCTACCGCAAAAGGTTCTACGTCTTCATAACCGCTGTCCGCGATAACTACATCTTTTTCTGGACGATCTCTTTGATCGGTTTTCGTAGATTCGATTTTACGTACAACACTCATACCTTTGAGAACTTTACCGAAAACGACGTGTCTACCGTCTAACCAAGAAGTCTTTTTGGTGGTGATGAAGAACTGCGACCCATTTGTGTCTTTACCGGCATTAGCCATAGACAACCATCCGGCACCGTTATGTTTGATCTTGAAGTTTTCATCCTCAAATTTCTCTCCATAAATACTGCGTCCTAGAATAAAATTTATGACTTTCAATTATTCGAACAAATCTGATACATAACATTTAAAATCACAATCATGTTAGAACAACTAATGTAACATTGGGACTCCCTGAAATTTATTATAAATTAATATTAACTTACCACCGGTACCATCGCCTTTCGTAAAATCTCCACCTTGGATCATAAAGTCGGGAATGACTCTATGGAATTTGCTGCCTTTGTATCCTTCACCGGCGGGTTTTTGGGCGAGTTCGGCGAAGTTTTGGGCAGTTTTTGGTACAGTTTTACCAAATACACCAATTTCAATGCGACCTATAGCTTCATCTCCTATCGTTATGTCGAACCAAACCTGCGACAACAAGGAACTAAAGATGTGTGTGATACTTTTAAAGAATTTACCTTTCCGGTTACTCTAGGCCCCTTTTTGCTATCGTCGGCCGTCACAAAAGAAGCAATCGCGACTATTAAAAATAGCGGGCCGATATTTCGAAAATAACACATTTCAATTGAATTGAATGCAATTATCGCGTCTAACACAAATGGACGTGACTACACCGACTACGTCAGCAAAGCATTAATAACTAACCGGCAGTGTTACTAGCAAGGCGTTCGCAGGACAAAGGAATTAGACATTAGACTAGATGTTTTGCCAACTGATACGTCATATCGAGAAAAGGTCCACTCGACAGGTCGTCTCCACGTCACGGCATGTTATTGGTTAAAATCAAATATTGATAATATTTATTTTTAATTTATGTTTAACGATAGTAATAAAATAAAAATATTGTTCTTATCATCAACGTTAAACTAATAGCAATCACATTGCAGTAATGAGTAATGGTAGCACAATATAAAAGTTGAAAGTAGTAGCATTTTAATGAGTAAAGGAAGGTTAGGTCAATGTCGTATAATTGATTGCATTATTTTTCCCACTCTGTGGCAGTTTGATGAGCTCAAACTCTAGAAACATATAATGACATTTAATGTCGAAGTCGATAGGACATTGAATAACATGCATTTTTTCCAGACATTTCTACAGCGCCCCTTAGCAAACAGAGAGTCGGAAAATATGCAAACTACAAAAATTTTATTTCAAATATTTTGTGCAGGAAAATATTCAACAATCACGCTCAAGAATATTGGTTTGGTACATTCCGAATCAGAAGTAACAGTTATAAAATATGTTGACAGTAGTTGACAGATACTGTGCTTTTATTCCTTTGTTATTGTATTCTGCATTACTCTCGTCTAGTAAAAACATAATATACAGTTTTTACATGCTTACTTTATAATAACATAGTTAATTTCATCTTGTCGAAACATTCCACGATGGAAAATTTTACTGAATTTAACGTTTAAGGTAAAATTTTATAAAATGTAAAAATGTCAAAATGATGAAAAAGGAAGTTTAAATTGGCTAAATTTATATTAAAATCAAAAAATGCCAAAATGTCTAAATTGGCAACAATGTCGAAGTCTCCAGGTTTGCTCTCCAAGTTATAAGAGCTGCAATTGTATAAAGTCAATAAATTATCAACAAAGCCCAAGTGTCTAACATGGTTAAATTTTTTGTTAGAAGCAAACTATTAAAATTGTCAATAATAATGCCAAAGTGTATTAGTTAACTAAAATTGTGGTAAACTCTTCTAAAATGCAAAATAATGTCAAAATTGTCAACAACGCTAAAGTATTTTAAGTTAGTTTAAGTTATTATTAGAACTAAAATCGTATAAAATGAACAAATATCAAAATCGTCAACAGTGTTGACTAAAGATGTCATTGTCACGTTGGCCAAAGTTTCATAAGATGCGTGTCCAAGTATCTAATACAGTGGTATCGTTATAGGCAAACTTGCATATAATAAAACAAACATAGACATTGTTGACAATCCCAAAATTACATCTTTGTCAACTGAATAAACTTGTCGCAAAATTCTATAATAAGATCACAATTGTCAAATGCCAAATTGTTTTTAGTTGGCTAAAGTTGTATCTTGAGAGAAAATTGTATAATATGCAAAAATGTCAAAATCATCAGCAATATCCAAATAGCTATATAGTCACCAGGATGCCATTAGACATAAAAATATATAGCCTGCAAAAATATCAGAATTATCAACAATGCTAAAGAGTCTTAAGTTAGTAAATTGGCGTTAGAAGTAAAATTGTATGAAACGAAAATATATCAAAATCAAGTAAAAGTTGGTTAAAGTTGTCATTAGAGGCAACCTTGTGTAAAATGGAAATATATTTAAGTTGCCAACAATGCATAAGTGTCTACGTTGGCTACAATTAAATTGAACGAAATCGATATTTAAAACTAGTCAACAAGTCCCTAGTGTCTAAATTGGATTAAGTTGTTCATTAAAGACAAAATTGTATAACATGCAAAACTTTCAAACTTTTTAAGATTGCCAAAATGTCTAAGTGGAATAACTTTCCTTGTTTTATAAAAAAATACAAAAATTATCGACCATGCCACAATATCTTAGTTGGCTAAATTTGCCATTAGACACAAAATTGGTTAATATGCAAATATGTCATAATGGTTAGCAATGTCAAAGTATCTATGTAGTCAATTGTTGCCATTAGACAAAAAAATATATAGCATGCAAAAATATCACAATGATCAACAATGCTAAACAGTCTTAAGTTAGTATACATTGGCGCTAGAAGGAAAATTGTATCAAAAGAAAAAATATCAAAATCGTGTAAAAGTCTACTAAAGTTGCCATTAGAGACAAACTTGTGTAAAATGGAAATATTGTAAGTTGCCAATAATGCGAAAGTGTCTACGTTGACTGGCCAACAAATCCCGAGTGTTTAAATTGTATTAAGTTTTCATTAGAGGCAAAATTGTACAAAATGCAAAACTTTCAAACTTTTAAGAATGCCAAAATGTTGAATAGTTTTCCTTAGGGGAAACATTTTATAAAAATGTCAAAATTGTATCTTACTTAGCTAAATTTGCCATTAGACACAAACATTTTTAATATGTCAAAATGGTTAGCAATGTCAAAGAATGTCACAAAAATGTCAAAATTATCAACAATATTAAATGTCTTCACTTGATTTAAATTGCCATTGGAAGTAACATTGTATAAAATGAAAAAATATCAAAATCTTGTTAACTAAAGTTGTCATTGAACACAATATTGTGTAAAATGACAATATATAATTTCCAACAATGCATGGTAGGTTGGATACAGTTCAATTGGATATACTTATAAAAAACTCAAAATTGTCAACAGTTCCGAAGTGTCTCAATTGGGTCAAGTTGTGATTTCGTTATTAAACATTAAATAGTGACAAAAGTTTATCGCAAGACTTCCTTTCAAACATTTAAATTTGCTACCGAAATACTTTTTATCCCGAATGTACGTTGAAAAGCAGTGTCGCTCTCGCCACGCCCCTTCAGCAGTCATGTTTGATAAGGCGAGCTGTATATGCTTAAGACTGGGAATCAAAAATTGGTTGTCAACTAATCCTTTAGATGTCGCTAGTAGTTTGAAATGACATGGCTTACTACTATTACTATTTGGCTATTTTTGCATTGTTGCAATTGAGTCTCGCCAGGCTGAGACCTCTATGGCAAATGTTGTAGCTATATTTGATGACATTTCTTGTCAAACTGACAATTAAAAGTTGGTGATTAATGAAAACAACAACGGTTTCAATGGTGCAATACTAGCAAAGGAACACAAATAAACAAAGAAGAAGTATTCCATTGGAAAGGAGGAAGGAGGAGATTAAGTAAATAGCCACAAGGCTTGGAATGATGTAAAAATGGCAGTATTTCCCATGTGATATCATCGCGACAAATTTGGCATTTGGATATTTTAAGTTAGCACGGTCTTGAAATAATATAATTTGCATTAATGGTCCAGGAATTTCGAAAGAAAGTAATTTTTCCAAACACATATCAAAGTAAATTTTGTCATCTAATCTTTTTATAACGTAACCAGCCAAAAAGCTACAGAAGCTGAGTAAATGTTGATGTCAGGAACAGTTTCAAGCTGTAAATTTTGAATTTTGAATCGAAGTTCAATTAACAACAACAGTTCCCGTGTACCAATACTGTAGCACTGAGACGGACTAAGTTTTGCTGTGCTCGTGTAGGTTTCACAATATTTGCGACGATTTAACAATTCCACAGCAAAGAATTTGGCGTAGTGTATATTCTGCATTTCTAGCATCTGTAGTGCCGTTAGAACCACCTTTTAAACGAATGTGGGAGAACATAGCTTCAGCGGCATCCGAACTGAATGAACGAGTGAGCACATAGTAAAATCCAACTTGCTGAAGCAAAAATCCGATGCATAAACAAGCACTTTTTGCAGTGAATTCCAAGGCGTGAGCTGCTTCATTTAACAATCCTTGAATACCAGCACATTATCGGTGCCAAAGCAATAGTCCCCTGTGTTTGATGACATGTATCAAAGAAGCCGCTTGGCGGAAAAAAATAAATATACATTGTTACAAACAGCAATCATTTCTACGTAACATACTGTAAGTTCAAATTTTTGTGCAGGGACGTTTAGAAGTAATCATTAGGGAAGTGCATCCGATTTTTGCGATATCTAACGGATAACCCTTCGAAAAAAAAAAATGAAACTTCCACTGGACGTAACCTGATATGTTGTGCACAGAGTTTAAATTAATTTTTTTCAACATTATACCTACTTTAGCTGCAAATAGAACTTTTCGCGATCTATGTTATCTCCGTTACAAGATATCGCACGAAAGCGGATTGTAGTTCTAAGGAAACCTCACCTTGTGCCTATCTAGAAATACGTATTGAAATTTAATTGTACCCATTATTTGATTTTTGGCAGCGAGATACGTATTCCAATAAAGTTCGCGCACATTTCCGCCCGAAGGGAGCGGTATCGGTCTAGCGCTGGTAATTCTGCCAGGGCGGTATTCCAAACTTTTTTTGATTATTTTCAGGGCTCATTTATTTTATTTTTTTAGCAGCGTAAATAATAATTAGTCATAACGGTAAAATAGTTATAGTGGACGGTTATAATAAAAAAAACTCAATGCGTCCTGTACTTGACGAATGAAAATAAATATAATAATAATAATGATAATATGTCCATATCTTAAGATCGTATAATAAAAACAATAAAATAATCTTAAAAATATTTATGTTATAAATAATAAATACACGTTCTATAGTTTTTTCAAACGTCGTGTGATACGTGGTAGTTAAAATTACTCTTTTTGTCTATACTCACGTACAATCAAGCGAATGCTTTTCGCAGAACATTCTGACTTGTTTATGTTTCTTGTACTGCATTTATTATCATTATTTACCTCAATGTATATTCATTATCGTCTAGGTGGATGTGCTATTAAAATGTGTGATGACTGCGGTCCAGCATAAGAACGAATGAATTCTTGACAAATCGGCATATTCATATATAATATTCATTATTAATAGTCGTATTATATCGGCATAAAGTCTTTGAACGAAGTGGTTGTTTGGATTGGTTCTGGTCCTATAGTCAGATGAGTATTTCGCGAAAACCTTTGAAAGGCGCCGATTACGTTATCCACCAATTGAGCACATTTGCTTATGGCAGACAACTCGGTCGTATAGGAATCGTTAGCAGTACGACTACCTTGTGTAACATCCTCTATGATACAAACAGGAAAGGGAACATCCTCAGTATCAATTTCTTCATTGCATTGTTCGTCATTATAAATATCCGTTGACTCGTCCGAAAATTCATCATCATCGTCACCTTCTCCTAAGTTAATTATAAATGGTTCCATAATTTCGTCTATAAGGTGTTCTTTTTCTATGTATGATATCTCAATTTTCTTACAATGCTCAACGCAATTCTTCCATATCTCCGTTACAACGTCGTTCAAAGCTTCCTGACATAAATTCAATACATCCTTAATTTTAAAAGTATTATTCTGTTTGCAACTTTATTTTTCACGTATTTCAAATTAATTCAATAGCACTAAATTCACAATGAGCTACAGGTAACCACAATAACTTCACATCGTCTCTTCATACTTGCTTTGCAATAGTTACTAATAGTGGTACCTTTTAATAACGGACATTGGAACCTTTTGAAAAATTAGTAATTTCCTCCGGAAGTGCCACCTTGTTTTTCAGTGACCAAGCAATCATGTCATCTTTCCTCCATGATTATGTATGATAAGGAGCTTGATTTATCATAATTACTGATTTTGCTGATATTCCCGACAGCAAGCTCCGGTACCATTCCTCATAATGTTGTTTATTCATTTCGTGATGATAACCGGCTTTTGCTTTCCTTTTTTCGCCTATAAAGCATTTACGGCATCCTTCCAACAATCCATTCTCACTACCAATATGCAAAATAATTACCCTTTGACCTGCACCAGATGGTCGCTTTATCGTTTACTTGTTGAACTCCACCTAAATAATGGTCAAAACTATCCTTATTATCCGGGCATGATATGCACCACACCAGGTTTCGTCCGTGTAGAAGATTTCCCATCCCTGATGTCTGTAACTTTGAAGAGATGTTAAGAAATGAGCTCTCTGAGCAGTTATGTGAGGGTGTTCCATTAACACTGGTTTATTATCTAATTTTCTAAATGAACATTTCATGTTTTTTAACCCTCGGTACAATGTTCTCTGCGAAAATTCGGGCAAATCTGGAACTTCAGTTGTAATTTTACAGTGGGAAATTTCCGTTCCATATAAAAGTTGAACACCTTTTTCCTTCTTACTCTTTTAACAGTTCTTGTGATGACTCCAACAGCTTCAGCCGTTCTTTCCACGACTTTTTTTCACATCAATAGTTGGCCCATTCTTACCTTTTTCATATTGAAAAAACTGTCTCACATTTATTATTACGTATGTGACTTCTTTAGTACAATGGTTCGGCATTTTTCCATAAATTATAGTACATTGATTATAAAAAGAGATATTCAGTAACTGGCAAATAAATAATATTTCGTGCTTTTATATGAATCTGTTATCATTATTTACCACATGTGTATTCGTTATGATGTTATTAAAAGTGTTTACAATGAACAGTCCGATGAGGATGAATTGACGGCATTTATTTACTATCGGTGCAAAAATAATAATCGACTGAAGGCCTGTATTCAAAGAAACGGTTTGATAGAAAAAATTAAAACTATAATAATGGCACACCTGGATTTTCTTATGTGTCAATAATACCTTTACGTTTATTCACAAATTTAATAATTTCATTTTAATATTTATATATTTTATAAGTGAACTGTTTGAAATTTTGAATTTAATTCCTATACAAATAATGCATATCGTTGTGTTAGTCGCGAAGCGTAGAGTCCGGCCCCGGCAGTAAATATGCGATAAGAGATTGCGCTGTCGCCAAAAACTTCATTTCACTTTAAAAATATTAAATAACGGGTACAATTATATTTCAATACGTGTTACGAGATAGGCACAAGTTGAGGTTTCCTTAAAACTACATCCCGCTTTCGTGCGAGATCTTGTAACGGAGATAACAGAGATCACAAAAACTACGATTACCGGCTAAATTATAATATTATATAATGTATAATGTTGAAAAAATTAAATCTCCACTCTGTGCACATCATATCAGATTACGTGCAGTCGAAGTTTCCATTTTTTTTGTTTAACGGTTAAGTAGAAAAAAAATTGTAAAGTCGGATATCCGTTAGATATCGCAAGTATCGGATGCTTTTTTTTGCACTTCCCTAATGAGTACTTCTAAACGTAAGGGCAGAAAAACTTGAACTTGTACTTGAACAGTATGTAGAAATGATTGCTGGTTGTAACAATGTATATTTAATTTTTTGCCGCCAAACGGTTTCTTTGATATAGGTCTTCAAACACAGGGGACTATTACTTTCGCACCGATAGTAGTGAAGTTTTGCTGTATGTCATGCATATAAGAAGGAAATATCTCTTCAAGCCATTGAAGCCGTTCATCACAGACATCAATATAGGGTGCTATTCCAAGAACTGTAATAATGTGTCTTATTCGTGATGTTATGTAATTGAAAAAAGTGGTACATCATCTGCATGTAATGCACCGTTCCATCAATATTGTGAAAATCCTTATTTCCTTTTTCTTTTAAGAAGAGCAACGAAGCTGTTACACTTGGTGAAGATATTTGGATGGCACGTAGGACGTTCATTTTATCAAAATTGTTGGCTACAAATGTTTTTTCGTCAAATATCGTACCGGTTTGATTGGCATTCCTTTTTGTAAATTGTATAAGAATTAAAAAAAAATTGCAGTAATAAGACCTTGTGAAGATTGCATGTCATGATTAAGAAATATTATTTTTGCGTTTGTCAATGCATGGTAATAATCGAAACTGAGGAAAAGCGGAATCGGTCTTAAGACACGAACTGGATGATCAATAACATTTCTTAGATCGCCTCCAGAGAGTTTTCTAAATAATCCAACGTTAGAAGGATGACAATTGTAAAACAATGAAGCTACATTCCGTTAAAACATTTAAAATTTCGAGTTTTAATGAAGACAACGTATTCGTCGTTAAAGTTGAATGAAAGGAATATCCAGGAATGACCTATTTCGTTAATAAACCCTGCACCACATAACATAGTAATTTGTTTGCCACTTCTGGAACTTCACCAATCAGTGCAGATTTTGTGTTAGCAAAGCCGAAAATGTGATCTTCTGACCTGCTATAATGAATTTTTCCTTTAATGACATATCATCGAAGATTAATGCGCACACATGTTCAACTGGAGCTTGTAAGTTATTTGCTTCAACAAGTAAACGTAATATCTTAACGGTGTTGATTTTGATTTAATACTTGCAAATTGCATATTTTATGATTAATATGGTAAGGCTTTAATCAATTAATAATTTACGTTGTTGCACTTTGAATCAGACGTACAGTCGCGGGCACGGAATTTCGGGCAGCAATTTTCCGACACATTATCAAAAACCGATGTAGCTTAGGCTTTATTGTCATTATGACAAATTTATTTTAATCATTTTTGTGTCATTTACTTGACTTACGCTGGCAGCTCCAAATTCGAAAAAATATTTCCGTCAAAATTATTACATGGAAATGCGTACCGTTTCATATTTTAATAAAGTTAGAATAATATCCCTTGTCTTGGATGGTATGACGCATAGACAAGTTGCTGCACATCTGGGTATTCCGAAGAGTACCATTAATTCAATTAAAAAAAAAATGGAGAGAAGGTGAGATGGTTGAACGAAGTCCAGGCTCAAGAGGACGTCGCATCTCCACACCTGAAGAAGATGATGCGCTTGAAAGAAAGGAGGAAGGGAGGGAGTAGAGAATTACAGAGGAATCTCGTTAATGGATGTGGGGTACAAAATTTACACTGTGTTGATAGGGGCGAGACTAGAGGAGGAGGTGGAAGATAAGGGTATACTGCCGGAAGGGCAGGCAGGTTTCAGAAAGGGAAGGGGGACAAGGGACAATCAGTACGCGCTGAATTATATAGTTGAGAGGGAATTGGCAAAGAAGAGGGGCAAGGTGTTTGCAATGTTTGTAGACCTTAAGGCGGCGTTCGACAGAGTGGTCAGGTGGACTTTGGAACTATCATTACAAAAGGTGGGGGTATCAAAGGGGATCGTAACAAGTATAAGGCAGTTATATGAAGAAACGTGGTGTAGGGTAAGAGCGGGGGTTGAAACTACAGGAAAATTCAGAACATCAAGAGGGCTGCGACAGGGGTGTCCCCTCAGCCCCCAACTATTTAACATTTACATTGCGCAGCTGGAGGAGGTGATGAAGAGAGGACAAGGTGGGGGAGTGAAGATAGGCAGTGGGAAGATCTGGTCGCTGGCCTTTGCAGATGACATCGTAATCTTGGCAGAGGCGGAGGAGGGCCTTAAGGAGATGGCCAAGAGACTGGAGGGGTTTTTGGACAAGAGGGGGCTGGAGTTGAACACCAAGAAGACCAAGGTGATGGTATTCAGAAGAGGAGGAGGGAAACGAAGAGAAGTAAGAATGAGATGGAAAGGAGAGGAAATCGAGCAGGTTAGGGAATGGATGTACCTAGGATATGTGTTGGACGAAGGTAACGGCAGCGAGGCGCACATAAGACACGTGTGTAGGAAAGCGAAGATGGCAGAGGAGGGTTTGAGGGGATGGTTGTGGGGAAAGAGGAAAGGGAAGTTTGCTGAATCAATGCGGTTATGGAACATATGTGTGAAGAGTATATGCTGTATGGAGTGGAAGTTTGGGGGGTGAAGGAACAGAAAAGGGTGGAGAGGGTGCAGATAGGGCAGCTGAAAAGGGCGTTGCACCTTGAGAGGTCAACGCCTGATTATATAGTGAGACAGGAGACGGGGAGTGAGAGGATAGCGGTGGAGGCAGGGAGAAGGACGGTAAGGTACGAGATGGGGGTGAGAGGGGGGAGGGAGAATAGTCTAGGGAAGAAAGTGTTGGAGGAGCTACAGAAGAGGGAGAGAAGAGGAGGAGTGTTATCAAAATGGGAAGCGGCGAGAAGAAAGTTGTTCGAGAAGGCAGGGAGGTGGAAAGGAGGAGGGAGGGAGGGAAGCAGGTAGAGAAGGAGTTGGTGGAGAGGTGGTCACAGGTGGAAGCGCAGGGGAGAGAAGGGAAAATAGGAGGAGCGAGATATAATGAGAAGTATAAGGAGCTGCAGGTGTTCAGGGGAAGACCGAGATACCTAGGGCAAGACGGCAGAAGAGGAGAAGCTAGTGGCGAGGTTCAGATGCGGAAATGAGGAGAGGAACAACAAGTACTGGATGGGAGACGAATACAAGAGATGTTTAGCGTGTGAAAGAGGTTTAGACGAATGGAGGCACTGGTGGGAGGAGTGTGATGAAATGGGATGGAGCAGGGAGGAGGTGGAGAGGGGTAGAAATTGGAGGTGGATGCTAGGAGAGAAGGATGAGAGAGTACCTATATTATTTTAATTATTGTGATGGATTTATGGGATGCCAAATAAAGGTTTTTTTTTAATAACTTTCCAAGATCTGTATGGACTGCGCGTCGTCGTTTGAAAGCTATCGGTCTCGAAATCACGTTGCGGAAAAAGAGTCCTTACGCCTCAACATAGCAAGAATGGGATTCACTTTGGAGCATATATCACTAGACGATGCTTTTTGGAGTAGAGTTATTTTTACAGATGAAAAAGTATTCCATTCATCCCACTATGGACGCATAAGAGTGTACAGGCCCAGGAACTCCCGTTTTGAAGAACCTTATGTTGGTGCGAATTATCAAACAGGACGTTTTTCTGTGAACATGTGGGCATGGATTTCTGTTGCTAGTCCTGGGGTAATGCTCTATGTGGAACAGCGGCTGAACAGCGGCGTTTATATTAGGATTCTGGAGGACGTGATGCTCCCTTCAGCGACGAGATCTTACCCAAATCAAAATCTTATCTTTCAACAAGACAACCGTACGGTCCATATAGCACACAGGGTAGCAGCATGGTTCCAGGATCACAATATAAACGTCCTCGATTGGCCAAGTCGTAGTCCAGATCTCAACCCTATAGAGAATATGTGGGGGCTTCTAAAATGAAATTTACAAAGACAACGTATAATATTTCGCAATAGGGATGAGCTCTTGACTGCAATTACTAATGCATGGTAAACATTACCTCACGGCTATCACAGATTTTATGTCAATCGATGTCTACCCGATTAAGGCGGGTGATAGAGGCCAATGGGGCAGTTACAAAATATGAACTTGTTGCAAATTTATTGAGTTTAACTTATACAGGCTGTCCCTAAAATGCGTGGACATCACTTAACCACAGATTCCTGGTTCGAAAATAAGACGATTTAACTAAACTTATCTATATGCAATTGCGTTTCATTTACTGTATAGTATACTGCTTCAAAGTTCTTTCAAGAAAAAAATATTTTGTCCATAACGACAGAACGCTTGGATCGATTTGGATAATATTCGGTATTGTACTCCTCACGGATGTAGGTCATCTTTTAAGGTGATATTAGTTATTATCAGTAGACCATTAGTGTACGAAATAATGGTAACCCGGCATAAACCAGTCAAAAACTTTTTAATGTGAAGGCCAATAACTTTCAAAAAATAGTTTCAGAAAGAGGCGTTCAATAGTATTTTTTTTGTTACTGTGTAATTGATGATATCTGTTAAGGTTTAGACACAAAAAAATAAAATCTGAGGGACCGCGCACTGCATTTCTTAAAACAAATGTAATCTAGCAGTATGATATTCTAAGAAATAAATGACGATAAGGCAATTTGTTATGATATTTATTAGTAACAAGTATGTACTTTATTAGATCTACAGTAAATGCTCAATGTGACCACCATCTTCTTGGATACAAAGGTTGATTCGACGCAAAAAATTGAATTGTACTCGTTGTAACATTTCTGCATTATTCTTAATGGATTGTGAAGCGTTCTATATTTTGGCCCAAAGTTCGTCCTGTGTGTTTATAGGACGCGAATACACTTTGCTTTTTAGAGCTCCCCACATAAAAGAATCGCAAATATTTAAATCTGGTGAACGAGGTGCCCATTTTGCAGGAGCATCATCTCCTCTGCCTATGCATTTGTTAGGAAACTGTACATGAAGATAATACCGAACATCCAATGTAAAATGAGGTGGTGCTCCATCGTGTAGAAACCACATGTCGCGTCTAAGATGTAAAGGCAAGTGTTCCAATAAATCTGGTAAGGTATTTATAAGGAAGTCTAAATAATTCTCTCCATTTAAACGATTTGGTAAAATGACAGGGCCTATGACGAAACTGCCGATTATCCCTACCCATACATTCATTCTAAACTCATGTTGAAAGTGGCGTTGCTTGCAGACATGTGGATTTTCAATTGCATACACATGTTCGTTGTGCAAATTTGTCATACCCCTCCTTGTGGAGCACGCCTCATCAGTGAAGAGAATTTTCGTATGACATCTTCAGCTCTTCTTTCTTGTATGAATCTACAAAACTCAAGACGCGCGATGGTATCAGCTGGCAAAAGCTCCTGGACGTTTTGTATATGGTAAGGATATAGCAATTGTTCTTTAAGAACTCTATGAACAACATTTTTTGAAACGCCTGCTTGCAATGCTAAGCATCGACTACTTATTTCTGGATTTTCTTCCACTATTTCCAGAATTTCTTCCTCAATCCTGGGGGTGCGAATTGTACGAGCACGTCCACGATCAGCTGTGCTCGGTGCAAATTTTCCCGTTTCGCGAAGGCGTCTTTCAATGTTTCCAAAAGTTTTATGATTGGGCACGCGACGATTTGGAAACCTTTCGTTGTACACTCTAACACTTCTGCGACAATTTCCTTCGCAATATCCGAAAACCATCAACATATCCGTTTGCTCAGCGTTAGTGTAGTTTACAGCCATTATTACGGAAATAACGAAGAATATTAACTACAAAAAATCACTAGCTAACACCAACAGAAATTTGAGACACTTCACAATTGATAAACAACAGCTACTGTCATTAAAAGTACGCTTACTTGTCACTAATACATATCATATCTTCATTTATTTCTTAGAATATCATACTGTTAGATTACATTTGTTTTAAGAAATGCAGTGCGCGGTCCCTCAGATTTAATTTTTTTGTGTCTAAACCTTAACAGATATCATCAATTACAAAGTAACAAAAAAAATACTATTGAACGCCTTTTTCTGAAACTATTTTTTTGAAAGTTATTGGCCTTCACATTAAAAAGTTTTTGACTGGTTTATGCCGGGTTACCATTATTTCGTTCACTAATGGTCTACTGATAATAACTAATATCACCTTAAAAGATGACCTACATCCGTGAGGAGTACAATACCGAATATTATCCAAATCGATCCAAGCGTTCTGTCGTTATGGACAAAATATTTTTTTCTTGAAAGAACTTTGAAGCAGTATACTAGCTAAACGAAACGTAATTGCATATAGATAAGTTTAGTTAAATCGTCTTATTTTCGAACCAGGAATCTGTGGTTAAGTGATGTCCACGAATTTTAGGGACAGCCTGTATGTTCTAATTTGCTTATTTTTTGTTTTTGTTATTACATACACATACACAACCCATATACAATTTTTAAAACAGCCTAGGTCACTTCTTCAACTCTCGCAGTAACAGTGACAATTTAAAGTGAGGTTAGGATACGTCAAGCCTATTTCACACCTCATGTCAGCCAAGTTGACGTACGTACTGCCCGAAATTCCGTGCCCGCGAATGTACAGTTGAATGCAAAAAAAGTAGACAAAAACAGTTTCCTGTAATTGATTTTCCTCAAATTGTTGTTGTATAAATATGGCTTTTCTTAATCCACGTGATATTTGACTTATTTATTCAGTAACGGTGGTTCGTGGTCTCTAGTTCGGTGTACCTACGCTTATGGCTCACCAGTTCATTAAAGTATCACTGAAATGAAAATACTGACGTTTACGTGACATTGCTAATATCACGTTTGTTCAAGCAGCCGAAAATTTCATGTCTACTTTTTTTGCATTCGACTGTAGCTTTAATAGATAAAAAATTATTTTTCTACTTTGCGTTGGTAATAAATTCATTTTAGCACCCAAAACAGTGTTAAAATGAAAATTCCAGTGCTAAAATGAGACTGGTATAATTTTTTTTCTTTATGTTGGTCGCCGTTTGTCAGCGTATAATGTCAACGAAATGTTGTAACTAATAATCGTTGCATTGTTTTCGTTGCACCATTTTTCGAATTTTTGATATTTATTCGGAAGTAAATTCCCAATCGTAAGTTGTGCAATTTCCCGTATTTCGGGTGGAGTACATTGCAGGTCTTCGCAACTCATATTGCGTTTCCAACCCGCGCAAATATCCCTAAATGTTGAAATACTTAACAAAGCTTAATTTTTCGCGTAAAAAAGGGCGCAAAGTAGAAAAAATAGTATAAAATACTCGTACAGAAGACTATTCACGGCATTAAATGCATTGTAAAATAATTATCGTATATATGAACTTCACTTCAAGAATAATATTAATATTATTATTATTGATGAAGCATAAAGCTCGTGTATCAACTGAAATATGTTTACAATGTTATTATTATTAACAACAAATATGACAAAAGGAAAATGACGAGAAATAAAATGAAATTAAAAAAAAAAATATTTTACGGCTTCAAGAGAGAATGTCTCTAATTGCTGACAAGCTAGGTACTTGGGAAACCACAGCTTTGTTGGTAATTCAATGTCATCCGTTTGACATAACCTTGGCCTGAACAAGATGGATTTTTGTTTAAAAAATATCGTGTTACTGCAATATTTTTTCATAGGTTTTAGACACATAAAACTGGTACATGTAAAATTTTGCAATGTGAATCAAAATTTTAAAGTGTCAAATTGACAATTTTAAGATACCTTTATGCCCGCTTTCACAAACGATTGTCAAATGGTGAATTAGTTAACAAGCCTCTAACGACTCGTTATTGTTTGTGAAATTCAAAACAATGGTAATTTTGCTTTTAACGGTTCGTCAAGGTAATCAATTGTCAACTATTTGACGATTGATTAAAGACTCATTAACGAATCGTCAAACTTTTGAACATTCGTTAACAAGCTGTTAACGACCGATTAGCTTTTGTGAAACCGGGCATTAGTCAGATTTACCCTAGATAAATTGAGGTCCCGGATGCAATAACGCTCTGAGCGCGTGGACGTCGAAATAAGTATTGTCCAACCGATCGATATTTTGGGGAAATTTTTTTTTCGGAAAATGGATGAAACAAAAATACTATCTTGTGTAACTTTCTGCATCGAACTATTTTTTGATCCGTCAATTAATTTGTCCAGAAAAAAATAAAATAGTGAAATTTTTTCGTTCGACAATTCAATTAATTTCAATGCTTTTTAAAACTCGAATCGCGAAATCTCGGTAACTATTCGATCAAACTAGTTGAAATTTTTAATGGAACACTGTGACACTTCACTGTTGCGAATAGAGAGAAATGTTTATTGCAATCGTCGAAATAATCATTTGTTGGATAATATTCAATAAATAATCAGTTGAGCTATGAAACCATGTTCTTTTTTTTCGACTAGCGAGGAAGTTTTTCGCTATTGGTCTTGCGACATTCTCTTATCGATATTATTGTTCCTTAGACTGTAACGTAAATTTTGATGTATCACTTGGCGTGATAAGTTTAAAATGCAAATTATGCAATTAAATTGCAACTCGTCAATGCTCAACATTTTACCTACCCTTGGCGAGGACTAATATCTGTCTTAAATCTCCGTTATATATCATGTGTAGAAACTTCAACAGCATTTCTGCAAATTGCGACATTAATAATTGTAGTATTAGTCAGTTGAGGAAAATCCTGGCTGAAAATTTAGATCCTTATACATGTTGAAATGTACTTGTTTATCAATATATTTAGTTTTAGTTAAAACTGTAAACTGTGTGCACAATATGATTAATTTTGTATTTCAAGTTACGCATTGATCTTTTGTTTCTTTTTTTGTATTTTGTCCTGTAATTAGATTTTTTCTGTTGGACAATAAATGATATTATTATTATTATTATTATTAAAAAAACCTGGAAAGTTGTTGCTTTGTAAACAAAAGGTTCGTTTACCGCGCACGACGCGTCAAGCGCTTCCGTCTACTTTACTGCATTTTATTCTTGCAAGCATAGATTAATGCCCAAATTACTTAAGTGTTTATGTGATAATCGTGATTGAAGCATACAGTTATTCTTCTATGCAAGTACGCAATCGAACATACAGCGCATATGAATGAAAAAATTGCAAACGATTACCGGCTGTAAACAAAAGATTATTTTGGTCACACTCGCGATCGTATAAGGAAAAGTCGAATAATTATTATTGTTTTTATAGAATTTTTTTCTAACAACGAAAGAAATACAATGAATAGTATTAACTTGTAATTATTACATCACTAAAATATTAAAAACATGTATCATTAGGGAGCAGATTCTTTTGTTTCTTCTACTTTCATTCCTGCTTGTTAGATTTTTATCTTCACTAGATTTGCTCACCGTCTTTACTCTAACACGCATATCATCTAAATATGATGTATGATAATTTCTACCTCCTGGAGTCAAATATCGTAGCAGTGCATTTAAATCTTTATTTTTTTTCTTGTGAAATCCATATTTGTTTAGCTTCTGCAGCATTCACAATATCGTCAAATGACACTGTCGCCCCTATTTTATAGGTAATTGGTTCGCCATCATAATCGTAGAAAACATTAATTTGACCATTACAAAATACTGAATTTTAACTGCTTTACTGATCTTAAGTCCTTTCGGAACTTTGTATTTTTTTAAAACTAAAGATTCAAAATCTTTCACCGTGCAGTCTTTCTGTTCTACTGTAGTAAATGGAGGATTTCGAGCACTTTGTACCAAATATATATAATCTCTTTCAGTTTCAATATGCTCGAGCAATTTTTTTTCCGCCCGTAAATCCCAAATGATACATGTTTTTAATATTTTAGTGATGTAATAATTACAAGTTAATACTATTTATTGTATTTCTTTCGTTGTTAGAAAAAATGTCTATAAAAACAATAATAATTATTCGACTTTTCCTTATACGATCGCGAGTGTGACCAAAATAAACTTTTGTTTACAGCCGGTAATCGTATTGCAATTTTTTCATTCATATGCGCTGTATGTTCGATTGCGTACTTGCATAGAAGAATAACTCTATGCTTCAATCACGATTATCACATAAACACTTAAGTAATTTGGGCATTAATCTATGCTTGCAAGAATAAAATGCAGTAAAGTAGACGGAAGCGCTTGACGCGTCGTGCGCGGTAAACGAACCTTTTGTTTACAAAGCAACAACTTTCCAGGTTTTAAACTTATCACGCCAAGTGATACATCAAAATTTACGTTACAGTCTAAGGAACAATGATATCGATAAGAGAATGTCGCAAGACCAATAGCGAAAAACTTCCTCGCTAGTCGAAAAAAAAGAACATGGTTTCATAGCGCAACTGATTATTTATTGAATATTATCCAACAAATGATTATTTCGACGATTGCAATAACTCTATTCGCAACAGTGAAGTGTCACAGTGTTCCATTAAAAATTTCAACTAGTTTGATCGAATAGTTACCGAGATCTCGCGATTCGAGTTTTAAAAAGCATTGAAATTAATTGAATTGTCGAACGAAAAAATTTCACTATTTTATTTTTTTCTGGACAAATTAATTGACGGATCAAAAAATAGTTCGGGTAAAAAAGATGCAGAAAGTTACACAAGATAGTATTTTTGTTTCATCCATTTTCCGAAAAAAAAATTTCCCCAAAATATCGATCGGTTGGACAACGTCCAACGTCCTTGTTTCGACGTCCACGCGCTCAGAGCGTTATTGCATCCGCGACCTCAATTATTGATTCCCAATAGGAACTTTTTCGGCAGTTGTTAAAAAAAGTCCCTAAAAAGTTACAAATCCTTACTTAACCATGAATGCCCATGTCAAACGTACAATAAAGTCAATTGTCACAAACGTAAATATTAATAGTATATTACGTAACAAGAGTTGTAAATAGCATTTTACGTACGAGTGGAAATAGTTACATACGAGCGACGAAGGAGCGAGTATGTAATTCCACGAGTACGTAAAATGCGTTACAACTCGAGTCACGTACTATACTTTACCTACGACCACCTTCTACCACTAAAACAACCTCTATACAAAACCTCTTTTTTATTGTTTAATTACATACTATTTTATTTTATAACAAATTTTCTTATATTTATGATATAAGTAATTATTGCTTTTTAATAATAATTGTTAATGGTAACATTGCAGTTATTAAATATTGGACAACTATCTTTTTCTAACATTATTCTTATTTCTCCAGTCCATGCATTTTCTATATAAGATCTCGTATCTTTCACGTGTCTTCGCCGGTAACAAATTGTTCATTTCTAACCTGGCATTTTCAATAATCTTCGGAGGAGTGTATCTGCCACTGTGGTTGTCACACATTTTAATAACAATAAATTATGATTGATTCATAATAAATCTGTTGTGGGCAATGGAATAATATTGACAGCTTACTGACAATTGGATAAATTCCATGAATGCATTTCGGTAACTAAGCAACTTCAAACTGTGCGATTACTTTACGCCCGTGCGATTAGTTTACGGCCGTGCGTAATGACTTATTTACATGGTCTGTGTATAGTGCAAAAAAGGGCACTTTCAACAGTGGTCGTAGGTAATAGTATATTACGTAACAAGAGTTGTAAATAGCATTTTACGTACGAGTGGAAATAGTTACATACGAGCGACGAAGGAGCGAGTATGTAATTCCACGAGTACGTAAAATGCGTTACAACTCGAGTCACGTACTATACTTTACCTACGACCACCTTCAACCACTAAAACAACCTCTATACAAAACCTCTTTTTTATTGTTTAATTACATACTATTTTATTTTATAACAAATTTTCTTATATTTATGATATAAGTAATTATTGCTTTTTAATAATAATTGTTAATGGTAACATTGCAGTTATTAAATATTGGACAACTATCTTTTTCTAACATTATTCTTATTTCTCCAGTCGATGAATTTTCTATATAAGATCTCGTATCTTTCACGTGTCTTCGCCGGTAACAAATTGTTCATTTCTAACCTGGCATTTTCAATAATCTTCGGAGGAGTGTATCTGCCACTGTGGTTGTCACAAATTTTAATAACAATAAATTATGATTGATTCATAATAAAATTGTTGTGGGCAATAGAATAATATTGACAGCTTACTGACAATTGGATAAATTCCATCAATGCATTTCGGTAACTAAGCAACTTCAACCTGTGCGATTACTTTACGACCGTGCGTTTAGTTTACGGCCGTGCGTAATGACTTATTTACATGGTCTGTGCGTAGTGCAAAAAATGGCACTTTCAACAGTGGTCGTAGGTAAAAAAAATTTAACACTGCTGTCAGTTAAACGTCACGGTGGTAAAACTACTTGCGGAATTGAATGTCTCTAATTACTGACAAACTACAGCTCCCCTTAGCAAACATTTGAGTCGAAAAATATGCGAACTACAAAAATTTTATATAAATATTCAATCAATCACGCTCAAGTATACTGGTTTGGTACATTCTCAATCAGAAGTAAAGGTAATAAAATCTGCACTAGACAGTAGTTGACAGAGGTTATGTTATGTATTTTTTATATGCTTATTTTGTAATAGCGTAGTTAATTTCTTTTTTAAACTTCAAATTGTGACAAAACTTTATTGCAACAATACCTTTTAAATTTGCCGCCGAAATACTTTTTAACCTGAATGTACGTTGAAAAGCAGTGCCGCTCTCGTCACGCCCCCTCAGCTCTCATGTTTGCTAAGGCGAGCTGTACATGTCCCTAAAAAAGTTTTATTGGCAATTCAATGTTCCGTTAGACGGCACATAACCTTTTCCAAAACAAGTTTTCCCACAATATTTTTTGACAATTTTACACGTTGACCGATGCGGGAATAGTTATTTACAGTCGAATGCGGGAAGTTCAATTTTACAGCGCGACGGCTTCGTTTGAGGCACGAGCCCGTAGGGCGAGTGCCTCATTTGCCGGAGCGCTGTAAAATAACTTAACGCATGAGATTTGTATAAAATTTTTTGGCCGATAGTTTTATTTTAAATTAATAAGACATCTTTTTATACCTATATATTTTATTTATTCAACTTGGCAACAATGCATTGTTTATGACAGATTTGACAGATGTGTTACATTTAAATAATTGTATAAAAGTTAATAGTTATTAGGTAGGTAGGTACGTTTATTATTAGCTATTTATAATCGAATGTAGGAAATTGCATTTTGCTGCATGAAGTTTATATCTTAAACACGATGCCCAGCGGAGTGTTTGGACTAATTTGATATTAAATTAATATTTAAATTTTGTGTATTTTGTTATACTTATTGAATTAGAAATTAATATATCTCGTTCTCCTGAACATTGGCTTCATGATTTTAAAATTGCGTATTTTTCCTACGTCTCTGGAGTTTAAAAAGAAGGATTATTTACTTTACCGCATACTATTCGGGAAAACGCACAGTCGTCGTAAACACGAAGTTACATGTGACATGAACGGTGCATAGTTACAATGTTTACATGCCGGGAGGCCAAAAAATTAATTTATTTAATGTAATTCTGGATTGTTCACGTCAGCAATAATTTACGTTGTCATTGTAAAATATGTTAACATTGTCAACTTGACAATTTAGAATTTTTAGAAGCTTGATTCGCATTGCGCTGTTCTTCAGAAACACCTGCTTCGTTTAGGCTAAAATTTTGTGTAATTTTCTATTCTCATAGTGGGAACATTGAACAATAAACTATGACAAAATGCAAGTCATCTTGGAAACAAGATGGCGCCACTATATCTCAGAAACGCGTGAACCTTACAAGTTGAAATTTTCAATTAACTGCATCATTGGAAAAAACTACGGCAAACGGACTACCCTTTTACAAAAACTTAGTTACCTAGTTCTAGCTATATCTATAAGTGACTAAACGTTTATGAAAAGTGCATTATTAGCCAAATATACCATTCACTATGAAGTTGTATTGTAATAGGAATTCAAATAATTCTCATTGCCGCAAATTATACAGTTTTTTAACCATAATGACTGAATTATGAAAACTGGCCGAAAATATATTTTTTTATGTGATTTGAGCTAACTTGCTTTTTTATATTCGTATTTGGCAGGCTTTCATTTAAATAAGAGTTCACAGATGGCACTAGCTGGCGATACGTCAAAGAACCAACTTTTAGTTTTGAGTGAAATAACCATATAATGGGTGTTTTTTTTAAAATTTGGCGTCAAAGTTGGCTGTGAATGTTGAACTGTGAAAGATCCATTATTATTAATTTGACATCTTAACCTATGTCTAACCGGTCTATCTTCACTTTTAATTTAATTAATCGACAGTTCAAAGCATTTGTAGTGTTATAACTAGAGACCGGAATTTATGAAATTTGCATATCGATTATTATTTTTGCTACAACAAAACCCTTTAGTATTTACACGAAGTACATTATTTGTAGCTGATTGACGCCTATTAATTTTTGCATATTTTGCATATAATTGTAATTTTTGGAGATTTAATCATATTTGGCATATTTGTGCATATTTTAGTAAAAATCGTTCAATATATTTTTTAATAGTTACCTATTATAACTTTCTTATACTTTATGTACAAGGAACTTTAGTAATCATGAAAATTTTAAGATTTGAATTTTGAAACTTGAGATTTTAACGGCTCATCACTAATCAATAACAGGTCTAATTACCACTTTCTAGATGATTTCACAGATTTCTTGTCTATGGGCCAAGCAGGTCAATGATGTATTCCGTTGGAAAGGAGGAAGGAGAAGATTAACTAAATAGTCACAAGGCTTGGAATGCTGTAAAAATGGCAGTATTTCCCATGTAATATCACCTATCTGTTTAACCATCGCGACAAATTTAGATGTTTTAAGTTCCCACAGTCTTGGAATAATATAATTTGCATTAATGATCCAGGAATTTTGAAAGAAAATAATTTTTCCAAACACATCACAGTGAATTTTGTCATCTAATCTTTTTAAACGTAACAAGCCAAACAGCTACAGAAGCTAAGTAAATGTTGATGTTAGGAACGGTTTCAAGCTGTAAATTTAGAATTTTGAATCGAAGTTCAACTGGGAACAATAGTTCACGTGTACCAATACTGTACAACTGAGGCGGAGTAAGTTTTGCTGTGCTCATGTACTCAATAGATTTCACAATATTTGCCGTTCATCCGAACTGAATGAACGATTGAGCACATAGTAAAATCATTTTTTACAGTGAATTTCAAGTTTTCATTTGACAATCCTTGAATACCAGTACTAGTGGAGTTTTGCTGTATGTCATCAATATTTTCCTAATTTCATGACCTACAATGGGGAGGCATTTGACGATGGCATGTTCGATAGCTAATGTTTTTGCTTGTTTTTTTCAGACATCATATCCGCGTACTTCGGGTAACGTATACACTGACATGTCAACGGACATTCTTCATCTGGACAATGTTACTGAAGCTGAGGTCTATATTAATTTAAAGAAATAAAACTTAAGTCTACTTTTGGACATGACAAAATCGCTGCATTCTTGATAAGAGACTGTGCTTGTATTTTGACCGACCCGTTGTCAATCTTATTTAATATGTCGTTACAAACTGATACCTTCCCAACTGTGTGAAAAAATCTAGAATAACACCTGCCCTTAAAAAAGGCGATCGTAGTAATATTCAGAATTATCGGCCCATTACAATACTCAATAACGTTGCCAATGTTTTTGAAATGTTGTTATATGAATTTGCATTTTACATCAAATTACACCGCTTCAACATGGCTTTATACGCACTGTCACGAATTTCTTCTGCATTACTCAATTCATAGCATATTCACTTGATGCGGGTATGCAAACGGATGTTATATACACACACTTATCAAAGGCATTCGATAGGTTGGATCATGGTATATTGATTGAAAAACTTCGTAATTCAGGCTTTTCGCATAAATTGGTTAATTTTTTCGAGCCGTATCTTCCTAATCGGGTACAATATGCCTGATGTGTAATGGTCACCAGTCTATTGACATTTATTTAACATTTGGAGTACCACAAGGTTCTAACTTGGGCCAGTTGCTCTTTAATATATTTATTAATGATATTGTATCTATTTTAAGCCTTAACGCTTTACTCTTCGCCGATGACTATTGCATTGTATAATGCGTGGATGACTGTATTAATATGCAAAAGAATCTTGAAGCGCAAATATGCGATTTGAATAAACTGCCGTTGAATGTTTCTAAATGTAATGCAATGACCTTTTCTAATAAAACACGTAACATTTGTTGTGATTACTCCTTAAATGGAACGGTTTTGTAAAGGCCGGCATTTATACCTTGGGGTATTATTCGATGCTACATTATCAATTAAAGACCACATAAACTTCGTATCGTCTCAATCTCTCAAAACCTTATGATTCATTACGAGAAATGCGAGAGACTTCTGTAGTGCTCGTATGCTTCAGTTACTTTACTCATTGTTTGTTGCGACTGTTGCATGGTGCCCCTCGTATGTTACACATATTAACCGTATAGAGAACTTATAGAGGCGTTTCTTTAAATGCGCTTGTTTCAAAGAGGATGGTGTTTATCCTCCAATTGGCATACCTAATTCTACGTTGCAGGATAGATTCTCTATGGACTCACTTGAAACTAGATGCTCGAAATCGCAAATAATATTTTTATATAAAATTCTTAATAACTATATTGATTGCAGTGGCATACTTGAGTTGATAAATCTCCAAGTCCGTAGACTTTCTTCTAGGAAAACGTTATCGTTTCATTTGCCTATTCTTAGAACTAATGTCGGAAAATATTCTTCTCTTCATCAGATATGTGACAAGTATCATAACGTTTAAGATTCTCTGGATATATATCACTGCAATGTAGCCTCAATAAAGAAACTTAATTATCCTTGTATCTAGCGTTTTCTGTTTTCTATCATATTTGTATTGTATTTTGTATGCATTCTGTATTTAGCTCTGTATAATACTTTTGTAGACCGCCGCCAATTAATATAGCTTAGAAATAAAAGAGATATTTAATTCCGACCCTGCTTACATATATTGGTTTAAAATACGGTCGCGTTTTGAAATGTAACGATTGCGTCCGGAAAGAAAATTCTATGGAACCCGATAAGCCAAATATATAATATAAAGTGCTCTTAATCATGCCTATTGTTCACAGGAAGTCAATATTTGTTTAAAGTAAATTAATAAAAGGACCGCTTATGATTTCAGAATATAAATAAAAGATTCGCGCTAGTACGAGCGGGCGCGCTTGAAATATGCTGATTACGTCTTCAAAAAGAACTCTATCGAGCTCGATAAGCCGGGAATAAACATGTGTGTTTGGAAATTGCTAATAAATGCTTTTTAACGCCCGTTGTTTGCCGGATGCGGATATTTGTTTAAGTAGATTAATTATAATACCGAGCACTACGATTTTAGGACATAAACAAAGATTAGCGCGAATAGCGGCAAAGATCCGCACCTTGCGTGGGCTGCGTCCCCGCTCGCCGTTTATCATATTTGAAAATATGATTTTTAAGACGCGGAAGAACGAAAAACGATTCATTCGGTGCCCCTTCGGAAGGCAGTTAGTTACGGGTCCCTTAAGGAAGCCGGGAATCGTTGAAAATGTCGCGCGGAGTTAGGTTAAATTGTAAAGTCTAGAGTAATATCTCGGAAAATACTTAAAATTAATCGGCGGTGTTTAAAGTATGAAGTGTATTCAAAAGTAGAAAATTCTATTATTAGAATTCAAACATACTTGATACATACTTTCCCTGTTTCAATCCGTTGGGATTAAAGGACAGGAGGAAATGTAAGAAATTTTTATTTGTATCAAGTGCGAAATTATGTGGGTTCTGTTAAGTTCTATTTTTGATTTGTTGAATTAAATTTAAAATGGGCAGGTTTCTTTCCTTCCTCTAAAGTAGATAATTTAAAAAGTATAAAGGTTTCATAAAGAATCGTTTTGTTAAATGTCTATCCAAGTTCATTCGTCGCTTCTTTTTATATTTTTTATATTTTATGTGCGTAATTTTTGTGCTTAGTTTAGTTAAATTTAATAATTTTTTTTTTATAATAACTTCATTGAATTTTATTTTAATTTAATTATTTTTTTATATTAAACCTATTTAAACCATTTTTTTTGTTTTTATTAATTAATTAATGAAAAAAACCTCTAACCCTAATTTGACGAAGGTAGTCGTCTAACTTGGGGGCTGGTGGCAGCATAATCTATAAATTTTTGCTCACAAGTTGTCGACGAGTTATTTGAGTTTTTTGAGTGATTATCCGCGTGAACGTGACAATTGGGAAGTAGAGAAATCTGGGAATCGGCCGTGCTACCCCACTGGATAAAAGGTTCCTACGTTCCGAAGGAAGCCTTTTGGTGACCGAGTTCCCGGAACTTTTTCCCGATTTTCAGAAATACGTTCGGTCTGCGCGGATAGTCCGTGTCCGATTCACGAGCGTTTCGGACGCGCGGGTCGGTGTTCACACTTTATATGTTAGTACCCATCCTGTAATTGAATATTGTCTTGTTGGATGATTGTATAAGTAAATAAATAAGTAAATAAATATAAGGAAATATCTCTTCAAGCCGTTCATCAGAGACATCAACATAGTGTGCTAAAGTACTAGTCCAAGAACGGTAATAAATGTGTCTTATTCGTGATCTTACGTACTTGAAAAAAGTGCTGCATGTAATGCACCATTCCATCATTGTGAAAATCCTTATTTTCGTTTTTTTAAGAATAGCAGCGAAGCTGTTACAGTTGGTGAAAATATTTGGATGGCACGTAGGACGTTCATTTTATCGAAATTTGTTGGGTACAAATGTTTCTTCGACAAATATCATACCGGTTTGATTGGCATTCATTTTTGTAAATTGTATAAACATTTTGCAGAAGTAAGACCTTGTGAAGATTGCATGTCATGTTTAAGAAATTTGCTTCTTGCGTTTTTCAATGCATGGTAATAATCGAAACTCAGGAAAAGCGGAATAGGTCTTAAGACCGGCACTGATCAATAAAATTTCTAAGGTCGCCTCCAGAGAGTTTTCTAAATAATCCAATGTTAGAAGGATGATTATCATTTACCAATCGTACAATGATTTTGTTTTAACGGAATGTGGCTTTCCGTTAAAACAAAATTTTGAGAGTTAATGAAAAAACGTATCCGTCGTTAAGGTTGAATGAAAGAAATATCTAGCTGGAATGACGTATTTCGTTGATAAACCCTGCACCACATAACATAGTAATTTGTTTGCCACCTCTGGAAGTTCACCAATCATTGTAGATTTTGCGTTAGCTAAGCCGAAAATGTGATCTTTTGACCTACTATAATGAATTTTTTCATGATAGTATCATCGAAAATTAATGAGCACGTTGTGTGCATAAGTCGCCGGGTCCATGAGATGTGCAAAGATATCTTAACAGTGTTGATTTTGAAGGTACATGGAGTAGATGGATGACAAACCGTCCATCAGATTGCCATAGCCAAAACCGAGATTCATAACTGAAGATGATTTGATGTCATTCATCGACCCAATGCTCCCTCAGCCTACACCACTAGAGCTTACCTAGCAACTCGATGTTGTGGGGTTAAAGGAAGCCGAACATTTAGTCGATATGACGCTGAGCCATATGAACGAATTCTGCGATAAATTGTTCGCATAGACACCAAAACAGACCTCCAAGTAGCCCCCACTAAAAAAATTGTCTCAAACGGGTTAATTGAGGCCAGTCGCTGAAGACGCCTTTCTTAACGTTAATTTGTAATTCGTGGCCGACCACTACCTCTCCTACGTATTTCTGAGTCTTCGTTGGACCAAGCTCTTCTTGCTCGCATGATTGTAGAGTCACTTCGACCCAATCTTCTGGCAATTTCGCGAAAGGGTAATTCGGCGTCACGCATTCCCACAATTCGACCCCTTTCAAATTGATTGTAATGTTGATTACGACGAACGCGGTGGAAGTAAGGGAAACAACGTCTAAACTTTCACTGATCATTAAGTTTGCATTACACACGAGAACAAAAAATGTACCTTAAAAAATTTAACACGAGACAAAAAACAAAAACAAAGTTCACTGGTCATGATGAAATGTTAATCAATTATTCCTTCATATGATGTGTATATACCACCAAAACGTACGATCGTCCGTTCTGGGTGCTCTGCTTTTTTTGGCGATCATTTGCTGTAAGCTAAAAGCTAAAACTATGGTCCATGGTTTCTCTGTTGGGCCTAAATCCGCCTTGATTTTCATCTATGCTATTTTCTATTATTTTTCTTAGTCTTCGTTCCAGAATAATTTGCTGTCAACACTAAGAATGTAAATCGCGCTATAGTTAGAACATTTTTTGTTATCGCCTTTTTTAAATATTGGCATAATTATAGCTATAGTCCAATGTGTCGGAATTGCTCCCGTTTTCCATGCCGTGTTAATTATTTTGTGGAGACTTTTTATTCTTGTATCCCTCAAATACTTTAATAATTCAACTTTAATATTATCCCACCCCGCTGCTTTTCCATTGTTCAGTTTTCTTAGTGCTAGTTCTACCTCATCTACTGTAATTTCGTTATTCTATCTAGTTTTCTTGTATGTCAACTTCTGTTTCTATATTTATATTAAGTATTGCACTGAAATATTCTTGTCATCTCTCAATAATTTGTTCACTTGATGTTAATAAACTTATCCTCTATGAAATTGGTTACTTGTTTGTACCCTGCTTTATAGATTTTAGTGTTCTATATAGTAATTTACTATTCCATTGGCTGTTTTCTTCCATTTTATTTCCGAACTCTTCCCATGCCTTTCTTTTTGACTCTGCAATAATTAGTTTTACTGACTTTCTTTGTTCCTTATATTTACTATATTTTTCAATCGTTCTATTGCTTAAATACCGCTTCCATATTTTTTCTTTAGCTTTACAGCTTGTTCTATTTCATAATTCCACCAGGTTGTGCCTTTGAAATTCGTTTTATTTATTTTAATTTAATTTTAACCATTTTAATAATGGTATCTTTAAACGTGTTCCATAGTAATTCTGCATCACTAACGTTTTCCCAGTTCTTTCTCTTTAGCTCTTCCTCTACTTTTACTATATATTGGATTTTTTAAACTTCATCGTTTAGTCTGTATACTTTAATGACGTCATTTCTACTTTTATTATGTCTAGCTTTGCCTATTTTAACATTATTTCTGTTTTCCCATCTTTTAATAACTGTTTGTATATTACTAAATAATGATCACTCTTCATCTACAATCGATTTTTCTGCCCTACTTTCCATCACTCTCGTGTATTTATGTGTCTTTGTGATCATATATCGTCTTGGTTATAACTTATAACCAGACTGTTTTGTATAAAGAAATTAATTATTCTTTATTCATTGTTATTCTTGGTATTTTCACCGTATATGCCAAATGGATAGTTTTCTGCTTCACTACTTCCCACACGTCCATTAAAATCGTCTATTACTAATAGCTTAGTATCTAGTGTTTCTAATTCTTCTTGCATACGTTACATAATTGTATGTGTGAGCGTTGTTTTTTAGTTTTTTGCTTTATCTAATATTTCTTTATTCTTATCCCACTTTCATTCCTCACCATCGACAAATATCTTATCATAACCCATTTTTATCGATTTCCTCTTCGTTCTCTCTTCCTTAGCCATTACTCTGATCTTTTTTTGCATTTCTCTTTCCTTTACAGTCAGATCATTATTGATAAATAGTTTTCCATCTCCTATCTTTTTTAGTTTCGCTTTATTTGTCAACACCGCTTCCTTCTCTTTCGCATTATCAAATTCAATTGAGTTAATTTAAATTTGAGGTATCCATTGGAAACCCGTAGAGTATAATGTTGTTTTCTTTAGCCTTCTTTGCTAGGTGCTTGATTTTATTTTTTGTGATTTGCAATTCCTGTTTAACTTTCTCATGCGATTTTCGCAAGTCTAGTGGTTCAATGTATGTGCGGTTACACACTGGGCGATTTTTACCGCGGCGGCAAATCTCCTAGTGGCGCGAAGAAACAAATGGGAGTTTACACATTGGGCGGTAAAAATATCTCGCGGAAGATTTGCCGCCGACGCACGGTAGCTGTGCAGTTTTGCCGTCGCTGTGTAGTCATGCGCATGCGAATATATCGCCGCTTTCACATTGAGCGGATTTTTACCGCGTCAACAATTCAATTTGTGAAGTTATTTGTTTTTAGATTGAATATATGTTCGATCCCACACGTATGTACATATGTAGTACCTGGTCCGGCAAAAAGTCCGCTCGTGTATGGCAGGCTAATAAGAACGATGAAATTTTGAACAGTTACTTCGGCGATGACTCTAATAACTCTACTTTAATGCAACAAAAACAATTGCGTTCGCTTATTCGCATTTACTTTTGGAATTTTTGCATTTTTTGAAAAGTAAAATTTACTTAAATTTGTCAAAATGTACGAAATTAGAATGCCATACAATACAAAGATAATAAAAAAATGTTTCAAAAAAATACCAAAAAAGTTCAATTCAATTGAAAATAACAATTACACACCTATTATAAAGGTGGAATAGTTGAAATAATGAATAACAATTTTCATATATCAATAAATGGTTAATTGTTTAAGAGAGTGCCTGCATAACCACGAATGGCAGCAAAATTATCAAGAAATTTGTCCATCGCATCAGGGTTATTGAATTTCCTGTATTTATTGGGAATACTGTTACGTTGTCCTGTGGAATGGGATGTAATTCTCCACACAGTGCCGGGTACTTTGAATTTGCTTTCGTGCCAGCCGGACACTTACTCGCTGGAGCGCCGAATTCGTACACCTTATGTCCGGCATAACTTGCTTCTGGCCCATAGTGGCAAGCAAGATAAAATACATTAATAAGACGTCCTCTTTGGATAACTTCAAAGGAAGATCGCGCACAGCCGATGTTAGATGTCTTCGCTGCTATCAGTGAGAAATAGTGCCCTATTTTTTGGTTGCCAGGGACACCAACGATACTAAGCTTTTGTAAGCGTTTTGCGTTTGTAAACTGCATTTCTTCATACCTGAAAATGAAACACGAATATATTATCAGTCGCCTGACCTACGATCACTCGACGCAAGCCTAGCTCGCCTGTAACGTTACTCCTCATTGCAAATTATACATACGTTTTAAATGCCTGCCGTTTACCGACAATGTTTGTGTATTTAATATAATTTAATTTTAATGTGTGTCGCGAAACGTGTCACATTTTGTAATTCCTCATATTTGGACCGTGTGCGGCTTAGTTAACAGTAACATAATGAAATATAATGACCTTACAATTATTACACAATTTAATTTGACTTCGTTGAGAGCGGACGCGATAATAAAGTGGTGGAAAATTTACGAAAAATCGTGGTTTGTAGCGCTCAGTTTATGAAAAGTGAGTGGTAAAAGTCAAAGAAAACTATTGACGAAGTGCGTAAAGTGCGATATAAAGAGGCAGTGGCCAAATTATCCGACAAACAATGAAAATAAACCAAATAGTAATGTATATATCTAAAACACCATAAAGTACAGTTGACAAGAACGGCGCACGTCGCGCACCGGGCTGTTGAATCGGTCAATCAGTAAGGAAGTTTATGGAATGGAAGAACAGAACAAAGAGCAAAGAAACGAAAATGAGAAGTAAGAGAAAAGTATAAAAAAGCATTATATAGCACGATTCAGCGAGAACAAGGCAGATCACTAGAAGAAAAGTGGGCAAAATTGTCATATCATATCATAAAAACAGCAAAAATAGCTACGAAATAAACAAAGTAAGCAATAAAACGGTGAGGAAAAGGAGCAATTAATTAATTAGGGAAAAGTACCGAGAAGAAGGGACGACTACGAAGAATTCAAAGAAGGAAGAATAATTGTACACGAGGTAGTAACAGAGACAAACATTATAACGTGGATAAACTTCAGAAACAAGATGCGACAATCAAAAACTCTTGTACGGGACCCTAAAATGGAAGAGAGAAAAAAGCAATTGTGACAGACGTTTTGTTGCTTCTCAAATGACAGATCTGTGATAGTAACAGCGGAAAAAGAAAAAAATTCCGAAAATTTTGATTTCTTGATTTACGCAAAGTGCTCGTAAAAACGTTTTGTTGTTACTCTAATGACAGATCTGTGATAGTAACAGAGGAAAAAGAAAAAAAATCCAAAAATGTTCTCAAATGACAGATCTCTGATAGTAACAGAGGAAAAAGAAAAAAATTCCGAAAATGTTGATTACTCGATTTACACAAACTGCTTCTAGAGACGTTTCGTTGCTTCTCAAATGACAGATCTGTGATAGTAACAGAGGAAAAAGAAAAAAATTCCGAAAATTTTGATTTCTTGATTTACGCAAAGTTTTCGTACAGACGTTTTGTTGCTTCTCAAATGACAGATCTGTGATAATAACAGAGGAAAAAGAAAAAAATTCCGAAAATGTTGATTACTTGATTTACGCAAAGTGTTCGTAGAGACGTTTTGTTGCTTCTCAAATGACGGATCTGTGATAGTAAGACAGGAAAAGGAAAAAAATTCCGAAAATTTTGATTTCTTGATTTACACAAAGTGCTCGTAGAAACGTTTTGTTGTTACTCAAATGACAGATCTGTGATAGTAACAGAGGAAAAAGAAAAACATTCCGAAAATTTTGATTTCTTGATTTACGCAAAGTGCTCGTAGAGACGTTTTGTTGCTTCTCAAATGACAGATCTGTGATAGTAAGACATGAAAAAGAAAAAAAATCCGAAAATTTAGATTTCTTGATTTACGCAAAGTGCTCGTAGAAACGTTTTGTTGTTACTCAAATGACAGATCTGTGATAGTAACAGAGGAAAAAGAAAAAAATTCCGAAAATTTTGATTTCTTGATTTACGCAAAGTGCTCGTAAAAACGTTTTGTTGTTACTCTAATGACAGATCTGTGATAGTAACAGAGGAAAAAGAAAAAAAATACGAAAATGTTCTCAAATGACAGATCTCTGATAGTAACAGAGGAAAAAGAAAAAAATTCCGAAAATGTTGATTACTCGATTTATACAAACTGCTCCTAGAGACGTTTCGTTGCTTCTCAAATAACAGATCTGTGATAGTAACAGAGGAAAAAGAACATCCAAGATGAAAGAAGGAAAATATTACCATAAGAGGAAATCATGGAAAGATGGAATAGGTACTTTCAATAACTCCTAGAAGCCGAAACCGATAATAAGTAAAAAAAGAATACATGAACGGATAATAAGTGCAGAATTAGAGGAAGGCATAGGAAGAGCAAAGATGGGTAAAGGGATCGGTTACGACGGCATTACAGCAGAAATTATAAAACATGCAGGAAAAGGGATGGAAAAGACTGGTGTTAAATGATATGGTAGAGGAAGGTATCCCCTCCCCCAAGAGACTGGCAAATAATTACACCTATGCATAAAAAAAGGATGCACACGAGACTGTAAAATTACCCAGCAAACTATATGAAAGAGTAACTGTAACAACACTTAAAACAAAAATAGAATCAACTCTAGGAGATACACAATGCGGGTTCAGGGCGAAAAGAAGCACACAATACTTGATATTCGCCCTAAGACAAGTATGTGAAAAAGCAGTAGTAATGGACAGACAAGAACATATTTCCTTCGTAGATCTACAAAATCGTTGCAGAATAAGACAAGAAGACGTATGGGAATGTCTGAACAAAAGAGAAATAGAACACAAGCTAATATAGATCCTTAAAATACTCTATAAAAGGTGCACTAATTACGGTCGCATTAGGAATGAAAGCTCGGGAAGATTTGAGTCGTCAGTAGGACTTAGACAATGCTGCGTACTAAATCAGCTTCAATTTACAGGAGCCTTGAACGACGTGGTAAAGGAGTGCAACAGAAAATTAAATCATACACAATAGGCAATTGTAAAATGAAAAGAATACAGGCGACTGAATATTTGCAGGCGATATAGGGATCCTAGAAGAAAGTGAACAAAGTCTACAGCACAACATGATAATATACGATAATGAATTAGAGAAAAGGAACATGATAATTAACTGCGCAATGAAATATAAACTGAAATATACATGAAATTGGCACTACGAGTACTGACATATGTTAGTGAGTAACAGATGACATCGGGCAGACAGAAGAGCAGCTAAATGCAACTGAAAAATAAGAGGGAAAACAAAAAGAGACAAAATTACGGATGAAACATGCACACAAAATACAAGAAAGCCAACTAAGATGGTTAGAAGACGTAAATAGAATGAAAGAAATGTATGAAGTAAGGTAAGCAGGGAAGAAAATGAAAGGAAGACCTAGCAAGACGAAGTAAGAAAAGCGGCAGAAAAACGGGGAGCAGTATGGAGTAATACATGATGGAATCGACGGCAAATCGCAAGAAATGGAAAGAAATATGAAGAGGGAACCGCTGCCGAGCTAGAAAGGCTTAGGATTAAGTAAGTAAGCATAATTATTACTCTACAGAGGCATTGCTGTTTCAAGTTCATAATTTTCTTTTTCTACTTTGCGTTGGTAATAATTTCATTTTAGCACCCAAAACAGTGTTAAAATGAAAATTTGAGTGCTAAAATGAGTCTGGTATAATTTTTGTTTTGTTTATGTTGGCAACGGTTTGACAGCCTCTAACGTCAACGAAATGTCAGTTGTAAGTAATAATCTTTGCATTGTTTTCGTTGCACCATTCTTCGAATTTTTTATATTTGTGTTCGTATTAAGAACGCGACTTGTTCGGAAATAAATTCCCAATCGTAGTTTGTCCAATTTCCCGTATTTTGGGAGGAGTACATTGCAAGTCTTTGCAACTCATATTGCGTCAAAGAAAACTGACATTTCAAATTAAACGTTCGACCGCCTCCTTATTTAATTTCACACAAACGTTACCAATCCGCGCAAATATCCCTAAATGTTGAATTACTTAACAAAGTTTAATTTTTCGCGGCTCGTGGCTGAATTTCGGACTCATGCCTGAAACATGCCTTCTGTAACTTGTTTTTTAATATACTATTTTCTACTTTGCGTTGGTAATAACTTCATTTTAGCACCCAAAACAGTGCTAAATGAAAATTCGAGTGTTAAAATGAATCTGGTATAATTTTTTTTCTTTATGTTGGTAGCGGTTTGGCAGCCCATAACGTCAACGAAATGTGAGTTGTAACTAATAATCGTTGCATTGTTTTCGTTGCACCATTCTTCGAAATATCTATATTTTTGTTCGTATTGAGAACGAGACTTGTTCGGAAGTAAATTCCCAATCGTAATTTGTGCAATTTCCCGTATTTCGGGTGGAGTACATTGCAGGTCTTCGCAACTCATATTGCGTCAAAGAAAACTGACATTTCAAATTAAATGTTCGACCGCCTCTTTATTTAATTTCACACAAACGTTACCAACTCGCGCAAATGTCCCTAAATGTTGAATTACTTAACGAAGCTAAGTAAAACGTAAAAGGGCGCAAAGTAGAAAAAAATAGTATAAAATACTCGTACAGAAGGCTATCCAGGGCATTCGTCATTTCGGACTCATGCCTGAAACAGTGCCTTCTGTAACTTGTTTTTTAATATACTATTTCAACATCGCTGACAGCCAATCAGATCGATCGATTTTATATTTTACACTGGTACTCCCACCATTCGCAATCTCCCATTTTCAGTAACAAAAAACGGTGCACAATTCAATACATTTCATAATGGTCGTCGGAAATAGTATATTAAAAAACAAGTTAGAGAAGGCACTGTTTCAGGCATGAGTCCGAAATTCAACGGACGAATGCCCTGAATAGCCTTCTGTACGAGTATTTTATACTATTTTTTCTACCTTGCGCCCTTTTTACGTGAAAAATTAAACTTTGTTACGTAATTCAACATTTAGGGATATTTGCGCGGTTTGGTAACGTTTGTGTGAAATTAAATAAGGAGGCGGTCGAACGTTTAATTTGAAATGTCAGTTTTCTTTGACGCAATATGAGTTGCAATGACTTGCTATGTACTCCACTCGAAATACCGGAAATTGGACAAACTACGATTGGGAATTTATTTCCAAACAAGTCGCGTTCTTAATACGAACACAAATATAAAAAAAAACGAAGATTGGTGCAACGAAAACAATGCAAAGATTATTACTTGCAACTGACATTTCATTGACGTTAGACGCTGCCAAACCGTTGGCAACATAAAGAAAAAAAAATTATACCAGACTCATTTTAGCACACGAATTTTCATTTTAACACTGTTTTGGGTGCTAAAATGAAGTTATTACCAACGCAAAGTAGAAAATAGTATATTAAAAAACAAGTTATAGAAGGCACTGTTTCAGGCCATGAGTTCGAAATTCAGACACGAGGCGAAGGCGAGTGGCTGAACGAACGAATGCCTTGAATAGCCTTCTGTACGAGTATTTTATACTATTTTTTCTACTTTGCCTCCTTGTTTACGCGAAAAATTAAGCTTTGTTAAGTATTTCAACATTTAGGGATATTTGCACGGGTTGGTAACGCAATATGAGTTGCGAAGACCTGCAATGTACTCCACCCTAAATACGGGAAATTGCACAAATTACGATTGGGAATTTACTTCCGAATATGTCGCGGTCTCAATACGAACAAAAATATAAAAAATTCGCAACGAAAACAATGCAACGATTATTAGTTACAACTGACATTTCGTTGACATTATACGCTGACAAACCGCGACCAATATAAAGAAAAAAATTATACCAGACTCATTTTAGCACTCGAATTTTCATTTTATCACTGTTTTGGGTGCTAAAATGAAGTTATTACCAACGCAAAGTAGAAAAATAAAATTTTCAACACTGGTAGTGCAATCGTGGTTACCAATGAAATTTGACATTTAACATGTGTCATTTGTGAATTCTGAAACTGACGAACATATTCAAGTAAAACAGTTCCACCTTTGATTAAAAAATGAAATTTTGCAATCATGAAAGCGACTGTGATAATTATGAAAATACTTTTGATTTTTATTGTTATGGTGGTCGTCGGAAAAGTATCGTGTAATACACGTGCTGAAAAGTCGATTTCACACTCGTTTGTTTAATCCTGCAAACTCGTGTGAAATCTTGCCTTTTCAACACTTGTTGTACATACAATGTACTATTGTGTAACTCCCAACAGAGCATTCAGATCATTTAGAATAAATAAATAAAACACTGGCTGTATTTAATACACAACATAAATATTTATTGCAGAGTAACAAGGTAATAATGAGAAAACTACAAATAGACCTAACACTTCGTCATAATGTTGCTAGTTTTCAAAAAGTGTTATTTTGTCTGCTAGTTCGTATAATAATTACAGTACAATTTTAGAAGATTTAACAATTATTGCGAAGCGTGTTGGTTGTAGATTTAGACGAATTAACTAACTGGGCGAAGCGAATGTGTTTTTATGATGACAATATCTAAGATGTGTCGGCATCTCTACGGGCATAGTCTCGGTGCAGGTGTTAGCTTCTCCGCTGTTGGAGTGAGCCAGGAGTTGGGAAGATTTGTTCCTGATTCTTGGGCAGCCATTCTTTGAGTTGTTTCTCGTGATTTACTGCAATACGGCAGTACGGGAATGCCAGCAAGTATGATCAACAACATTTAATGAGATTGTTGAACTTCAGGTGTTCATTTGATGCTCTTCCAACCGGCATCAAATTTGGTTAGATTATATCGAGTTTTGTTGAAGGTTTCCATTTCCTGCGGGTAGCAGCGTTCTGTTGAGTGGTGTAATGTGTATTTGCCGTTCCAAGTTATGGCTGGAAGCTGTCCTCAATATTTCGTTCCCCAAATTAAAGGAACATTCGGATGTAGTAGTAGTAGAAATATGCAGAATAAACGGGATTCTAGGTTTAAACTTAAATGATCTGGACATAAATAGCATATATAGAATTGGAAGGAAGGGTACTATTATTGTGAAATTTGTTTCATATTCAAGGAAGCAGATGATTTTCAAAAACGTAACAAAATTAGATGATCCAGCATAACAATTTCAAACGATCTCTGTGAAGAAAATCAAAAAGAATGAAAAGATCCTATACGACAATTTAAATATAATAAACTATTTGTTAATGGTGACAGTCGCCACCTCTCACCAATTAATAATAAGTGAAGGTAACATAAAAATAGTTTAAAAATATCTAAACACGACTGAGATAAATTACTTCTGAATTGTATGTGTTCGATGTTTATATACCGCTAAAAATCTATACTTGTCATTTTTTAATTGTTATCGTCATTGACTGTTGTTTGAATTATTATCAGTCATGGTTATTGGTATTGCTATTAGTGAATCATACTGATTTTGTTCGTTTGGATATGTGTATACTGTGAGAATTGAGTAGTCCATTGGATGTCCTTGCCGGGTTCTTAGAAAGGAAAAAAGAAAGCAAAACAGGAAAGAGCACAGCCTGGAGTGGGAATGTTAATACATACAATATAGATATATGTGAACGATATAACATTAAAAGCACACTCTTAATAAGCACCTATACCCCAGATATATCTAATCCAATACAGAAGGCTTCTATGAGAAACTCCAGAACACTGATAATAAAATAAACAATATGCATAAAATTATAATTCTCGGAAATCTTAGCAACCGCATCGGGAATGCGGTCACTTCAAGGCGTTAAACAAAGGTTCGAACCAGTAATTAAACGAAAATGATGAAGTTCTAATTGATTACCGTGCAAGAAAAAATGGGAATTAATATCTTCTTTTCACACACGGATCAGTACAAATATATATTTAATAACACCAGAGACCAATGATCAATGAATATGTTTACAGGTATTCTAAAGTTAGAAAACCGCATAGAACCAGCATTGCAATGGTAATTCAATGTGTGAATAATCACAACAAACCAAAATATCAAAGAATGGCGACACAGTTATAGTCTCAGTCAGACTCTGTTTAATATCTTCATGAATGAAATAATAGAAGTAGCCTCTCTTAAGGGGGGATCCTGCTTTAGGAGGACTTAAAATATCGTTTTTGGGGGAATTTTTTTAGGACAGAAAAAAATGAGCCAGTCTGGTGAACTTTTTAGAGCATTTTATTACATATTTGAGCATTAAAGAAAAAATATTTCGAGAGAAAAATATTTAAACGGAACCGATTTTTATGCACATTTGTGCAACACCTTTCAATTGCAGTCTACAATCGGTGGGAAAGATGTAGCTCGTAATTTTTGTCTGAAACAAAAAAAACCAAAGATAATTGTAATTCTCATATATTTTCTTCTAGGTTAACTAAAAAAAAAAAAACCAAAATTTTGAAATTCAAGATTTTTCTCAGGTTTGAAAATAAATGTGCTCTTTGCAGGAAGAGAAACTCATTTCAACTTGCTAAAAAAGTTGTTTAGAATTTTTTTTTCATTAATCTTTTTAGTTCAAATAGAATAGAATGCCAACAAAAGTTTTGTTTCGTTTTGATTGCTTGTCTAGTTTTCTCGCAATCACGCCCACCAGTTTAGAAAAATCGTAAAAACGAAAACTCGAGAAAACGCGCTCTAAAGTTTACGATCAGGAAAAATGTTAATTGTCGATTACTTACGGAATATCTCGTTATAATCCTACTATAGCTCTTACGAATTCAAAATATTATTGTTTCGAACGACCGATTGAACTTCTTTCAGTACATAGTTCGCACTTATGTGTCTGCGGGAAGGGGGACACGCTTCGTTTGTCCGAGCGTTCATGCGTTCGTATATTTTTTTCTCGACACCTCACTGTGTTTAGTGCTGTATCTTTCAAAATATTGCGAATTAGCCGCTATAACTTTTTATACATATTCTTAGATATATTAGGCATAGATTTGAGCAATAAAATTTTTTTTGAGCCTTCTAAAGCAGGGGTACATGGTTAACAACAAAAGGATTAATATGATATGCTATGTTGACGACGCAGCAATCATCACAGAAAACGACGACGACCTTCAGAAGCAATCTTCCAAAAGTTTTATTAAAACAACCGTCAACTTAATATACGAGGGGAGATCGTTATTCAACGTCCCTGACATAGTAGGCCTTGAGTAGCATTGAATCAATTTGACACATTAAAGTATTAATCATTTGTTGTTACGTTGGTTTAATTTAGAATTTAAGTAGACAAGTTTAGAGAAATTCTGAAATAGGAAAAATCAGAAGTTCGTATGAAATACTTGCAACAGAAAGGGTTGTCGCCAATAGAAATTCATGAAGACATGGTAAGTGTATTTCTTACTAAGTGGTGAAAAATATGTCTCCAGAATTTAAACTGGGAAGGCACACGTGAACATGCGAAGGGTGCTGGACGACCAGTAACTGTCACTACCAAAGAAAATGTTAATCGTATACACGATATGGCAATGCATTCGCCGGATAACTGAAATTATGTTTTTTTCTTATGGTACTATCAAAATATTTTAACAAATAATTTGTTGCTGAAAAAGATGTCTGCACGTTGGGTCTCACGAATGTTGACACCTGATCAGAAACGTGCTAGAGCAGATCTGGATGTATGTTTTTCTCGATTCGACACTGTTAATGAAACGTGGGTTCACCACTTTGATCCTGAATCGAAGCAACAAAGTATGGAGTGACATCGCCGAGGTTCTCCGCCGCCCCGCAAATTTTGTGGTGAAGTTATGGACACAATTTTTTGGGAGACTTTTGGGAGGAATTTTGATGAATTTTGAGTTTATTAGGAACGTGGACATACAATAGCAGGCCCCCTACTATGCCAACTTAATTTCAAGATTGCGCGATTGTGCCAAGGAAAACAGACGTGGAAAATTGAGGAAAGGAATTCTGTTTAATCAATACGACGCTCCTGTCCATAAAAGCCATGTTGCCATGAGCGCTATTCTGAACGCAGGATTTGAATTGTTTGAAGATCCCGCATATTCACCAGACCTGCCCCCTAGTGATTTCTTTTTATTTGCAAAATTGAAAGAATATCTTCGGAGGACCAGATATTATGACGATAATGGAGTGATGACGGCCCTAAACGACTGGTTGGAAGAATTTTTTGCTAGAGGAATCAATGGTTTGGAGCATCGTTGGACCCAATGCATGTTCAGGGATATTATGTAAAAAAATAAACGTTTGATATTTCTTCAATTTGTTTCCTTCTATGTTAGGGACCGCAAATACTGATCACCCATCGTAATTAATGATAATATTAAGAAGACCAAATGTATAACAATTGCAAATGCCGATGTAAACTTGCCATCGAAAACGAGATTGTAGAGCAAGTATCAAAATTTAAATATACTTAGTGACATAGAAATCCGAACACCAAGAAGGAGTTGAAATTTTTTAATAATATTAACACCACATAGTCGGCTACCATAGAGGAACAATCGATAAAAAATTCAAGTTAAAAAAACAAAAGACAAACGAGATTTTATTAATAGTGTGTTTGTCCACCTCGATGCCGCGTACACTCATTGAGCCGTTTAGGCATGGATCTAATCAGGTGGTCGATATCTGCTTGAGGCACCTCATCCCAGGCTCTGTCTCAGAGCATCTAACGTCTGCGGAGAATTGGCTAAATTGGTGAGTCACCTACCCATCATATCCCAAACATGCTCAATTGGTGAGAGGTCCGGTGAACGGGAGGGCCATGACAAAAGATTAACGTTGGCAGCTTGAAAGAAGTCTAGACTGACGCGAGCTACGTGAGGACGGGCGTTATCTTGCTGGAATATGGGATTTGGCATGGTCGCAAAATAGGGTAGCAGATGGCGCTCTACAATGTCATGGATCTAGCGGCGAGCATTCATATTGCCTCTAACAAAGACTAGAGGCGACTTGCTTCCATAGGCAATGGCATCCTATACTATTACCCCAAGAGTGCGAAGCACATTCAGTTCGTTCAGCCGTTCTACGCAAACTCCAGGTTACGGCGTTCTCCTCTTCGTCTTCTGACCCTTGCCCGACCATCATGGCAGAGCAAAACTGGGACTCGTAAGTAAAGACGACACTATTCCATTCGACTTCAGACAGCCGTCGTTTTCTGCACCAAAGTAATCTCTCTCGACAATGAGCAGCAGTGTTTGGACGCACAAAATGTGCGCGGTAGGACAACAAACCAAACGAACGTATTCGCCTGTAAATTGTCCGCATTGTCATTGGGCGTCCCGTTTCAGCCAAACTTGTTGCCAATTGCTGGTGAAGTGGCAAAGCGGTCTCGAAGAGCTAGCAGACGTAGACGTCGATCATGACGCTCTGTGGTCCGGAGTTGAGGACCTGTGCCCGGGGCTCGTCGTTCTCTACCCTCTTCTGCCCATGCCTTCCAGCCATTCATAACAGTACTAACACTTCGGTGTAGTATAGCCGCAATTTCCCGAAACGATTTTCCCACTTCTCGTAAGCCTAGAATTCTGCCCCTATCCAATTAACTCAATTGCCTGTAATTACCACGGCAATGTATTGGTGGCATGTTGAAAGAGACTACCGAATCCCACGACTGCAAATTGACTGACAATGTCACAAAATAAGGCCGCAATGCGATGATATTGTTTTTCCTACATTGACCGAACCCACCGGCGCGGCATAGCAAAAGAACCTTTCGTTCTAGCACTATCAAAGTCTCATCATTTTCTATCTTACACATGGTTACTATATATGCGAGGTTTGGTTAAAAAGTTCCAACTCCTATTCGGATTTCTATATCACTTAGTACACCTCTCGGTAGATCTATTAAGTTGACGCGACTCAGTTAAGTACCTTCGGGGTCAAATGAATACAGCCGCGGCGGTAACAGGATGCCTACAGTAGGTCGTCTGGGCAATGATAATAATAAATTTTTATTGTCAATTGATCTCATTACACATTAGATAACAGTTGCAACAGTTACAGAAAAATAATTAGTAAAAAAAAAGACTGGACTGAATAAAAGCAGCGGGGCGCAAAATTTTAAGAGCATTTTTATAATTTTTAAAGTCAGTCACTTCAGCAATCTCTGTATGCAAGCCATTGAAAACTTTGAGAGACGAAGAATAGGGGCTTCTCCCATAGAGTGGGGTTCTATGCTTGGGAACACTATTCTTTTTTGCCTGTCGTGTCTCATATACTTTATTGATATCTCGATTAAGAGTGAATGAATCGAGGTTTTTCCCTGCAAATTAGGCACATTCGTAGAGATAGATAGAAATTCAATACATACAAACAGAATACAAAGTAAAAGTCTATAAAAATGTGTAAGACATGTTATGACGTACGGCACAGATATGCGGGAAGAAACAAATAAAACAAAGAGTATGCTATGTGTGGCTGAGATGAAGAAACCAGAATAGAAGTTCGGCAACAATGTGGATTACAATACGTGGTACGATGGGGAAGACAAAGAAAGAGATAATGGTAAATTAACGTGACAAGGATGGATGAAGACAGATTACCCCGTCGTGCTGCTAGAGGGAAAGTCGGTACCGCATTATGTTCATTACATTGTTATTATCAACTTGGAAATTGTAAATGAACTCATAACACATAACTCACATTAAAATTGACCAATCAAACCAAGAACAATCAAATTACAATATGAAAATACAAACAAAATAAAATAAGTGGTGTAGACGTCCAACGACAAGTAAGTCAATGAGATGGACGAGATTGCTGATCGCCACACATTTTTTTTCGAAACGCGGGATGAGGTTTGACATTGCCACTCTCATATATCGTTCCACATCCATCCTTTTGAGCATTTGCTTTTTTATTTTAGTACAGGTATAGAAAATCAAGTTTCGCATAAATATGTTGTCGCAAAGGGAATGAGGATCCTTACAGCTTTTGAACTCAGAGTTGGAAATTTAATTTTCAGGCTGTTGTTGCCGTTTAATTAGACTTATTTCTGAAAGTTCTGGTGGAGCTTGCGCACGGAAAGGATCTCCAAGCAAATTTCTTGAAATTGTCTCAAAGTATTTTGCAAACTAGCCAGTGAGTGTTGACAGGCGTTTCTTGAAATGCGACAGCAAGTCATGTGAAACAACGACATTATTAGAGGCTACGCATGAATTCTGAATTCCACAACTGCGTAGTCTCTAACACTGCGTTGTCATTCATTTTTGTTATACACAACCGCAGCTTTTTCATAAACGCCGCAACTTTCTCCAAACGTTATAAAATGTGAATGTTATTGGCTTGCAGGAGGAAGGGAAAAATTGTGAAGGGGATCGCACGCGCTCCGTGTCGCTCCTAATGAACCAATACGGGTATATGACGTGCGATACCAAATTTCAAAGTGCGCGAAACCCCACGAACAAGAAGCTCAACTGTTTCTTGTTCGTGGGGGAATTAAGAGCGTCGGGCAAGAAAGCGACATTCAGAAAAATGTCATAATTGAAAGAATTTGTTACAAGGTCACAGAACTGTTGAAGTGCGTGCAAGTTCTGGCGCGTTTGAAACACCGGTAGATAGGCAACCAAACGCACAAAACATTTAAACGTGAACCTAGAAAAACGTAGAGAAGAACATTAGTATAATCATTGTCCACATCCCATCGGAAGAAGATTATATTTTACACACAAATAGAAGAAGAATATGAAAAATTATCGAGACATTGCATGAAAATAGTGATTGGCGATTACAACGAAAAGTTTGGGAAGGAAGAAATGTACCAATCAACAATAGGAATACACAGAAAACATGAAATACATAATGATAATGAAAAAAAATATATAAAAGCAAATGGAATGGAAAGAAATATATAAAGAAATATGGGCAACATTAAATGGCAGGGTGGTAGAAAGGAAACAAATGAACTAAAAATTAAATTCTTACATTGAAAAAAAAAATTAAATGAAGTAAAAAGTCGCCAAGATTTACCGAAGATGAGCCGTTCGTCATTATATAGATTTATGAAGAAAATTAATTTCAATTGAGTCCTGTTTGCAATATAGACATTACAAACATTAATAAACATGATATGCTAACTTAACTCAACTTATTTTGTTTTATAGGTATATGAAGAGGAACCGCAAAAGTATATTAATAGAACGTGACGATATCGTTAGATGGAGTCAAAAATACTTATTAGAGAGTGTAGAAGGGAAGGTCGACCTATTTATTATCGCGATGCAACATGGGTAAATGAAGGTCATACAAAAGAAAAAGTGTGGGTAGACAATAGCATCAAAAATCGGCGGCAAGCATTCCTTGAAGAGTTTACTACAGCTTAAAAATTCATCAAGCAAAGGGATACGTCATATAATCCTGCACGTAGGGTCTGAACTGAGTTTTGTTGATGGAGGTTTGAGATGTTTTGAAGGTAAAAAGACTGCAGATTACCACGAGGAAATGAACACAACAGTTTTCGAAGAATGGTTTAGCAAGCTGTTGCAAAAATTACCAGACAATTATGTCATTGTAATGGACAATGCATCATACCATCGTAGCCATAAATGTGAAAGAATTTCAACATCATTCAGGAACAAATGTATGTAGGAATGGTGCCACGCTGTAGTTGTATACCGTGGCCTTTAACACCGATAACCCAGATGGATGTGGCATGGCACCATCATAGATCGGATTGGGCGGTTCGTTTTGGTACAACGTTTTATTCTTTCAATAAATAATAAAATACTAAAAGGAAAAAAATAAATATTCGACCTCCGCGGGTAAGTATGAAGAAATTGTTTTTCGAATCCGCTCTTATAACTACGTCATAAACAGTATAGATAACAATTGAAAATTATTCTTCGTTACAAAACAAAAAAAAAACGCATGAAAACCTAAATAATGTGACCTACGACGAAAACACCGGACTTTGGCTGATGAATAGCCGATTGCGAGGCAGGAAACTATTAAACGCTGTTCGATTTAGTTATTGCGTATGATAAAATTCGCGAGAGGAAAACAGTCGTTAATTCGCGCAAACATAAACATTTAAAATCAACTCACGACACCGTAGTCCAATATTCACGAGGCGTCGTTTCAGGAACGCTCGCTACGACCACGTGCACGGAACCAGGCGGCGGCTTTTCAGTCCGTCATGGAATTTTCCCGGACCGACGACGGCGTCCAACTTCTTTCCGCGACGCTTGGCCTTTCCAGGCGTGGAATATGCTTCACGCAAGATTTCAACGGCTACCAATTCGGAATTTTCTTCAAATATCAGCAATTTCGCAAAAATATCTGGCGGCGGTTCATACACTAATATATTCGGGACTTACTCTGATGAAAACCACAACGTAGGATTTCGGATGATCGTCTTTTCACCCTTATACGACGGCGAAACTCCAAAGGTTCCGTCGTAGATTTTGGCTCGTTTTAAACCGGAAAATATTTCCGAAATTGACTTCTCGGCAACACAAATTACACTCTCGATGCCACCGGGAGTCAAAACAAAAGGGCACGTTAACAATAGACCGTCAAAACGACGAATATCACAAACACCACGTGTTGGACATTTTTATTTCGATGACCGTTACCCCAAAACGTAGTCAAAAATCGTACATTCCCCTACAGCGGCTCGTCGTAACTCTCCCCCGAATTTTTCCAGCGCCGGACCGCGATTCCCCACTCGCGTCCGATGACTACGACATCGTCGCCGTGCCCGACTCACACGAAAAATACCTTTTCGTCGCACTAGATTGTTACGTAGCGAATAACATGCCACATTTCAAAAACGTTAAGCTATCGATAATGCCCTGGCAACACTAAGCGGGCTGTTATGAAAAGAGGGCCGTTAAGGATCCTTAACAGCCCGCTTTTGATAACAGCCCGCTCTTAATCGATCGTACAACATTTAGTTATCACGGAAACAATGACATCTATCATTTTAAAATTATGAATTATAAAATTTTTCATTCCAAATTTTTACCTTCTTGGATAAGCTAGTGCGACGAAAACCGTTGTACATACCACGGGCTGTTAAGGGCCATAACGGCTCTAGAAAGCATTAAGGCCCTCACTTCGTTCGGGCCTCAAACGGCTACCTCATGGCCTTCTTAACAGCCCTTGGTATGTAAATAACTATAATTGCCCAGAAGACTAGCGGACGTACGCTTTCTCAGATCTCGCGCGGGAAATTATCACCGCACCAAATTTTAATTAACTACTAAACAAAACTGACTAAACAAAATTTTACAACGTGAAAACGAAAACGTAACAATGGTTAAGATTAAAACATATTGAATTTGATACCGATATGGTTCGTCCTGAACTCTTACATTTAATACGTTTACAAAAGAACAATATAATTTATACGTAACCGATGAAATGGCAAAAAAGAATAATAAAGTTGTAATAAGGTGGTAACCTTATTACAATTTTCACTGCGAATTAAACCCGATTGAATTAATATGGGTTCAAATAACAAAATAAGTAGCATCTAAAAACCAGACTTTCAAAATCGCAATGTCGAAGACTTCTTATTGCAAGCAAACCAAAAAACTGGAAAAATGCATCGAGCATGTCATCAACGAGGAAGCAAAAATGTGCAACTTGGATGGAATCATGGATGATTTGATAGAATCAATAATAATTTTTCTTGGTGCCGATGGTGACAGTTCTTTTTAATTCACCGTTTCGGTTTTCTATGTTACTATATTTTTACAGCTCTTTGTTTTTGCACAATTTATTCATAATTATAAAAAAAGAATGTGTATTTTAACCATGTTAATTTATTATAATAGTGTAATATACATTTATGTTTGCTGATGTTTTACATAATTCAACAAAATAAAATTATACCATATTATCCTGTTATTGCAATAATATATTATGGTCAATGTAGTTAAATAAAAAAATCTTTGACGTTTACAACATTAAATGCAATTTATTTTTAGTATCGAATATAAAATATTTAAAATTTACCGCCTAAATAGCTGGTGTATTTTCGGGTCATATTTTCAGTGTAAATATGGCTTTTCAATTTACTTATCCTACTTTAAAAATAAGGTATAACAACTATGAGGCCGAATAAAACACCAAATAAATTATTCTGGAGTGGTCATATATCAACAGAATTTATGGTGGGAAATTGCCTGAGGCAAGTTAACATCCCTCTACTACACACTTCAACCTGGCTTTGGAAAGCATAATTAGAAAGAATACATTAAAAATGGAAGGGGACAATGTTAGATGTTGTGTTTAGATAAAATAACTCTTTGTCGATAACGGTTCAAAATAAAGGCGTTTCTGAGAGGAGAAGAAAAAATAAACTTTTGTGTGTTTGACAACTAGTCACATATTAACAATAATAACGTTGTTGATTTTTTTAACCAAGCAACGCAGTGCTGGCAACCGCTAGTGCGAAAAACACTAAACACTAAAAATGTCTGCCCTTTGTTCACTGCTAGGCACGTATTTGACTGCGACAGTTCCTGATTCATTCTCCTCTCGAATGAAATGCAACTGCACATCAAAATGTTTCGTTCTAGCGTGCATTTCAGGGTTCCTGATGAGTCTTAAGGTGCTTTGATTGTCGATACACAGTGGTGATGGAATTTCCAACTCTTCGCCTATGTCCTCGAGTAGTTGTCTGATCCAGTGAGCTTCTCGCGCTCCTTCGCAGCCTGCGGAATATTCTGCCTCGGTGGTCGACAGTGTGACCTTTTTTTGTCTTTGGCTGCGCCAAGTCACTGGTCCACCTACCCCTCCCATGATGAATACAAATCTGGTTGTCGATTGACGCGTAGCAGCCTCGTACACAATTCCAAGTCTAGGAGTCGCTTTCAGATATATCTTGATATCGCTTGCTTGACACCTGGATTCTCCAAAAACGACTGATGCATCCCACTGAGAACGCGATGCCTGGTCACGGTATGGAAAACTCACCGAACTTTCATCTTGTTCTTCACGAGTTTCACGTTTCCATCAGCCGGGGTGTGTACGGGGACTGCGTCTACCAGGATGAATTTTAACAATAGCTTTTCGATGTACGCTTGTTGTCCGATACTGATTTTCTTTTTATTTCGATCTCTTCATTTCCATACCCGCATAGTGCTGACAATTTCCAGTAGTCATTTCAAAACTTGCCTCCATGTGACGTAACAGTTGATCAATTGCTCAGTTGCTCTTAGACAATACCAAGCCATCATCTACATAGAGCAACAGATACAACTCACATGGATCTGCTGTGCTCGGTACAAGATTAAACTTCTTCAACCACTTAGTAAATGTCTCATTCCACGTTCTCGATGCTTGCTTTAGCCCATAAAGAGCCTTTTTGAAACGACACACTAATTTCGGGGGTTCGTGGATATTTGTTCTTTTAACTCGCCATTCAAGAACGCCGTCTTGATGTTAAACTGGGCGATTTCTGTCTTCTCTCGCTGCAATGCACAGTATAATTCTTAACGAATCACATCTTACGACGGGCGCAAAAACCTCAGCATAATCCACTCCGTCGCGTTGAGTGAATTCTCTTGCGACTAGCCGAGCTTCTGCTTTGGCCTCGGTTGTCCCCGGCATGGATTTTACCTTATAACGTAACAATGTTCGCCTGAGCGGTCGTGACACGAGTTCCCAAGTTTCATTCTTTTCTAAAGCATGCAGCGCTTCATTCATTGTTCGTCATACGTGCTAACTTCTTCGATGATAGCGCTGTTACCTGTGGGTTCATATCGGTCTGGCTCGTAGATGTACGGTCGCAGGTCGTACCGATCTTCGTCCTCGGTCGCCTCAAGGAACTCAGGAGTAATTGGCTCTGCAATACTTTCGTCTCGCTCTTCATCACTTTCGCTTTCTTCGAGTCGTTGGGCATTCTCCTCGTTCTCTGTATTGCTGAGGTCAACTTTGCCTCTTCCGACAACTTTGCGACGATGTCATAATTGAATAATTGATACAAACTTCAATTTAAATATCTAAGAGGTTCTTGGCTTCGTCGAACAGTTCCTCGGCAACAGTGAGTGATGGTTTTCTGATACTTTATATGTATGGGTCTGATGTAAATAGAAGACCATGAAATACGCCTTCATTCGTTGCGGACCTAGAGCACTTTCTAGCGTGATATAACCTGATATTTTTGTAATATTCATTACAAGATTCTTGGGCATCCTCAGATAAATTACTAATAGGCAGAACAGCAAAATGTCTAATTATACTGTTCCCATGTATTAAGATCTTATGTACTGAAGAAGGCATGTTATACCAAATATATTGTGTAACGCACAATTGTGCAATAGCGCAAGTATATGCACCAATTTTTTCAGGATTTTCATTGCTGTTTCCACTTCCTTGTCGGGGTTTATCAACATGCAATCCCATTCGACTTCGAAATAGACTTTGTACAAGTTTTTTCTTGTCTTCTTTCCTTTTTTGATATTTTGGACTTGTCGCAGCCCATTTCTTAAATGAAAGATTATATGAAATATCTAAAATTAATGCCATGTATGCAATGTAGACAAACCGTACTCGTAAGCATTCATATTATCTGGCTTTGCTTCAATCTTCTGCAAATTATTCATCTCGCTTGGTTTAGCCCCACACACCGTACACACAGCTCCAGAACTTGTGTCAGTTAGAACTTGTGTAACTTTTCCATCCACCATAGTTAAGAATAGCTCGTGACTTATTTCAATTACCTGGTCACCCATGTGTATCTCAGAAATTTTCAACTTATCAATTTGACCCCGAATATCACCGACCACCGAACGGGTTTTCTCGGGCGTTTTTCATGCAAATTCCATCAGAATTAGTCGGCAATATCGAATAGAAGAGCAAGTCGGATTTTGCCACAGAACCTACCTTTCTATATCAATCAGCTTTATTGGTATGTACCAAAGACACTATAAATAAGTCTACATCTGAGACCAAGTTACTTTCATCTGTTAAAATTTGTTTATATTCACTTTGTCCTGATGACCATCACATCCCCATTTGTTAAACAATTTAAGATGTTTTCTTGTTGGGTTGTAAATATTTTCAATTTTGAAGATACGCGCGATAGTGTGATCTAGCAAATCTTGTAGATTTACTTTAGCGTTGGGAGGGTGGAGGATAACACAGTTTTTTTGCGTTTGTTAATATGTTATGTGACGGTAATATATCGAAGTTTTTACTTACTTATACTGTGTGTGTGCGTGCGTGCGTGCGTGAGCGTGTGTGTGTGTGTGTGTGTGTGTGTGTGTGTGTGTGTGTGTGTGTGTGTGTGTGTGTGTGTGTGTGTGTGTGTGTGTGTGTGTGTGTGTGTGTGTGTGTGTGTGTGTGTGTGTGTGTGTGTGTGTGTGTGTGTGTGTGTGCGTGCGTGCGTGCGTGCGTGCGTCCGTGCGGGCGTGCGGGCGTGCGTGCGTGCGTGCGTGCGTGCGTCCGTGCGTGCGTCCGTGCGTGCGTGCGTCCGTGCGTGTGCGTGTGTGGGCGCGCGCTCTAGCGTCCAAACGATTATAGCTAGCGCTCTGAAATTTTAAATTTAACATTTGCATGTAGCAAGGAGGAAAACGTCCTATTTTGAACGCAATCTCTCAACCGGAAGTGATGGTTTACTCTTATCACCTTTTTCCATATCTCGAAAACGGTACACGTTACGGAAAAAAATATTCTTACATAAATTATAGATATTGATATTAAACAACTTTCTCTTGAAAAGTTTTTTCGAAAAACGTAGTATAACTAAGTATAAGTAAGTTTCGTGCGGACCACCGCGGATTTTTTTTATCAGACTTGCTCGAATTAATCCGTATTGTGATTTCGAAAGATCTAAATCAGCAAAAAGACTTAAAGCTTCATCTGCCGTAAAATTTGTTGCATTGCGAATTTCATGCAATAATTTTTCCCTTGTGATGTTTTTTTTATTTCTATCACAATTCCGCATCATTGCAACAAGAAAACCTTCTTCCAATTCTCCTTCAGACCGCAATCCGCGGACGTATGCGTTATGTATATTCTCGAGTCCATATTCTTGAATTAACTCCATATTCTTCCTTTTTTTCGATTTCTCTGATAGATCTTCATAAGACTTTGATGGACGTCCATATTCTCCAGATGTTGTAGGTGTGATATCCATTGGTATTTCCTCGTACTGTACCTTAAATTCACCGTCTAACCACGTTGTATTTTTTTTTATTAAAGAAACGTTCTTTAGTTCGGTTAGATGTGGTCCAGCGATTGTTAAAAGCTGATATAAGGAATTTTTGAATACTTTTCACAACTAATTTACGTTTTGAAGACGACAAATGATGGTGTTCTTTTTTTTAATATCTTCTCGTTTTGCCCCATAGCCAATGAAAAATTCGCATAATACTCGTCGAGGCACAACAAATTCACTCATTTTGTTGTATAGGTACTTCGCAAATATTGTTTTTACCGAGGTTGGTGAAGACAATATGTCGAAGCACAATAAACTACTGGTAAATGACAGCCAATATTGTAAATTTTAACAGACTGAGGTCAAGGCAGAGTTGATGTTTTGATGTAAAATTTCACCATTTAGCGAACACATTTCTTAAAGTATTTCCGAACTGAGTCTACAAAAGTATCCAATTTGCGCTATTAGATCACCATGTAAAAAAACTTAAAAGAAATTTTGCTGTAAAATAATTAGGAAAGAAAATATTTGTATGCCTCGTAATTAACATGGGATTTCATGTTGGGTCCGTCAATGCCCCACCCGGTATATATCTTTATATATAAAACACAAAAAATGTTTCTACCCACGTCTCATTTAAAGGATTCGGGCAATTTTTCTTTTTTGCCTAGACTTTTATATGAGCTGCTCTATGTGATTAAAATTACGACATCGCTAACTGTCAAAAGTCTATTTCTATTTCTATGATATTCGATACTGCAAAAACAATCGTGTACCTCTCCAGTTTTTACATAAACGTCTACTTAAATGCTTTCTAAATAAGGTACTTAATAACCATTCTAAACATGTATCACACTTAGATATTTGCATTAAAAAGAGTGAAAATATGACCAGAGGCAATTCTGTTCTACATAATCGACATTATTTTGAGCGTCAACTTGCAAGTCAAGTTTTATTAAGAAAAAAAAAGAAATAATCTATTTTAAATTCTATATAATATGTATTAGACATTCAGTTATATATGTGCATTAACAAAATATTCAATATTGAACATTCGCAAAACCTATTCAGGCCACAGGCTTATTTGAAGTCCACTCGCCAGCAGCATTGTCCTCGCCGATTCTTGGATTGTTCGATTCTCTCACTCTACGCGACCGTTCTGCTCCGGCGTATACGGAGACGCGCGTTCGTGGGAAAAGTCTTTCTCTTGCAATAGCTTTGACATCTTTTCATTGACAAAGTCAAGCCTATTGTCCGTTCGAATGGATTTAACTCAGCGTCCTGTCACGACTTCCACTGCGGCAAGCTGATCACCAATCTTACTGCTGACGTCAAATTCGTGCACGAGGAAATGAACATAACGAAAACTCGTAGCTTCATCTTTGAACACTAGAAAATATTTGTAGCCTTCTATTGATGTAACTTTCATTGGGCCACAAACATCTGCATGGTGTCTTTCACCTGGTTGACATTTGGGTTTCTCCGTTGATGGATGAGAGACTCTGGTTCCATTTTCCCACAGGACAATCTCCAAAGAAGAATGCACTTGCATCTGACAAGAAAGACACGCCGTCTACAACATTATGCTTCACCATGTTCATAATCATATGCACATCAAAATGTCTTTCGTGCCACCTGCGAAGCGAGATCACCGTCGCGCTGTTTGCCACTGGTTCCTTTTCCAATCAAAATATTGATTAAGATTGTCTTTAACGCCGATTACAGCCAGTGTCCCATCTGAATATCTCAGTTCGCAGTCGTGTACCCAAGCGAGGTCACTGTGCTCGTTGATAAAAGGTTTGGCCTAAAACCAGGCACATATTGCACATTTTCCAAAACGCACTCTGCCCAACTGGTTCCATTCCACATCGACGCGCATATTTTCCCGATAGGAACTCTTTCAGTTCACTAAACACCTTTCGACTCGTATGTTGGGACGCACCCGAGTCGACAATCCACACATCTTTGGCAGCAATGTTCTGGATATAACTCATTGTAGCCACGAATGCAGTTGGTTTCCTCTTTTCAGAGCTACCCCTTTTTTGTTTCTGTGGACACTTACGGTACCAGTGCCCTTTTTCATCACTATTGAAACTCGATTTCTGTTGATTTTCCTAGCCACGAATGCTGCGCCATTCGTATCATTGTTCTTGTTTAGTTGATCTTCTTCTTGCCTTAAACGGGACAATAGGTTGTTCAGATCGCGACCTTCTTTTATATTGAACCACACTGTTTTGACATTTTGAAAAAGCGAGTGTAAACTGCTGATGATCCTCAACATCTTTATATTGCACGACAATGCTTCTCTCTAATCTTCAATTTCCGCGGCGAACTTCATCATTTTCGAGAAATAGGCCGTCAGAGACTCAACCTCAGTTCGCACTCTTTGTCGTCTTCTCGCGCTCGCAGGTAATCACACCGTTCAATTGTCTACTTGTATGACAATAAGACTCTTCGCTTCACGCCGAAACTCACACAATTGAAATGTCCGACGCTCTGCTCTCGTAAACACGCACACACGACGTTCGGCGACGGACTTACACTTATAGCTCGACTTCTCGACTCATGACCGAATTTGTCCTAGCTTATCTTTCTATAGCTCCAAATCGTTCACAAGCGAACCTGGCGCAATAACCTGTTAGATTCTGTGTGTAGATAAAATAACTCTTTGACGTTAATAGTTCAAGATAAAGGCGCTTATTCTGGGAGAAGAAGAAAAAATAAACTTTTGTGTATTTGACAACTAGCCACATATTAACAATAACAACGTTGTTGATTTTTTGATTTTGAAAACCAAACAACGCAGTGCTGGCAACCGCTAGTGCGAAAAACACTAGCATTGCGGCTGTTAGGCTTACGACGTCCCTCTTTCTTTAACACTACTAGAAACTGCCACTACTACTACTAATAGCAAATACGAAATCGGAATTAAAGAGGTACAACAAATTTAAAAAGATGCAAAGATTTTCGGACTAGAAATAAACCAAAAAGAACAAAATATATGGTAATGAGCGAGCGAAAGTGAACAATCAGCAGATGCAAATTTTCAAATAACTACATCGATGGAAGGGAATATGAGTTCTGCAAGGTAAAATTCAGAATTGCGAGAGATAAGAAGAAATATGGAATGCTGAAAAAATTTATGAAATCAAAGAATATGTTAAGAATGAAGATAAAAATTTATGAAACGGTTACAGAGCTAAACCGTTACACATGCATCTGAGGCATGGTCACTGATGAACGCAGATGAGGATGCCCTTGGTAGATGGGAAAGAAAATTATAAAAGTTGTACTGTACTGTGGAAGAATCACAGTAGAATGTTGTCGAAGAAGAATAAATAAGTAACTAGATATTATGTACAAAGAAGTAAAGATAACATCCGTGATAAAAGCCAAACGACTAAGGTGGATAAGGCATGTAGCAAGAATGGAAAATAGATTACTAACAATGGTCAACAAAGCTGGAACAATGAGAAAAGGGAGATCACGGAAGAGAACGTTGGAAAGTGAAGAGCATCTGAAAACTATAAAGATCTAAAATTGGAAAGAGAAAACGAGAGACAGAAAATAATGGAATAAAATTATTCAAGGCCTTCACGGCCTCTAGTGCACATACACATATTGCCTTGCAAAGCAACCCAACACAACCAAACCCAATCCAGCACAACCCAATGTAACCTTCTAACACTGTGTGGTACTCATGTGAAGAGTAGGTTTGGTAACCCATATTTCGCAGTGTGGTCGTCAATTTACCAGGTTTTTCCATATGTTAATTTCTTTCCTTCTTGACCCCACTACACTTCCTTTACGCTCGTGCACATCGCAAATACATCATAAAACTTTTTTTTAACATAACTTCGCCGAATTAAAGCGATTAGGTTTACAAGGAATGAAACGCGAATGTTAGCTATCAATTTAAATAGGATAAGACTACTAGATTTGAAACGACAACAAAGGGATTTTTTAAATTTTCTTTTAATAGATTGTGTTCTTCTCCCTATCATCGAAATTTTATTACAATATCTTATACACGTGAGATGTTTTCGTTTTTCGGTGAAAATCCACATGCAAAGAAGCAGCCTTTCAATACTAAGACGTTTCTATAAGCTTAATCCTAAACTGCGGACGTTAGTAATGCAGTGTTAGACGCGGCTTTTAGCCGTGATGAAACTGATTCCCAACATATGTTCACTTTCATATGAAATACACGACCCATTAAGAATTAGACTACAATTTTGAAACTTCGGTAAAATAATGCTTCATTATCAACTAAGAAACAATGATAGTTTATTTGAAAAAAAACAAAAGAAAAATTAACATTTTTCATGAAAAAGTTAGTAGTGGGTTGCATTCCCATGCGCAGCCATGCATGCATTAACTCTTCTAACCATGCTCTCTATTAAGTGGTCGATGTCCTCCTGGGGTATCTAGTTCTATGCAACCTCTAGATGGTGTCGAAGTTCATCCAGATTCTCAGGAGGCATGGGTACTTCTTAGTCGTCGACCCATCATATCACAGACATGTTCAATCGGCGACAAGTGCGGTGACTGTGCCGGCCAGGGCAAAACTTGCAATCCAACCTGATCCAGGAACCTTCTTGTAACCACAGCAATATGGGGTCTAGAGTGATCCTGTTGGAAAGTGGCATTCTGCAACGTCTGCATGAAAGGTACTAACACCGGTTCCAGAACGTTGTGACCTGCGACCTGCGTTTATTGTGCCTGGAGAGAACGCAAGGGTGACCTACGACCAGCACATATCATCCCCCCAAACCATAACCTCAGGTGTTAAGGATGTGTGTCGTCTTTGAACGAACTCCAAATTCCGTCTTTCCCCTCGATATCGCCGCACCCTTCTATGGCCATCATTCGCCCATAAACAAAACCTTGATTCATCACTGAAGACGATGTCATTTCATTGATGAACCCACCCTTGCCATTCTGGACACCATGCAAGTCTGGCTGCTTTATGGGGAGGTGTTAATGGCAACCGAAAGTAAGGATGGTATGAATGAAGCCCAAAGGAAGAAATTCTTCTGTAAACAGTCGGTACAAAGCTTTCGTCCAATCGATCCCTGGTAGTCATCCGCCTAAGGGGTCGGTCTTCACGTGTGTTGCGGGCGGGTCTTCTAGCAGGACGGCGCCTCTACCTTCTTCGGACCATAAAGGCCATATTCGAGCTACTGTGCTGTGGTCTCGATTCAGCCTTCTCCTAATCTCTCGGAATGAGAGACCCTCCTCTTTCATACCGATAATTCGGCCCATATCAAAGTCATTGATATGGGCAAAATTTCGACAACGTCGCACTGGGGGCATTACAAGGCGTCTACTTGACAGTTTTACAATAAAATAAACTGATATTTTGTGGGCAAAAATTCAGCTGGAAGAAAATATTGCAAGTTGAAGATAACAATGGTACAGGAAACATAACAGTTGATTTTTTTCCGCGGAAACCGTCATTGTTTCTTAGTTCATAATAAAGCATTATTTTACCGTTTCAAAATTGTAGTCTAATTCGTAATGGGTGGTGTACTTCATATGAAAGGGTAACCAAATACTTACGCCCGTATAAACGCGGACGAAAATTTTTCAGGGACTATGGACCACGTGTTTGGCTTTCACCTGTAGCGCTAGTAAATATAAAAGAAACTTATCAACACGTCAACTCAATAAATACGAAAAAATTACCGCATCAATTTTAGTAGAAACACGACGTGAAGAATTATTAAATGAGCTGCACAACTACAATACACAACTGCCTAGCTTACAAAATACTACAAGCTTACTTGACTTGAGATTAATGCGACTTACCAACTCTCTAAGGCCATCTCTACATGGCTCTTCTTAGTTGCGTCAAGCCGCCCGTTCGTTTTCAACAACCAGAGATTCTGACCGGTGCCCAAGGGATATTTCGGTACTCGGCGGCAAAAGTCGTGCTTAAATGCACACTTCTTTGTCCAACACAGTGCCGGTATTTCCAGCGCCATGTCGTAGTTAAGAACCATCATATTGGATGAAGCTCTGTTACCACCACGTGTGTCTGATCCAGATGCCACCCTTTGTCGATATTCATTATGTATGTCGCGAAACCATGCGCGATGTATCGGATCAGGCATCCATGAATGGTAGTTTACGCAATCCTTTACCAGTAAACATTGCGTAGCGCATATGGAATTTCTGAGGTTATTATAACAATCCATCTTCTTTGTGCAGAAAGGTGCGAGTTCCTTCATGAGTTTCTTCGACGTGGCGGCAACAAACGGCAGCAAAACTATAAACGGGAACAGCTTCATTTATTACGCCTTTTATGAATTGGGATTTTAGCGATTTAATTATGACAGGTTTTGCTCGTAGCCAACTTTCTAAAAATCATTACAGCTTCTGCGGTGCATCGGCGACGTCGGCAAAAACGGGAACGAGAATGGCGATTGATCTTGCATTTGTATTAGAATGTATAATTACAAACAGAGACAATCTCCCTGTAATAAAACAAGCGAGCAGTTCGAACTATCTCCTTTAAAGAACATACACCGGTTAACCTATCATGAAATGCAAATATGCTATTACCCCAACTGCGGTTCTATTAAAAATAACAATTTAGATATTCGTATAAACGTACAGTCGGATGCAAAAAAAGTAGACAAAAACAGTTTCCTGTAATTGATTTTCCTCAAATTTTTGTTGTATAAATGTGGCTTTTTAAAATCCCCTTTCCTTCAAAATTTGACAATCTTTCAAAGTTGACATTCATTTTAAAACAGAGTTTCTTTATTCCAATAAAACTTGAATTTTCTCAGTAAGTTTTCTTAATTCACGTGATATTTGATTTATTTATTCAGTAACGGTGGTTCGGGGCTCTAGTTGGGGGTATCTACGCTTACGGCTTACGGCAGTTCATTAAAATGTCACTGAAATGATAATACTGACGTTTACATGACATTGCTAATATCAAGCAAGTTTGTTCAAGCAGCCGAAAATTTCGTGTCTACTTTTTTTTGCATTCGACTGTAAATGTATATTAGTTTGCATTTAAAAAAAAAATATTATTTCCGAAAGCATTTCATCAATTATGTAAATACAAATATTTCGATACTATGTTGATTTACAACACAAATCCTTACGGAATGAAATATAGTCCAATGCAAAAGAAGTAGACAAAAACAGTTTCCTGTAATTGATTTTCCTCAAATTGTTGTTGTATAAATGTGGTTTTTTAAAATCCCCGTTTCTTTCAAAATTTGGCAATCCTTCAAAGTTGACATTCATTGTAAAACGTTAATGAAATTTTGTTAAAATGCCTCTTATAGATAAGGTTGGTCAGAATTATCGCAGACTCAAATAACAATTACTCAATAAGGTAAACAGCTGCCAGAAATAACGTCAACAAAAGTACTGTTTATAAGATCATCAAAAAATGACGAGAACACCATAGAATTTCCAGAATCGCTGGTTCAGGTCGACGAAGAATATCGACAGCTGAGCAAGACCAGCACTTCATAAATTTAGTAAGAGAAAATACATTTTCTTCAGCTGTAGATGTAGCTAATATTAGTACCTTTCGTGGATCAGTGTTCAGCGCTCGTCGTAGAATTAGAGAAAGTAATTTGAGCTGTCATAAACCAGTTAAATTTTTTTTCTTTAACTGCTACCCACAAGGAAAACCCGCTCTTCAACACTTGGCACATAACATGGATTTTTGGGAAACAGTGATTTTTCGGATGAAAAATAGTTCCAAATAAAAAAAAATGGACCGATTCATGTATAGCGTCCCAGATGGCAAAGATTTGATGAAAACTTTATTGATCATTTAAATCCACATAATTTCAGAGTTAATTTTTGGGGCTCGATCTCAATTCATGGAACAGGCATTTTGTGGGAAATTGAAGGAAATTTAAACTCAAATTCTTACATTAACATTTTGAATGATGTTCAACAAGAGAACTGCACTTCATTCATACAGCTAATACAGTCAAAACATGGTTTAAACAAAATAATTTTAATGTGTTGGATTTTCCTTCAAAAAGTCCCGATTTGAATATAGTAGAAAACGTAGGGGGATTAGTGGCCAATTTGAAACTATTAAATCAAAGACCCGAAAACAGAAATGAACTAATACACTTCGTCCAAGCAGCATGGGAAAGTGTTAACGAAAATAATAATTATTTTTTCAACCTCTACAACTCCATTCCCAATAGGTTGGAACAAGTAAGAAACAAAAACGGTTCCATGAGCCGATATTAGTTTGATAGAATTTTTATTGTTTAATAGAAGTTTCTTTATTCCAATAAAACTTGAATTTTCTCAGTAAGTTTTCTTAATCCACGTGATATTTGACTTATTTATTCAGTAACGGTGGTTCGGGGCTCTACTTCGGGGTACCTACGCTTACGGCTCACCAGTTCATTAAAATATTACTGAAATGACAATACTGGCATTTACATGACATTGCTAATATCAAGTTTGTTCAAGCAGCCGAAAATTTCGTGTCTACTTTTTTGCATTCGACTGTATATGAAATATTACAAATGTTTGTAGACATTAATTTCATTGTTTTTTTGAAGAATAATAAGAGTAGTGCACAGAATTAAATAAATCAATTAAGAACGATGCATGGCTTACACACCAAGTAATGTAACTTGATATTGACCAATCGCCGAACTAAGTAGGTGCCCATACCAATTTAAATTTTGCGGTTCTTCGGCATACATCTACTCGAATCAAATTGTTATATAAGTTTGCATTTAAAAATATTTCCTTTAATTATTAACTTTTTCTGATAGACTAATTTTATTAGTTTGTTCAAATGAGATAGTGATTGTAGAATACTATAAGGGAAAAGGTGTATATTAAATGTCTTTACGAAAAACCCACAAATGTTATTAAAAGATTAGGACAATGAACATAAAATTCTTGTAACTGTTCTTAAAGATACCGACAATGCCGCAAAATGAGATTACGTTTGAGCTGTCGCATGTGAATAAGGACAATTATTAATTTTCGTACTAAAAGAAAAACTCCCATTAAACAATTAATCTCCATGTTTAAGAGAGAGTTTATGCCAATAAACTATTCATCTCAAAATATTAGTCTACAAAGCATATAGTGTACTATATGTTAATTAATTAATTATTTAATTTGAATTATTTTATTTATTATTAAGTAAAAACTCTACACTGCAAAACAGTATTGTCTTACCCTGCAGTGAACGAATATGTACTTATTTACTTGACAATGATTGTTTTATGCTGAACTAATATGCACATGTTACAAAGATTAATAATGTACAGTTAAAACAAGTTCGTAGTTGTGAGCAGCGGGGGCAAAACGTTGGTGCTCGGCCTTTGGAGACCATCAGAACGGGTGTCCGCGGCATAACGACACCACTTGAAGATGATGTCATCGTGAGGGCGGTTGGGAATAGCCCATTCATTACAAGTGTCAGAATAAGGGAGGAATTAAATTTGAAATTGCTCCAACATGACAGTAAGGAGACGCCTTCGAGAAAGTGGGTTGGGTTGGGTTGGGTCTGCTCGGAAAATTGAACTGTCCGAGGCACATGTTGCAGCTAGGGTTCGCTCTTGCGAAGCGAATGTCGACAGGGATTGGCAGTTGCGATTTTTACGGATGAACAAACTTTTTCATCTTCGCAAGATGCTCCTGTACTGTTATGGCGAAAGAACAACACCCGATATATTCGGGAACATGTGAGGCCAAATGCAACAAGCGGTCGCATAGGGAGTGGATGTCAACTGCCTGCCCCGGTGAAATAATACCTGTTCCGCCCCCACGCTTCAATTCTCAGCGGTACATTGGAATACTTCAAGATATTGTGATCCCTTCAATGAGAATTGTCTACGCAGAAGATGAATGGAGGTGATCACTTTTGTACATTGGTTCGATGATCAAAACGATATCGAATTGTTGGAATGGCCGGCAAAATCTCCGGATTTGAACCCCATAGAGGAAATGTGGGCGGCAATGGTGAGGTCTTGGGAGGATGTACCTGGATTCGGTGTCAGGGAAGAACAATAGAGCAGCTGACAAATCATGTTATCACGGTATGGGAGAGACTCCGAGGCACAGCCTTTTGCAGCAACACCGTTCGATCAATGAGAAATCGCCTAACCGAATGCATTGGATATTATACAAAATATTAACCAATGTTTAGTGTTTTAGACATTTAAGTTTCCTGTTTTGTATATGTTGCCGATAATATTATTCTCTGAGAAAAATATATGTTAGACCGCGCAATGGTAGAACGCCATTTCGGAACCTAATGTTTTATACCTCGGGCGCTTAATATTGCATTGAGTTGCTTTTTGTCGCTCTATCCGAACACATCAAGAGTAGCTTTTCTACGTGTGTACTTTTGAGATATATTTCAGATTACTGATACATTTTTAGAAATCTTGGCAAATATTTCTAATAAAAATATCCATTGGACAAAGTTTCATTATTATGAATTAAATATTGGACGAATACTGTAAAGTTCCCGTGTATATAGAAAATGCATCGTTATTGCATAAGTTGCAATAATTTTATTATTTATAATTAGGCGCAAAGTGAACAATATGTAAACTATATAAAATTTTATTCAATTTGTGTACTTCCGTACGGTTTGTTATAAGTGTATATTGTATTAAAATGAAAAATAACTTAATAAAATAATTAAACTTGCTTGCGATATATGAAATTAGAATAAATAAATATTTCTTTGAATTATTTTGAATTATATTTTGAATATCGGATTACGTTTTTTTTTTTAACTGTTGGAATGATATCAGAAGAAGGAGAAGTTAATAATTGCAAGAAGTACTTTTAAACAAAATCCTATTTGCGTTTATTAGAAAACTTCATTAAAGGAATATCTAATTCGTATTCATTAATATCGTATGTGACTCTCAACAGAATGTTAACAGTTTTTTCAATCTCTCAAATACTTATTTCATACAAGTAACTGGCTTTTATATTTTGATCTAGGTAAGTTTGTATACTGATCAACCCGGATTTCCTACCGTCGCGTCGTTATTGTGAAGAATATACTTTATCTAAGAAACATCGTGGTTTTACGACAAGAAAAAATATATTCAGTATCTATGTTATATACGAATGTAAAATGCATGTAGCAATTGAAGCAAGTGATGACATTATTCAATCAGAAAAATAAATATTAGTAGTGCAAGATATATTTTAAATGCAAACTAATATGCAATTTACGTTTATATGTTTTAATTTGATGTGAATCGCTGTATGCTTAAGAACAGCAACATTTTAAGCTATAGCCAATTAGTACGGTGACTGAAATATTTTTATCATTCTTCACAAAAGGACAAATGAAATTAATGGTTGGCAAAGTGTGCGAGACATACCGTGCGTTTTATTTAAGTATGGCCATAGGGATTTACATGGTAAAAATTGTACCCCAAGTTAACTTTTGTTGGCGTTCAAATTTGAAACATTTTTTTGTTTTTATTAATAAATCAAACATTTTTCTACAAAATGTACATTATTTGAAAGACATAAGCGTGTTAGAATTCTTCATTTTCGCTTTCAAAGTTGAAATTAATGACACAAATAATTAAGACAAAAGATCAACTTGGCGTAAATGTCATAATGCTTATTGACAACTAATGGTTATTAAAAGTTTGTTAATGTGAATTTTTTATCGTCCTATTCCTCCTTTAGTTGTCAATAAGCATTATGACATTTACGCCAAGTTGATTTTTTGTCTTAATTATTTGTGTCATTAATTTCAACTTTGAAAGCGAAAATGAAGAATGCTAACACGCATATGTCCTGCAAATAATGTACATTTTGTAGAAAAATGTTTGATTTATTGATAAAAACAAAAAAATGTTTCAAATTTGTACAACAAAAGTTAACACGGGGTAAAATGTTTACCATGTAAATCCCTATGGCCATACTTAAATAAAACGCACTGTATATTTTCTATATTTCCATGGTGTGTAAATTTACCTAACATCTGAAAGGTTTCACGGAATTATCATATGCAATTATATTTGTATTTACGTCATAACAAACATTTTTAATACAAACTAACACATATTTACGGTTTTTCATTAAAGAAAATCTAAGTCGTATTGATAAACGCAATGGCAAAACCCGGGTAGCTGCGACCCTAATACATATTTTCATTTTATGACCGGTATCTGGTTTTTAAAGGAGATAGATCGAACTGTTCGCTTGTTTTAATACAGGGATATTATCTCTGTGCATGATAGTATTACATACGCTGTGGTGTTCAAGTGGTAAAGATGCGTTTTGTTAACTCTAAAGTGTTATTTTCGCCAAGGGTAATGATGGTGTGGAGACCCCAGATGAAAGAATATGCCCTGAATTTTCTTATACTTAGCTACATTCCCGATGACAAAATCGCGAATGTTTCAAGATTTTATCTTTATATCTTGATTACCATGACCGAAATGTTGACAATACATTAAGTGATCAATAATTAATAATTAAGGTCAATTCTAATAATAAAGTTATTTTTGAATATAAAACGTAGGATCACTGACCCAGTAATGGACACCTTGTGAACACAGTTAACAAAAATAAGAAACGTATCCATCATCCAACGATGTACTGACGGCAAATGTTCGGTAGGTGTATTGACTCGTATCATTTGAAAAAGTAAGAAGCTAACTTCACTCGGTTGTCAAATATCAAATTAAATTAATGGCGACGTGTGTGTGTATGTCTGTGCGCGCTCTAGCGTCCAAACGATTATAGCTAGAGCTCTAAAACTTTAAACTTAACATTTGTATGTAGCGAGGAGGAAAACGTCCTATTTTGAACGCAATCTCTCAACCGGAAGTGATGGTTTACTCTTATCACCTTTTTCCATATCTCGAAAACAGTACACGTTACGGAAAAAAATATTCTTTCATAAATTATAGATACTGATATTTTAAACAACTTTCATTTGAAAAGTTTTTTCGAAAAACGTAGGATAACTAAGTATAAATAAGTTTCGTGCGGACCACCGCGGATTTTTACTTTCTTATACATTATGTATAAGTATAGGAATCATGAAAATTTTCGAACTCGAGATTTCAACGGATATACACGTTTTCAGGTCTCCTGAATCGTTTCTGACTACTTTCGGAATGAGGTCTGTGTGTCTGTGTGTCTGTGTGTGTGTGTGTGACTGTGCACGCTCTAGCGTCCAAACGTAGGTAGAGCTCTGAAATTTTAAACTTAATATTTGTATGTAGCAAGGAGGAAAACGTCCTATTTTGAATGTAATCTCTCAACCGGAAGTGATGGTTTACTCTTATCACATTTTTCCATATCTCGAAAACGGTACACGTTACGGGAAAAAATATTCTTATGTAAATTATAGATATTGATATTTTAAACAACTTTCATTTGAAAAGTTTTTTTCGAAAAAACGTAGTATAACTGAGTATAAGAAAGTTTCGTGCGGACCACCGCGTATTTTTTATATAAGTAACACATTTAAAAATACAGGTGTCCCAACGATCTGACAAAGTTCCCTTACGGCGTTATGTTTTCAAATTCGAGAAAAGTAAGTATCTACATGTATACACGGTCCCTAGGTTCATATTCTGAAAATATTTTGAGCCGACATGGACGGTTCGTCTGCGGGGGGCGACATAAACTTTACTTTGCTTAAATAGAACACGCTGTATATTTTTACATTTTTGAATTCTATGAAGAATTGTGAATACATCCATGTACAACTTGTTTGTCAAAACTCAACAGAACTGGTGATTTTCAATTTTTTTGTGAAATTTTAGATATGCAGATCATACTTCAAAAAATCATGACAGTGTAGTTGGTGGGAGGGTAATTTTTTATCCGTGGAGTAAGGCATCATCAATGTAAGTATTAATACAACTAAGGATGCCATTTTGTATACAGGGTGTTGTCAGTGAATTTTTAATCTCGCACAACTTTAAAAGGCAAAATATCGTCTTTTTCAAATGACACCTACTATCAAATTTACCTCTCAAAAACACTACATGCTACATATTCCTATACCTATCACTTCAGGTTTTCGAGTAATTTCAGAAAAATACTTTATTTTTTCGCAAAATCAATAGCATTACAATTTTCGTAATATTAAACATGGTAGCCTAGTGTCACTTTAACGTTTTTATGACAGTGAAAGTCTTTATCAATAAATTTAATAGACACCTTAGTTAATTATTAATTAATTATTATTAAGATATTGTCCCAAACTTGTTTTTGAACGATGATTTTTTCAAAGCAAGAAATGGTAAATATGATTTACCCAGTGGGTGAAGCAGACAAGAATTGCCTTTTAGTAATGAGGCTCTATAGCCATATCCTGATTTAAGACAACCAAATGTTAGATGTCTGTAGAAGCTAGCTGATCGCTTCGAACGCACCGGGAATGTAGCATACGAGAGTAGGAGGGTGATTAATCGAGCTATTATTAACGAGAACAATAGGTTAAACGTTTCATTGTAACTCCAAGAGAACCTACATGGAAGTGTGCGGACAATCAGTACACACAGCTCTTCAGTAGATCGGATAATTCAAAACCACAAATTCCACCCATACCATCTAGAATTGTATCAAGCATTAAACGGGAACGATAACATTTGCCAATTTAATGATGGAACGTATCGAGGAAGATCCGGCATTTATCAATAATATTCTTTTCACGGATCAGGCAACGTTTCGCAGTAACGGGATGGTAAACAGGCATAATGTGCATTATTAAGCCACCGAAATCCCTCATTGGGTGAGACAGGTTGACCACCAGTGTTCTCTTAATGTTTGGGTTTATTGTACGATATGTGGTTCCAACAGGACGGGGCTCCACCTCATTTCCATAGAAGTGTAAGACGATATTTAGATCGTTGGATGCCAAACAGATGGATTGGGAGAGGTGGTCTGGTGGCCTGCCCGATCACTTGATCTGACCCCGTGATTTTTCTCTGGGGTTATATAAAATTTCAAGTCTACATCGAGGCTCCTATCACAAGAGAAAATATTTAAGTTAGGATTCAAGAATATTTTAATAATATTACTCCTGATTTCTTATAGCGTGTCAGAATTAGTTTTAGACATCGACTGGATATTTGTGTTCAACACAATGGAAACGTAATTGAACACCTTTTGTAAAATAAACTTTTTACAATTTAGGATCAATATCACGACATTTTGTCATCATTTTGATTGCTAAAATGAGCTACTTTTGCGCACTAGTGCTAATATGGACTTTCATTTTGCAACGTTTTTTAGATGTACAACAATTTTATTTAGAATTAAAATAAAAATTACAATTTGTTAAATTCGAAAAACAAATACCAGAAGTTACACGCAATTCGTCAGATATGTGTACATTCGAAGCTCCCGAAGACGATGAAGCAGTAACAGTTTCTTTAAATTAATTTTTTTTTCAATCTGAACATTCGAAGCTCCCGAAGACGATGAAGCAGTAACATTAAATTTAATTCTTTTTTTCAATCCGGGTGTTTTACTGATCTTCTCCACCTACTAGCAACTTGCAGATCTTCATTTTGCTCTCTAAAGAATCATCTACGTATCGATCAGCTACATTTGACGATTTCCAGGCTCAATGTCTTTTTATAACCGACATATCAGCTCCTGCATTAGCTAATAAAGACGAAGTTCTTCTGCCCAGTATATTGTTTTGCCATTGAGAGACTCCTAAAAACTTGGGAGACCACCGAAGGTATTGATGCCCACTGGTTGCACGCTACATCTTCCTTTTTTATAATTTATAAAAAATCTGGCATGAGGAGTATGAGATGGGCGCAGTGTTGCATATTTGCGAACCATATCCACCAAGTTTAGGTGTTTGAAATGTTTGTTACTGTGAACTCACGAGGCACTTTTGTTTTCGTCATCGGCAACATAAAAGAATAATAAATCTTCTACATCATTACTTTTAAATTGAGTAATTCTTGCCTGCGACAAGCTCCCGTAATTTCTATTATTAAAACCACCTGAAAACAAAAAATAAATAGTAACCAAACTCATACGACAAAAAAAAACTCTTACTTCTTGCATTAAGTAATCTTCATCATTTGCTGTTGTAAAAAACTTTTCAATATTTCCCTTACTGAAGCTTTTGGATTTCTTGGCGCGATATCCTTCACTTTGTCGTTTCAAAAATGCGATCAAATTTGTGTATTTACTCAAATCAAGGTTTTTTTTTATTGAAATCATGGTTCTTAACATGGAATATACACTCCACGACGTTGAGGGCTTCACAATTGATTTTTCAAGGAAGTACGCCAACATCACTTTATCATTAGCGAAATTTACTTTTTGTTTAGACCTCCATTCTTCGAAACGGCTGTATGTTGTCTCGTAAGCGACGCGGGATTTCTGGGGGATTCAATTTGAGACGGTCTCTTGTGCAGCAGCTTCAATACGCTCTAGGACGTTGTCTTCTTCTGAATCACTCATTTTTTTCCCAAAGACATTTAAATAATCGCAAACTTATAAAAATGCGACAAACTTCAGATCGTTTTCATTGTTTATTATAAAAATGACAGTAACCAACCAAATATTTTCAACCATCTATCTTTTAAATTCAATTTATTGGCGGTAAAAATTAATTTAATAATTACAGAACAAATTTCAAGCGAAAGTTAGTAAATTGAATTCGAAATTTTTGAAGATTTGTCCCAATGGAAAGAAGAATGAAGGCTCTGGATTGGTAAATGAATCGATAGTTTGCAATCAGTCGTCGAAAAGTTTTTCCAAAGATGAATTGCTGCTACTTAATAAAGGTTTGAAATATGCTTTACCATTTCGAAACGCGCCAATTGACGAAATAATAGCAAGTATTGAGGCGTCAATTAAAACTCTGGATGAACCTTCTAAAAATTATTTTAGAAAAGCTTGTAGAATAAAGATTTCCGAAAATTTACAACGTGCAAATGAACATAGCTCCAATGAATTAAAAATTGTTAAAGATTTATTGTCGAAGAATTGTTTTTATCTGAAAGCGGACAAAGGTAACAAGTTGGTAATTTTGGACAAATTAGATTATTTTCATAGAGTTAGATTGATGATTTCTAGTGGTCCATATAAATTATTGCGAAAATCCAAGATTACTAACGCCCACGGTTAAATATAAGTGTCTAATCCTGTCATGCCAAAAATGTATTGTTTACCAAAAATACATAAAACTGGTAATTTAATGAGACCCATTGCCTGCAATATTAATTCGCCAACTTATTTAATTTCTAAGTGGCTTGTAAAGGAATTTAAGAATTTACCGACCAATTGCAACACTTTGTCAGTAGATAATTCTTTTGATTTTATAAAGAAAGTTAATAATTTACAGTTAGACGTCGGTGAAATCTTAGTTTCTTTTGATGTTTGTTCATTGTTTCCCAGCGTACCTATTCCAGATTCTATTAAATTTTTAGAACATTTTTTAGAAATTAATGAAATTCAACCTTGTTTAATTAAGGAATATATTATATACTTACGAAGCTATGTATGTATCAACATTATTTCCAAGTAGATGGTAAATTTTACTAACAAACACAAGGTGCAGCTATGGGTAATAGTTTATCTCCATTTATGGCAAATCTTTTTATGAATTTTTTCGAACTTAAATTTAAAAAGACGCTATTTATTTTCCTAGGGTTTGGATTAGATACGTTGATTATATTTTCTCGATTTTTGATACTTCTAAATGTAATATTAAATCTTTTGTATCAGAATTAAATTCTAAATTTTAAACAATTTCTTTCAAATATGAAACGGAAATGAATAATCAATTACCATTTTTTGACACGTTGGTTATCAGAAATGATAATAAACTAGAAATTGATATATATATATATATATATATATATATATATATATATATAGAAAAGGAACTAATGTTAATAGATTTATAACATCAGATTCTAACCATAGTTTTCAATATAAAATGGCTGCTTTTAATTTCTTAATTAACCGTTTATAAAATTTTCCCGTGTTTTCGTGTTAGATTTGATAATTAATTAAAATACATAAAATGAATTGCAAATTATATCGAGTTATTCTGATAATTTAATTAACAATATTCTGCGAAAATGTAAGTATAATTTATTGGTTAAAAATGCTACAACTTTAAATTTAGAAAGGTCAATTCATAAATTTATTAAGCTTCCTTTTCATGTTTCTACAAAAGGTTTTGATAAGATTTTTAAACATCAAAATTTGAAAGTAATTCGTTTCGTTAAATAGTTTGAAAATTCTTTTAGGCATACCTAAAGACAAAGTAGAAGTTTTTCAAAAATCGGGAATTTATGTTATTTCTTGTAGTACATGTGATAGAATATATGTTGGGCAAACGACGTTCTATTTTAATTCGTTACAAAGAACATATGGCTCATTTAAAAAATAATAGAATGGAAAAATCTAGTTGCCCAACATATATTCGAATGTGGACATGTTATAAGTTTGAATAATTTAAAATTGTTAAGAAAAGTATCTTATAACAATCAGTTAGATTCTTTTGAAAGTATTTTTATTTTTAAGAACAGATTAAATTAAAAAGGCTCATATTTATTTAATATTTTATAGCGTTAGTGTTGGTTGCTATTTGAATGTTTGTTTTTGTTAATCTTAGATACCTAATTTTTCTGAAGACGACAACATAGTTGTTGAAATATGTACATATTAAAGTGTTTAATAAATATGTGAGAAGGGGAAGGTATTATTATTGAAATACACTAGCTTTCGTTTGTAAAATTGCAAAAAATGCCCCGTTTAGCTTAGCGCAAACATTACGTATTTGTTCAGACCATCTAAGTTTATGATCTAAAATTGTACCAAGGAATTTGGACGTTTCAGAGAACACGTAGACAACATTATCGAGGGAAAGAACAAAGCTTTCTGACAATACTTTACTCTTATAAAAATGCAAGAACGACGTTTTTTCTTTATTAACGATAAGGCGGTTTTTAAGACACCATTCATAAAATTCGAACAAAGTTATAGAAGCATTATCTAATAGCTCTTGTCCTGTGTCAGCTGAGATTACAAAAGGCGTGTCGTCTGTAAACGTAAAACAAGATCATTTGTTATTGCTGAAGACAAGTCATTGATATATAATAGGTATAATAGAGGGCCGAGAGCAGGTCACTGCGGTACACCACGTGTTATGTTAAATTAATTGCACACAGTATCATTAATCTTTACCACTATTTTCCTATAAGACAGATAAGATTCCAACCAATTGGCAATGCTTCCCCTAATACCTAATGCATGTAATTTATCCATTACAAATTCTCTAGCAATCGTTTCAAATGCGCAAGACATGTCAAAAAAATACCCTAAACATATTTATTTTTAGCCATTTCCCCATACACATGTAAAAACTCAATTGATGCCGTTTCAACTGAACGATTTTCATGAAAACCTTGTAAATACTTAAAATACTAATTAGATAATTTACAATATCTTTATTGTCATCTTTCTTGAATAGGGGAACTGCAGAGGCCACTTTCAAGACAGATGGGAAAATGCCCCTTTTCAAAGAATTATTAAATATAAAAACTAAGGGATCGATAATATGATTCATAATGCGACAGACAAGTTGAATCGTAATTCTATCAACGCCTGATGATTTTTTATTCATACGACCACTGATTACTTGACAGATCTCCGATTTTCCAATAGGAAATACATAAAAGAACTTCAACACCAAGGATGATATACGGTGCATAGTCTCGACAAATTATTTTTAAAATGTTCTAATATTTTATTATTAGCAACTGACGAAAATTTTTTTGTAAATTTGTCATCATCGCGACAACTTGAGCATATAGCTCAATATATATCCCGTTCACATCCTACGGTATTGAGGTTTTATGAGCTACATGATCAGCTACACAAACATGATCAGTAGAAACTGAAAATTGTCCAGAAGGTAGATTTGAAACCATGTAGTCAATTTCGCTCTTGGTCGACGCTCCATTCTTATTTGCATATATTCGTGTTGGCGTACATATTTTATTCATCAAATCAAATGACTCAAATAGATGAGTCAAAATATCTTTTTGCTGTGATTCAATAAGTGAATTTATATTGAAATCACCACAAATCACTGTGTAACACGTCATACATACTACTAAGCGCTGAAGAAAAATTTTCAACAAATGTCGAAGTACGGACCAATATAAATTTATTGTATTAATTTTACAGTGCCGTAACTTAATTGTTACACCACATAATTCCACATTCAATTCAGTTGAAAAGCTTTTAAGTGAACTAATCTCTTTAAATTCAAGTCCATTTTTTACAAATATTGGACAACCCCAATGAATGTATATATCCAGTGTTACGTCCGAAACAATACCTACGCCACGCTACGCTTTCGATTGGATGTTTCCCTTTTAACAATATCCTCGTTCTCAAGGGGACAAGTGGCAGGGACAAACATACGACGTAAGGGCACTATACACCCTACTTACTTCAGCGGCTCCAGCTGTAGACGTGACACCTCGACTAGCTTCAGGGAGGATGCCGTGGTCCGATTAAAAAAAATCTGCAGTGGTCCGCACTGAACTTTCTTATATTCAGTTATACTACATTTTTCGAAAAAACTTTTCAAATGAATGTCAATATCAATATCTATAATTTATGTAAGAATTTTTTTTCCGTAACGTGTACAGTTTTCGAGATATGGAAGAAGGTGATAAGAGTAAACCATCACTTCCGGTTGCGAGATTGCGTTCAAAATAGGACGTTTTCCTCCTTGATACATACAGATATTAAGTTTAAAGAGCTCTAGCTTGAATCGGTTGGGCCGTAGAGCGCGCAGACACACAGACGTCATTCCAAAAATAGCCAGGATCGATTTAGGGGACCTCAAAAGGTTTATATCACGGAAAAGGAAAACCAGAACTACGACTGGTGGTCCTCCACTATCGGGTGATATGTCCAAGGCAAAACAAGTTTCCTAATCGTTATCGAACAAGAGGGGGGGGGGGTTAATGTTACCTTTAATGGGTGGAAACACGAGTCGTAATTTTATGTACCCGTAACAATAATTACTACTAAAATATACAAACCTACGTTCCTTTAAACTTATATTTACACACCAAAGAAATATTATTTACACGAAATGAGGTTGAAGAACACACAATAATATCTGTCCTAACTAAACTTATATTTACAAACACAAAAAAAATATTATTCAAATATAATTGAGGAACACAAAATATGTTCCAATAAATTTATAGCTACACACAAAATATTATTTAAATGAAATGGAGGAACAGAAAATAATATTTTTTCCAATAAACTTAAAGGTACTTACAAAAAAATATTTAAATGAAATTGAGGAACAAAAAATTACTTCCAATATAAATCAATCGATACAAAATCGTTTTTTTTTTATTAACGAAAGTTCATATTCACCAGTGCTAGACCGAACGAAGTCTTCGCCATCGCCACATGGCCGGAATCTTCACAAAAAATCCAGGACGAAGATACGGACAGCCACGAGACTTGCAACACCCGCAAATACGGGCGGCGATAAAACATCAAATAATACCAAAATACGACCAGTATCCAAACTTCGTATAAACGAAAAATACCATAATACGGCCAGCTTTCCAAACGCTTTAAGGTGAATAACGGCGTGCGATTTTCTTGCGGTGGACGTCAATCGTAGACCCGGAGAAATTTCCGATCGGATCCTCGCTTTTCAATAACAAAATGCTAACAATTTTAGCCAACACTTGAGGAATCCAATTATCCTGCACAACCCAAGATCCGCATACAGCGAAATCGATCACACACAACACGTGGTCACAATTTTTGGAGGGAATGTACAACTTGCGATCTCGATGTGCGTAAAACTCTGACTGACGAAAATGATCTTTAATGACATGGTCGGTAATATACGCTACTAAAGACTGTTGCAAATAAAAATAAAACACTTTATTTTTTTTACCTTTATCCCTCTGTAAAGCTGTTGCAGCGAGAGGGGTGGCGCCTATTGCGACTGACTGGATAGGACTATGCTCAAGGCCAGAACAATGACCACATCATTGTGTGGAGAAACGGTTTTAGGGCGGTAAGAGTCTGCCCACAAGGAGGGATTCTTTCCCCCCTACTGTGGACTCTTCTAGTGGATGACCTACTTGCCATTGTCAGCAGTTTGGAGGTCGACATACAGGCCTTTGCTGATGATATTATTATTCTTGTAAGAGGCAGTGATGAAATAATCATCTCTGTAATACTGCAAGAAGCGCTAAATGTCAAACAATGCTGGTGCGAAGAGGAGCAACTAGCCATAAACCCTCGTAAAACAGTTATTGTTACATTCACCAACAGGAGGAAGTTTGAGAAGCTCAACAAACCCATACTCAAGTCGCCCTGTTACAGGCAGATTCGACCTGGTTTACGGATGGCTCTAGGACAACTGAATGAGCAGGGGCTGGAGTGTTTTGCCGCAAACCAAGAACTGGATTAGAATTCAGCCCTGGCAAGCATGCGCCGATTAAGCAGGCATAATTCTATGCCATTGCGCAAGAGAGCTATTAAGAAGTCCTCGGCAGCACAGGACGATAAAAAAATTTCTGACTGCAGAACAGCACTGCAAGTCCTTGCTGACAATCAATGTACGTTAATGTCGACTGCCATGCAGTGCTCTCTCAATTAGGGAGAGTCAACAAGGTCAGCCTGGTCTGGATACCCGGACACGCTGGAATAGCGGGAAACGAATCCGCCGATTCCCTGGCAAAGAGCGGGGCTAACCGAGAATTTATTGGTGCAGAACCGGCTCTTGGAATTACAAGAGCCCTGGCCAGAAGCTCGAATAAGAGCTGGATGGAGCACAAGGTACTGGAATACTGGCAGAAGTGCCACGGAATGAGACATTCCCAGATAGTACTGAAGGGCCCATCTACTGCACCTGCCAGGATACTGTTAGGCTTGGGTAGGAAAGACCTGCGCACTCTGACAGCCCTGGCTACTGGGCATAGCCGACTAAGGTATCATATGCATAGGCTGGGAGTGGCTGAGGCCAATGAGTGCAGAGCACGTAATGTGTGCCTGCCCGCCGGGGACAAAAGCAGGTTCACAGTCTTTGTCAAAACTGGAGCTGGGCGAACTTGACAAAATCTCACCCACCAAAATCCTCCTTTATTTAGAATGGAAATGGAGGGTGAACTATGATTAGTTGTGAGCCATAATAGATCCTTGCGATCGCAGTGCAGGGGCGATAAACGCCCCACTCATTATAACTAACTAACTAACTACTTTCTATCAAACAAAAACAACAGTCACTTTTTTTATCACGTCACAATTTTTAGCTGCACTTTTTTTCTTCCTCATCTACAGGAATGCATACGATTTAAATTCATTGTTTTAAGACAGATGGTAACAGTATGTGTTAGAAGTGATCAAGCTTCTGATCGTTTTTGTTATGTTTGTGGAAATTTTATATTTGCAAAGAAAGGAAGACCAATCACAGAAGCACTAAGTTTGGTTTTGCAGTAACTAATCAAGAGAAAAAATGGGAGCCACACGTTTTTTGTGAAAGTTGCAGAATAACTCTAATGCGATGGGTGTCGGGAGAAAAAGTATTTCCTCAGTTTGGGATTCCAGTATTATGGCGAAAGCCCACAAGTCACGAAAACGACTGTTATTTTTCCATGACACCGACTTCAGGTTTTAATTAAAAAAAACAAAGATAAAATATTATATCCAGATATTAAGTCTGTCACAAAGCCGATTTCACGTTCAGAAAAACAGCCTTCTGAACGTGAAATCCAGGTATGCCAAGTAGTCAAAGTAGCGAGGAGCAAGATGTTACTGACGAAGATTCTGTTGACAATTTCAGTACGATACTTACAGTTGTCTAGATCGAAGGCAGAGCTTCTTGCCTCTCGATTACAACAGTGGAACCTACTCACACCAAGTACACAAGTAACATATTACAGGAAAAGGAGTAAGAGTTACAGTGACTTTTTATTAAAAAGGGTGAGTTTTGCGTCTGCCATGATATTCCGGGACTTTTCAATGCTATCAATCAAGAGTATGACCCAAACGAGTGGCGGTTATTCATAGATTCGTCCAAATATAGCTTAAAGGCCGTATTGATTCACAATGGTAATAGCAAACCATCTTTACCAATTGGTCATGCTGTGAGCAGTAAAGAGACTTACAAAACGATGCCTGCACTACTTAAATTGATAAAATATGAACAGTATAACTGGCAAATATGTGGAGATCTAAAAGTGGTTGGATTGTTATTGGCTTTACAGTGTGGATATACTAAATATGTTTGTTTTTTGTGTTTTTGGGACAGTCGGGCTAGAGAACATTATTACATATGAAAAGTATGGCCTGCTCGGAATGAATTTATTCCAGGACAAATGAACGTAAAAGAAACAGCTTTAGTAGATCCACAATATATAATTTTGCCCCCATTACATATTAAATTGGGCTTTATCAAGAATTTTGCGAAGGCTATTGATAAAGCTAATGCTGGTTTCCAATATCTACAAAAAATGTTTCAAAAAATAATGTCCAAGTATTTCAGAAGCAAAACTGAAAGAGTGGATTTTTGTAGGCCCACAGATACGCAAACTAATGCAAGATGCAAAATTTTACATTTTGTCTTTGAAGGAAAAAACAATGCTTGAATATCGTTTAAAAAGATTGTCAAAGGATATTTAGGAAATAAAAAAGATGTCATATATCAAGAAATTGTTGCCGAATTATTGCGCAATTATCACCAAATGGGTGTAAATATGTCTCTGAAAATACATTTCCTTAACTTGCATTTGGACTTCTTTCCTGAAAACTTGGGCAACATGAGTGATGAACAGGGCGAGCGGTTTCATTAAGATCTGAAGGTTTTCGAAGATAGGTACAATGGTTTTTGGGATGAAAATATGTTAGGGGATTACAGCTGGTCTGTTTTAAGAGAAACTGATCCAGAATAGTATAAAAAACAAAGTAAAATAATTCATTTTTAATTCGTTGTTTGATAGTTTTAGGAATTATTCATGTATTGTTATTAATTTAATATATCTTAAACGTGACGTGATGGATCTTTTTCAATATTTTTTCAGTGCCTACAAATCTATAAGAAATTATTACTTTCAGCTAAGGTATATAAATCGTGTAAACTAGTGTAATTCAATGGACTCTCTTGAAGTCTGAAGTAAAGACTGAAAATATTTCTTGTGTGAATATATCTAAAAATCTATTGTAGGTTAAATGTTCTTTAAAATGCTCACAAAATAAAATTGTACATATGGCTAAAACAGGGAAAAAAGGCTCAAAAACGATTTTTTGCATACACTGATGAAAACTTGAAAAAAGCCATTGCATCAGTCAAAAATTGATTCAGCAAAAAATCAGCATCTCGGGAATTCAACATATCGCAATCTACTCTTATACCCAAATTGTCTTCAACTACTTTTTCTCATAGAAAAATAGGTCAAAAAACAAAATTTTCTGAAACAGAAGAAAAAGTTCTTGAAAACTGGATTATAGCTATACACACAATCTCATCCTGTCAGTGAAAAAGATGATTGAAGAATCAGGAAGAGAAACGACATATTTATTAAATGGGAAACCTGGACGTTCGTGGTTTCGAGGATTTTTAAGACGATACCCCAATATTAAAGAAATGTATGCCGAGTCAGTCAGTAAAGGCCGTGCTGTTGTAACTCTAGACCGAATTAAAGCCTGGATTGATGAAATTGCCTGCTTTATACAGGAAGAGAATTACGAGCATATCTTGATAGACACAAGTCGAATCTTCAATGCAGACCAGGCGGGGTTCTCCTTATACCCAAAAAGTGGAAACATTCTAGGTCCTGCAAAGAGTGAAGAACATTTTTCTGTGAGAGTTGGATCGGAAAAGGAACAAATCACTGTGATGGCCGCATTCTCAGGGGATGGGACATATGCCCCACCAATGTTAAATTTTCCCTATAAACGAGTCGCCCAGGTTATAGTCGAATCAGTTCCAGTAAATTGGGGATTGGGTAGATCTGATACAGGATGGATGACGTCCATAGTATTTTATGAATATATTGCCAATCATTTCCTCCTACACTTCAAATCCAACAATATTAAAAAACCAGTCATTCTATTTGTTGCTGGTCATCGTTCACTTTTAACTAAGGAAGTAAACCAGCCACGTGATGAAAATTGTTTAATTTTGATCTCATTACCTCCAAACACAACCCACATAATGCAACCCGCTGATGTTTCTGTATTTAATTCGCTTAAAGCTGGTTGGACATGAGAGATCAGGACTTGGAAATTTAACAACATCCCACAAGAAGTCACACGTAGTACATTCGGTAAAATTCTAAAAGATGTTTTTATTAAATATGCTACGGTAAAGACGATACAGAATGGATTTCGTAAGTGCGGACTGTATCCATTTAATAAACACAACGTAGACTACTCAAAGTGCATACTAAACAGGAAGATTGTTTCAGAAGATGTTGGAGAAACTGTTAATCCCAACTGCACCGAGAAAGAAATATCTAAGTCTAAGAATTGGAAAATTAATAAAATTACAAAATAAAATTGTACATATGGCTAAAACAGGGAAAAAAGGCTCAAAAACGATTTTTTGCATACACTGATGAAAACTTGAAAAAAGCCATTGCATCAGTCAAAAATTGATTCAGCAAAAAATCAGCATCTCGGGAATTCAACATATCGCAATCTACTCTTATACCCAAATTGTCTTCAACTACTTTTTCTCACAGAAAAATAGGTCAAAAAACAAAATTTTCTGAAACAGAAGAAAAAGTTCTTGAAAACTGGATTATAGCTATACACACAATCTCATCCTGTCAGTGAAAAAGATGATTGAAGAATCAGGAAGAGAAACGACATATTTATTAAATGGGAAACCTGGACGTTCGTGGTTTCGAGGATTTTTAAGACGACACCCCAATATTAAAGAAATGTATGCCGAGTCAGTCAGTAAAGGCCGTGCTGTTGTAACTCTAGACCGAATTAAAGCCTGGATTGATGAAATTGCCTGCTTTATACAGGAAGAGAATTACGAGCATATCTTGATAGACACAAGTCGAATCTTCAATGCAGACCAGGCGGGGTTCTCCTTATACCCAAAAAGTGGAAACATTCTAGGTCCTGCAAAGAGTGAAGAACATTTTTCTGTGAGAGTTGGATCGGAAAAGGAACAAATCACTGTGATGGCCGCATTCTCAGGGGATGGGACATATGCCCCACCAATGTTAAATTTTCCCTATAAACGAGTCGCCCAGGTTATAGTCGAATCAGTTCCAGTAAATTGGGGATTGGGTAGATCTGATACAGGATGGATGACGTCCATAGTATTTTATGAATATATTGCCAATCATTTCCTCCTACACTTCAAATCCAACAATATTAAAAAACCAGTCATTCTATTTGTTGCTGGTCATCGTTCACTTTTAACTAAGGAAGTAAACCAGCCACGTGATGAAAATTGTTTAATTTTGATCTCATTACCTCCAAACACAACCCACATAATGCAACCCGCTGATGTTTCTGTATTTAATTCGCTTAAAGCTGGTTGGACATGAGAGATCAGGACTTGGAAATTTAACAACATCCCACAAGAAATCACACGTAGCACATTCGGTAAAATTCTAAAAGATGTTTTTATTAAATATGCTACGGTAAAGACGATACAGAATGGATTTCGTAAATGCGGACTGTATCCATTTAATAAACACAACGTAGACTACTCAAAGTGCATACTAAACAGGAAGATTGTTTCAGAAGATGTTGGAGAAACTGTTAATCCCAACTGCACCGAGAAAGAAATATCTAAGTCTAAGAATTGGAAAATTAAATAAATAAAGAAGGTCTGGAAGAGTTTTTAAAAGCGTATTTAAACAAAGACAATTAGTCTGGGGATATAAGTTCTCTGAAACTATAAAATGTTTGGAAAGCAATTAAATATGACACTGACAGTATTCAGCTCGTAGAAATATCAACAAAACACCAAATTTAAAAAGAAAAATCTTGGAAAAAATGAAACGCGTACCAATGGAGATATTACCTCTTCAGTCTCTGGCCCATCTATTGATGCAGCTAGTACCTCTCTAGTCCCTGGTCCATCTAATAATGTATATAGTACCTCCAGTCCATAATGATTAGTCCCCCAGAAAGAAAAAGGATTTATTATGAAGAAAGAGAAAAGATAGGATATAAAGTCCCTACACCATTTAAAAAATGTTTGGTGTTTCCCAATACGCCAGAAAAAATAACGGAAACACCAAAACGGAGAAAGAAAATTATTCCTGCTGTGGTTTCAAGTAGAAAGTATAGACAATTCTATGAAAGAGATGTTGGTAAGAAAAAAATAGAGAAAAAGAGTTTTAGTTAAAAAAATACTGTTGTTAATAAAGAGAGTATCTTCTGAATCAGACATGGCCATTAGCTATGAAGATCTGGATCTCAGTGAATTGGAACATCTGACTTTGGCAAATGGACATGTGATTGTTAAATATGACAATAACTATTATCCTGGTAAGAAACAATAATGTAATATCTAATGTACCTATCTTTTACCTTTAGAGGAATAATTCTGAAATATGAACGATGACAAATGCCGGTATAGGTTCATGGAAATGGCCAGTAAAAGACGATGTACTTTATTATTTTAGGGACGACATCATCTGCACTATTAAAGAACCCCAGCAAAAAAATGTAGGGGCCATTTTAGTGTACCTGAAATCTAGAAATAGACATGACACCAGAATTAGACCGAGAAAAAGAACAGCGTTCTGAACCTTCTTGTCGAGTTTCTTGCATTGTTGCCTACATCTCATACAGCAATTTTGAAAGTAGCAACAGAAAATATACTTCCTTCGGTTCCAATAATCAACTGGGCAATCTTATTTTTTTGCTTAATTGAGTCTTCAAGGTAGCCTTCAGCAACCGAAGAACTTCTCCATTGCTAACAAAGTGGCGGATGTTCTTCAAAACGTGAATCCCGTGTATTGACTTGATGTTGCAATTGTTTTGAAAATGTCTCCTAATGTGTTCTTTCTTACAGGTTGTACATGCACTTTGCCGGGACAGAAAAGAGGCACGTTTCCTGAAAAAAAAAACTATATTGTGTGGTACGAATAAGTTTGTTTTATTATATTTGCCAACACACACACATACAGTCTCCAATTTACTACTACGTTTCCTGGAAGCAATATTTCTTGTGCAAACTTAATCCATAGACGACAACAACAGTGAAGGTCCCTTATTTATTTGTTTTCGGTTTCGGGATGGTTCCTCTATCATTGACATGTTCTTCCTACGACATGCTTCCTAGATTCCAAAGACAAGAGCAACCTAACTACTATCATACCTTAATCATTAGATACACTTCATTTCCAGCTGTAAAAAACTTTTTCCGGAAATCGTCTCGAAAACAACATTTTGTAAATTCACAGGATGTTGCAGGGGAAAAGTGGGGCAATCGAAAAAACGCAGTTTTATAACTGGTTGTTGGTTTCAAGCTGTTAAACAATAATGCCCAAAATGATAAAAATGGCATTTCAAGATTTTAAAGCATCAAAGCAACAATAAGAAACTCATTTCATTATTTATTTAAAAAAAAAATTTAAACTTTTAAGTTCAGACGAACGGATCAATTGATACAAATTAATTTGTGCCACTGTTATCAGATATGTTCATATCTGAAGTATCATCTTGTATCATTCAATTAAGCCATTCAAGTTCCACATTTTGTCTTCTTCTTTAATTACGTGTTGCACGCACTTTTCCCACCTTTCTGGTGTTACATTTTGGATGCCTTTCTCTAGCAAAATTCTGACATCCTCCAGCTTAAATGTTTTATTGTTAGCAGCCACATAACCTTTTACTTGTGCCCAAATATTTTTTATTGGATTGAGTTCACAGTAATAGGGATTTCTTAGAATTTTGAGGTGATGCGCTGCTGCTAATTCCTCAACTGCATAAAGTTGCTGAACACAGTACAACAGTTCAGATTTGAGCAAATTATTTTCAAAAGAAATTTGTTTCATTTCCAAAAATTCCTTAATTTGTTGTTTTCGCTGACGTCGGCCATTTTTCTAAAACTCTACTATGGTATGGAGCATTATCTAATACTACTACTTTGTAATATTTATATATTCTTGTCTGTAAATATTTTTTCGCACTTAAAATTTTCTTATCAATTTACATCACTGGTGTAATTTATATCTGACGGAAGCTTGTTTATATGTAAATCTTAATTATGAGCATATCTCAACTCAACAACATTTAATTGGGATTATTTTCGTTTAAATATAAAGTTGTATCTATATAAATGTACTTTTGTCTTGAAACACTCATCGATCTTAAATTTTAAATTGGTAACATTTTTTTTTCTGTACATCCTCATCATTAATGATATGATTTGATTAGATTTTTTTAAAATTACTTCTTCTATTATTATTCGAGTCTGGTTATTTCAATTATTTTAGTCAACATTTAACTTAACATTTTACTTATGTCGTATTTTATTGAAATGGGACAAATGTTTACTTTTTGGTGACAAACTTGTATATATAAAACAATATAATATATTAAAATTATAAAATTCAAATTTAAGGTCATGTAAGTTTTTAATCGAGTACTTTAAAGTATGTTGTTATGATATTAATTAAATTTACAAAGTAATAACTGACAATTTAAAATTGAGTGGTTTACGACGTTTCTAAGAAAAGTACAAATGTTCGATTATAAGCTGAGGCTAAAAATCAAGCAGTTTGTTTTTAGTCATGTATAGCTTGAAATTAAATGCATAAGGCAACATGACACGTATATTGTGTTACATTTGATTACATACAGTGATTGTACGATTGTCACAATCAATAAAAATGTTGGGGGTTAATTATTGGGTTGTGTTTGGTTGGGTCGGGTCGGGTCGGGCCCACTAATATCAATGTAAAAATGTCAACATTTTTTCACGTCTGTAGAAAAAATATATTTTTCTTTTTCTACAGACATGAAAAAATGTTGACATTTTTACATTGATATTAGTGTGCAAAATGTCACATTGGAGTTGCATTGGACGTGCGCAAAATATGTATTTCGCGCACTAGGGCGAAATAGTATATTATTATAGAAGTTTACTAAAGGACGGCGTGGAATGCTCAAGGAATGTCTATAGAACGAAAATAATGCGCTGAGGGTTCCTTAGCAGTAAGGAGGCCTTAAGGTACGACTATAAATACGGGCATAAGAGGCCTTATTGTAGCACGCGTGGGTTTGGAACAATGGAACAAGTGCTACAATACTTCTTAGTAAACGAGTATAATATACTATTTTATCTACTTTGCGTTACTGATTTAATATAAATTCAAAATTTCAAATACAAAAAACTTTGGCATTACCTAGGGATGTTTACGAGTAACGATGGCGACATCGTCAAGTCATATTTGTCAGGCGGCAATAACATTTAAAATATTTAAATTCCTTTAAATGTTGTGAAAAACTACAAAAATATGGCAGAATAGAAGGATTGAAGTTATGTTGCTTTTGTGCAAGCTTTTCGTTTTATATGTTGCTCAAATAGCGCATTAATAATTATAATAAATTTAACACGTTTCTGAGATTGTGGTTATGTATTCGATATTTGACGCGTGTAATTGAGCAGTGGAATTAAATGTCGCCAATCTTACAGAACAAATAGTTACCAAAAACAGTTTCATAATAGCCTCTATTATAAAACTGTTTTGAGCCCATTTCAGTATCATAATGGACCTATTGTTAACGCAAAGTAGATAAAGTATTTCGCGCACGATGAAAATTGTTAACATTTTTAAAAAAAATTGGAATAGATGAAAGAAAATCACTTTATTAAAATATAACAAAAATGCAATTATTATTATTATTATTATTGCTATAAATATTAAAATTAATAGTGCACCATTGCATGCCCCTATATTTATTCCACTCGTAGAAACATCAAAAGTTTCTTTTACAATTTGGTTTTCACATACTTCATTGATATTCTTGATTGCAGTATATTGTGCTGGTGGGGCACTAGTACTAGTGGAAATATGTGTAAATGGATTTTCAGCTTCACAATCAGAATTTTTTTTTGATATTTTTTTGACATCGCCGCCTACGTGAATAAAGAAGTAGCAAGACGAAATCATGAGATCGCCGTAATAATAAAAGGAAACCACGATACTCAGAAAACCGCAATAAACAGTTCGGGAGTTCACCACTTCTCTGTTGGGATTTAAAAAGTGGAAGCTTCGAGCAGATGTAGAAGAAGAACAGGATAATATAGTAAACATAAACAATTTCAAAATGTTGTGTCTTTTTTACGATTTCCGGAAAAATTTAATACAAAACACGTCAGTAAAATCTCTTACTTGACTCGCAGCTTTAAAATACTCGGTACAAAGTGCCTCGTATTTCAATTTAGCTCCTTTTCAGTAATGTGAGATTTTCCTGACTTTTATGTAAATAACTATTTCTCACAAGTATGAACATAAATACATATGCGAACACACATTATTCTGTATATTGAACAAGACTCCCACCTGTCACAAGACATCTGAGAGTCTTCAAGCCTAAAAATCGAAGTTGTGAAAAGGTACCAATAAGTTTTATTGGGTTACCTGTTTCTAATAACTGAAACGCATAATACTGCTTCTTCCACTTATCATATGTTGTTGTAAAAATGCCAGAAACTGTGCATGGCTTTCCAAATGATATTGCTTGCGTGGATGAGTCACATACCAATAATATTTCCTGATGGAGATAAGGCTGAGCAGTATAGAAATAGGAAGAATAATTTCTCAATAAATGTTTGTGATTCGAAGTTACTAATAAGTGATATTGTTGTTCGTTGGTTTGGAATTCTTCATTCTTAAGTGTAAAATGTGAAGCAGGAGAGTTTGAGCGCTCTTGCATAATAGGAGACAGCGTTATGCATGTAAGCCATAGCTTATGCATGTAAGCCATATTTAATGACTCCTATTTTAAATCCCACCACACAAGCAGAAATTAATTATAATACTACCTATAAAGGAACAATATGTTGGATCGAACGTTGTTTTCGGGCCTGCAAAAGGTTTGAATGTCACGTAAAGTTTTGTTCGTGGACGTTCAGATATTGCGTTTTATAACGTGCGTTCAAGAAAAACCTTAATTTAGGAGTGCTCTGAAATTCAATTGATGTTTAAAGGTACTTTAGCCACAACCAAAATGTCAATTTAATTTTACCAAGACGTCAAAAGTGAAAATTGCTTTACCAATTAAAAATGGTTATCACGACAGAGCAGAAAGCAAAATTATTGGAATGCTATTTTCGAACAGGGCAAAAAGTTGATGGTGTTTGGCATTATTCCATTCCTGAGAGCTTTACAGATTTCCATGAAGAATATATAATGTGTTTTTTGAGGTTAGGACCTCCTCTGTCAACACTGAGTATAGTGTTATTGTAGTTTCTTTTGGTTGTGGTTAAAGTAGCTTTAAACACCAATTGAATTTCACAGCCCTCCTAAATTAGGATTTTTCTTGAACGCACGTTATAAGAATAATGGATGCGATCAGTTTAACAGCAATATTTGAAAGACAATTGTAATTCATTTAGTTATGAACAAAAAATTCAAGTTAAAAATGTGGGCAGACCAAAACTACAACTTAAGCAAACTACAAAGGACAAATCTAGAGACTTTACAAGAAAATTTAAGGACATGTACGAAAAAAAATTATTACATATGTGGGTGCAGTGTTAGTAACAGTTTGTTTTGCTTCCCTTGCTTGTTATTTTGTCGCGGTGCTCCAGAACCGTCAAAAACTGGAGTGACGGGTCTGATCATTTGGACCAAAAATAAATAAACATGAGAATGCCCAAGATCACATTAATGCTCATTAGAGATGAAGCTGCTGGATATACGACAACAACTCGACAGCGCACGCAGACGACATATTCAACAACAAAATGAACAAGTAAGAAAAAATAGATAATAGAAATTATTGATTGCATAAAATTTTGCGAGGCTTTTAAGCTGGCACTTCTAGGCCACGATAGTAGTGGGTATTTGCCAATTCATAAACCTCCTCCTGGAATAATGTAGGTCAAGGTCAAGGTCAAGGTCACACTGAGTGACCATGACCTTGACCTTGACCTACATTGTTCCAGGAGGAGGTTTATGAATTGGCAAATCAAGGTCAAGGTCGGGACCAAGGTCAAGGCTAAGGTGAAAGTGGCAGCGAAGACTAATGCTACGGTCAAGGTCAAACAAGACCAAGGCCACGTCGGAGGTTGAATATAAGAACAACTTCAAGGTCAGCCCCACTGGAGTAGGGAGGAGGGAAGCAATATAAGAGAACTTCTACGCATAGGTCGTTATAGAGTAATCGGTTGTGACAAGTGTTGTAGTAGTAGTAGTGTACAGTGTGTTGCTGAAACAAAATGTTGCTTTGTGATCATTGTGGGAAAGAATTCACCCGCACAGACAACCTACGAAGGCATCAACAAACCAGTTGCATTGGTAAACGACGAAAAAATGATGAGGCACATAATTCAAATACAACAGTATGTAGCATCTGTAATGTGCGTGTAAATACTTCCTGCTCTTCGGTACATCTGCGTAGCAATGATCATAAACGCAATGCATTCGTTATTATTGATGACGGAGTCGAGAAAATAGCGAGTGCATTTGGAGATCGGATCACCAGTTTTCGCGTTAGTGAGCCTGATCATTTAGTGGACATCGCGGACTTTACAAATCGAATAAGAGAAAAAGTTGTTGCACTTATACAATCAGTGCTACATATGCATGGCAGCTTAAAAGTTAACCTAGAATGTTTCGCTATTTATTTTTTACATACAACCGACGAAGCTGAAATTAAATCTTTTAATACAAAAAATAAAATTATAACGATGACGGCGGACTTAGATGAAATCTATGGAGAATTCATTGAGGAAATAAAGACTAACATGTCGGAGTTTCAAGAGCGGGATTCAGGTAAGAATGATAGATAGAATGATAGATAAAGAAATAAATATAAAGTAATTATCAAAATTTTATAGGATGGGCTCTAGTGGAAATTTTATACATAGAAGTTAACTGCAACAAATTCAATCCGACGAGGGCGTCCAGCTTTATCGATTTGTACCCCGATTTTTCAAGCACTGACATCAATTTCGATCATCTCGAATACCCAGTAAGTATCAAACAAATTCCAAAGTTTGAGGAAAGGAGTAACATATCCATCAACGTGTACGGATTAAACTCCCATTTTGATGGTGACAAAATGGTGCACGACGTGGTAACCGTTCACATCTGCCATCGTAAACGACCTCGCCATGTAAATTTATTAATGATTAATGACGACGATGGGAACAGCCATTACTGCTGGATCAAAAATGTATCTCGCCTTGTGAACTCACAATCATCACAAAATGGGCATGTAAGATTCATATGTGAAGGATGTTTGGTACACTTTTTATCGGAGACGAATTTGATACCCCACCAGAGCGATGACTGCACAAAAGTGAGGGCTATTGCGCCGACCACTGACATAAAAATTAACAAATACGGAAATGCGAAGAGGGCAAATATCTTACAGTTTGAAAATTTCGAAAAACAATTGAAACTCCCATTTGTAATCTATGCTGATTTTGAGGCGATATTAATACCGGTAAATGGTGATAAGAAAATATATAAAGAAAATGAGTCGTTCACAGAAAAATGCTTTCAACACGAGCCCTACGCATTTGCCTATTTCATTAAATGTTCGTACGACGATGCGTTATCGAAATATGAAACTTACCGTGGACGAAACGCGGCGAATAAATTTATGGTACATCTGGAAAAAGATGTCAAAGAAATTTATAAAAACTATTTGAGTAAAACAAAACCAATGGTCCCTTTAGACTGGTTGGATCAATTTCTGCACGATATAAGATCATCATGTCACATTTGTGATAAATTAATAATTGATTCGAAGCAAAAGGTATACGATCATGATCACCTGACTGGAAAATATAGGGGTCCTGCACATTCAATCTGCAATATAAATTACCAAAGTCCAAAATTCATACCAATATTTTTCCACAATCTGCCCAATTACGATACGCATATGTTTATTAAAAATATTGCCCTGAAAGAAGAAGAAGTGGATGTAATAGCACAAAACAAAGAGAAATACATAACATTCTCTAAAAAAGTGCACGTTGGTGAAACCACAGATTCCAAAGGGAAACAGCGCAAAGTATTCATGAAACTGCGATTTGTTGATTCATTTCGATTTATGGCGTGTTCATTGGAAAAGTTAGGATCATTTTTAGAAGATGGTCAATGCTCTGAAATTAAAAAACAGTTCAATGATCCCACGCAATTCACACTTATGCGGCAAAAAGGTATATTTCCTTATTCATTCTTAGATTCATTCGAAAAGATGAACTATCATCGACTGCCCGAACGTGAGCATTTTTGCGATATGTTAACTGCCAAACATGTAGTTGATGAAGATTACGATCGAGCCAAAAGGGTGTGGAATAGTTTCAATTGTCAGACGTTGGGGCAATACAGTGATGTATACCTAAAATCTGATGTTTTACTTCTAGCGGATATTTTCGAAAATTTTAGACAAATTTGTATGGAATTCTATACACTAGACCCGTGCCACTATTTTACCGCGCCAGGATTTGGTTGGGACGCTCTATTAAGAATGACAGTTGTCAAACTCGAACTTTTGACAGATATCGATATGTTGCACTTTTTCAAGAAAGGTATTAGAGGTGGCCTTAGTATGTGCTGTAAGCGAGCTGCTGTGGCGAACAACCGATTTCTGGATGACTACGATAGTGCAAAACCATCCTCATACATCTTATACTTAGACGCCACTAATCTCTACGGTCATGCGATGAGGTGTAAATTACCAACGGGTGGCTTCACATGGTTGTCAGAAGAAGATATTAAGAAGCTAGATGTGTGTAATATAGACGATGCTGAAGTCGGCTATGTCTTCGAAGTGGATCTTCAGTATCCAGAAAGTGTGCACGACGAGCACAACGATTTACCATTTTGCCCCGAGAACACATACGGTGAGAATGCAAAACATACCAAATTAATGGCGAATTTGTGTGATAAAACAAAATATATAATTCATTATGAGAACCTACGACAATGTTTAAGAAATGGAATGAAACTGAAAAAGATTCACAGAGCATTAACATTTCGACACTCAGATTGGATGAAAACATACATCGATTTCAATTCAGAAAAACGTCAGAATGCTAAGAATGAGTTCGAAAAAAACCACTATAAAGCCATGAACAACATAGTCTTCGGAAAAACGATGGCAAACGTCGAAAATCGAGTAGACATACGATTGGTGACCCATTGGGGGAACCGTTTTAGACGGCCTGGCGTAGAAGCATTAATAGCAAAACCTAATTTCAAGTCATCGAAAATTTTTTGCGATAATCTTGCAGCCATCGAAATGTCAGTTGTGGAAGTAAAATATATTAAGCCGCTGTATGTGGGATTTTGTGTGCTGGAATTATCCAAAATCGTAATTTATGAGTTTTTCTACAATTTTTTAAAAAAGAAATACGGCCCAAATATCTCCCTATTATACACCGACACAGATTCATTAATTTTAGAAATTTATACTGATAACGTATACGAAGACATGAAAGCAAACATTGACATGTTCGATACATCAAATTATCCAGTACCGAATCTGCACAACATCCCTAAAGGAGTATCAGTGAGTAGTAGGTATTTGCCAATTCATAAGCCTCCTCCTGGGACAATGCAGGTCAAGGTCAAGGTCACGGTCCAGGTCACACTGGGTGACCATGTCCCTGACCTTGAACTTGACCTACATTGTTCCAGGAGGAGGTTTATGAATTGGCAAATCAAGGTCGAGGTCGAGGTCAAAGCATAGGAATAGGCAAAACGGGGTCAATTCGAAGGTCGAGGTCAGGTGGGTTGCATGTAAAGTAAGACCTGAATAAATCTAATGTTACGATAAGTTGTGTATTGATATCATCCCATTGACGTAGTACTACTGTAAAATGTAGAGAAAAATTAAAAAATCTGCAAATCTGATCCGCACTGAACTTCCCTATACTTTGATGTGAGACCTTGACCTACATTGTTCCAGGAGGAGGTTTATGAATTGGCAAATCAAGGTCGAGGTCAAAGAAATTGTTAACTTTGAAACGTCACCTTCAGCGTTTTAGGAGGAGGTTTTGAAATTGGTAAATTGAAAAATGTTCAACCCGTCCACCCAAGAAATATCGTTTATAAGCGTGAACGTTATAGCAGTGAAAAGTGTAGTTGCTTGACATAAAGTCGAAGTGGTAGTATCCTTGGAGTAATAATAGCTGATCGTTGAAATATTACAAGTAAGTTGTAGACTATAGTACAATAGAATTTGTGCAAATTTTGATTATGTATATGTAGTGGCAACATCAAAGCAGCAAAGTTCCTTCCAAACCAACAACCTTCATCTGAAGAGAAGTCCTACAATTGATGTATATAGTCGTTCGAAAAAGATGGGAAAAATCGTGAAAGCACAAAATACCGTACCCATGACGCAAGTAATTGAAGAAGATTTCACCTACGAAGTTGATTTAAATAATTGTGTATTAACACACGCTTTCAACGAAGATGGTCCAGTAACGAGAAGAGAGGTAAGTGAAAATATTTCCGAAAATGTGCAACGAGGGAACAGAGGGCCTCTGAATTCAGAGACAATTTATTTCATAAATAAAAGTCGCACCAAGTGGGTTACCGTTGGGTTATGTTCGGAAATGTTTTTCGAACCCGTTGTGAGAATAATGGGAAAAGGTCAGTGTATCACTTTCAAGGAGCTGGATTGGCAAAACATTTTAAGTTATAAAACATCCATAACAAGCAGCTTTGGATCTCGTGCACCATCCCAATTAACGTTGTGCGGTATAAACATATCATGTGAGTGGATAGAAAATTCTCGAAAGATATTAAAACTGGAGAGAAACGCGGAATGCGTATATTTGGCATATGATTCGCTGCATGAATTGTGGAAACTAGGAGATATTATAACTAGTCGATTGGAGATGTTAAAAAGTTTGGAGTACAGGAATTACTATGACGACGTGATTAGCTGCCATGAACGGAACGAATAGTGAACAAACGTGCATCACGAAAGAACTCTTAATATATGGAACTGATAAAATATTGTGGGATATTGATCTGTATAATTTAATTAACAAGTAAATGAAGATTGTAACATTTAATGTAGAAAATAACGTAACGCACATAATGTACACATGGGAGTACGCGTACAGGCAGTCCAGGTCGAATAACTGGGAGGAGCAGTATTTGGACAATATGCGATTTAGGGATAGAGTTAAGATGTTAGAATGTAAATTAAAACCATACTTAACCATAGAATTTAGGAAGAAATTATACATGGAAAGATACGTGCATAAATGTAATATATAGAACAACTGTAAATTCACAGAGCATGACTACATACAGTTTTGTTAAAAGTATATATATGTAAATAAATGTTCATACTGAGGGAGAAGCGTTTCATTTCACTTCCATCGTTAAGGTAGTAAATGTGTTAAAGAGTGATAGCGCAACGGAATATAATGTCGAGAAAACCGAAAAGTGGAAACAGTCGACGACGAAATGTCGAACGAAACGGTCGAGGTTTGATTAACAAATTGATAGATAAGTTACCTCTGGAATTACACATCCCAGGATACCAGTTTTGTGGGCCAGGAACAAAATTAGTGAAAAGATTAGTGCGGGGAGATCGAGGAGTGAACAAGTTAGACGAGGCTTGTAAGAAACACGATATCGTGTACGACGCTACTTCAGATTTGGTTACTAGACACGCGGCCGATAGGGAGTTGTATAAAAGAGCAAAGGAACGATTGCTAAGTAAAGACGAAAGTGTAGGTGAAAAAGTATCATCCGCAGCCGTAGCCGCCGCAATGAAAGGAAAAACCGTGCTCGGTATGGGGGTCGTTAAACGACGCTTGAAGGCAAAAGCAAAAAGGTTAGCCTACAAAAAAGGTAAGAAGCGTGGGGGTCAGTTGTCTTTTGAAAATGCAATAAAGATAGCTCGTCAAGCATTAGCACGCAGCGGAGCCAAAACATTATTCCAAAAAGCAAAACTTGCTCATAAAGCGTTAAGGAATCTACGCAGAAACATACGCGAGCCGCGCGGAAGAATCATAAAGATCCCGAAGACTTGTGGCTTCCTACCGTTGATACCCTTATTCGCAGCATTAGGAGCCCTAGGATCTCTCGGAGGCGGGGCAGCGGCCATAGCGAAAGCAGTAACGGGCGCAAAATCAGCAAGAGATCAACTGCAAGAAGCAGAACGACATAACCGCGTAATGGAAGCAAAAGCTGTACGGAGCGGTTTTTACATTAAACCGTATAAACAAGGGTGCGGATTATATTTAAGTAACAATGCAAAAAACTGATAAAGTTACCTCATCATCCATTAACGAACCTAGAATTGACAAAGTATGCAAGCATGCTAGCAATACCTTACTTTCGTGGGATATATATGAGGAATAAACTTCCAAACAAGATAAGAAAACGAGAAAGCGGAATTGTCAATTTGGATGATGCGGCTGGCCGAGGTACCCATTGGGTAGCATATAAGAAGCAAGACAAACATATAACATATTTCGATAGTTATGGTGATTTGAGACCTCCAGTGGAAGTGGAACAATATTTATTATCGAATGATAGGGCGGGCATTATAAATTACAATTACCGCAGATATCAAAAGGATACCGACGTCAATTGTGGTCAATTGTGTCTGGAGTTTTTAACAGATATAACGGATCACATGTAACGTACTATCGTAGTACGACAGCGATGGATCGACAGGCAAGTGCATCCTATACGTTCACATTAACAGGTAAATCGTCAGAATTATCCTGTAATTTTAATCCGCCAATTTTTTTAAACGAATCATGTAACTATGAATTATCGCTTTTAAACTTCGACGCATTTAATTCTATTGCGAACGTTGACGAAAGCAATAATTTATTATATTATTCCGCCATCGGGCTATTGCTAGAGCCTATGGAGATCCCCGTGGGGACGTACGACGTGGACGACATCGCCGCCTACGTGAATAAAGAAGCCGCAAGACGAAATCATGAGATTAAGGTAACAATAAAAGGGAATCACAATACTCAGAAAACCGCAATAAAAAGTTCACGAGATCTCGATTTCACTAAAGACAGAAGCGTGGGTTCTTTATTGGGATTTGAAAAGCGGAAGCTTCGAGCAGGTGTAGAGGAAGTATCGGATAATATAGTGAACATAAACAAAGTAAACGCATTGCAAATATATTGCAATCTGATCAACGGCTCCTACAACAACGGGCAACCGGTCCACGTCCTTTACCATTTTTTCCCGAACGTCCCGGAGGATTCAAAATAATAGAGAGCCCCCAACAACCTATTTATTTACTCGTAACAGGTAATGTCATCAGTACGCTCACAGTACGCGTCTTAGATCAAGACGGTAACTTAGTGAATTTCCGAGGAGAGGAAGTTACTATAAGGCTTCATTTGAGATCAACAGAATAAAACGATGGGAATAGTGTACGACAATCGGAAGATACGAACGGAAGATCGCGGGAGGCAAAAGTATAAAGGGAAAGTGAAGAGTCAAGCAATCGACAGTCCGAAACGATCAATTGGGCGGTTAACACGCGCGAATCGTATCTTCTTGAAAAAGTTGGGTTACCGGGTGACAATATAAATGGATATATTAAACGTAACCGACAAAATCAAAGTCGACAATTCGATAGTGAGCTATGAGTATCACTCACATCAACCATTCGGCTCCACAAGTTTCTATAACAACGATGAAATTCGAATCTCCGTTCCGGAAATTGACAATTACACTTTACCCAGCGAAAGTTGTTTGTACGTAGAAGGTAGTGTACGCAAGATCGGAACGAACGGTAGTGTAACGAAAGATGTTAGCGCAACTGCGAAGCTAGTTAATAACCCGGTCGCCTTCATGTTCAGTGACATACGATATTTGATAAATGGCGTTCAAGTCGATTCCGTAAGAAACGTTAGGATAACGTCATGCATGAAAGGTTATTTATCATTCAGTCCTAGCGACGTATTAAAATTGGAGAACGCAGGTTGGTGTGTTGAAAGTGACGCAAGTGATCCAACCAAACTAGGAATCATAAAGGGAACAGCTAGCGCTCTAGACAAGAAAGGAAATTTCGAGTTGAGCGTTCCGCTAAATACATTGTTGGGGGTCGCGGAAGATTTTAAGAAAATTTTTATGAACGTTACACGGACGTAATCGTCAACAGCGTCTAGGAGAAAGTGAAGTTAGTCATCGATAAAGTACTATGGAGGGTACCGCACGTAGCAGTAGGACTGCGAGAGCAAGTTGCCTTGACAACATTATCGGGAAGGAACGTCGAAATGCACATACCTTTCAGAAGTTGGGAAATCCACGAATACCCATCTGTACCCAAAAGCAATCATGGTCAGTGAAAACCGCCCCTCAGCTCGAAACACCGAGGTTTATCATTATCGGTTTCCAGACGGGGAAGAAAGGGAAGATGAAAGCAAACATGGCGAAATTTGATAACATCGGGTTAACCAATATGACAGTGTTTTTAAATGGCGAACGATACCCCTACGACAATTTGAACATCGACTTTGACAGCAATCATTTCGCGGTGTTATACGACATGTACGCACGCTTTCAAAACTCATATTATTACAAATCGAACGAACCGTTATTATCACCAAGTCAATTTGTATCGAACACGCCATTGATCGGAATAGATTGTAGCTATCAAGCAGAAGCCTTACATAAAAGTGGAGTTGAAATAAGAATCGAATACAGCACAAAGACGGAAATTCCCGACGGAACAACCGCGTATTGCTTGATATTGCACGATAAAGCATTTCAGTATTCCCCACTCACAAAGATCGTTAAGCAGCTCACTTGAATATAAGCCGGCTCAAGTATAAGATGTAACCAGTACCCGATCGCGTAGTGTTCGAGCGACGGTCAAAATGAATAGATCAAAAATGCAATATTTAATTGTGGATATACAAGGCTTTATGGTGAACGACGAAGTATTCATGCCGAAGGAACTAGCATCGTACGACAGCAACAACCACATCAGTCACTACGTGTTCCAACCAAGTCACAGTTTTACATTGTTGCCGAGGAAACTTCGAAACACAGCAAATTGGGTCATGAATCATCACCATTGCATCGATCGGGATGATGGGTTCGTACCTACGTCTCACTTCGATCAAATTATTCGATATTTAACGCGCAACGTCGAGAAGGTGTATGTGAAAGGGCGTGAGAAGGTAAAATATCTACAGAAAATCGTTCCAACACGCATCATTGAGGTAGACGGACAGATCGGAAAATTGACGGCTGGATCCCCCATGTGTACATTTCACAGGGGCAGAGCTAGTATGTGTGCTCTCTCTAATGTACACTATCTCAATACTATTGTGCGGAGAAGGCTCTCACCGGTGGAGGAAGAATTGGAGAGGGAAGATTTAGAGTTATAAAGCAGGAATCATAAATCTACTTGGTCAGTTCCCGGCAGCGATGGAGCGATTTGTTCGATTTTTAGACGTGTTCGGTTTTTCATCATTCATGTTACAAAAAAGGTATGAGATATGTCGAAGATATGAAACGGATGGATCATTTGTAAATATTTCATCTACGGATTTAAAGTTCATCCCGCTGACGTATTACATCGAACGGGTGAAGCCTCGAGATTTGGGAAGCGTTTGGATGCGGCTACCACGTTCATATCGAAAGAACGCTGAATTGCAGATGAACCTTCCATGCTTCGAGCATTACAACGATGATGGATGGGAAACGCACAACGACGGACCGGCACCTTCCAAAAATCAGTGTATTTTATGTAAATATAATCAACGTTAATAAAACTTCATTGAAACATGATAGTCTTTTTATTTGATTGTAGTTTTAGATAGTGGGGGGGGGGGGGTCACCCCCCACCCGTAGGAAAAATTTGGTCCAAATGGCTCAGAACTTGCATTTTTAAGTCCTTCTTTTCTTCAAATGGCCTTGACCTTAAAATGCAGAAAGTTGGTTGTAGCAATCATCATGACCGTGGCCGGTCATTCAACTCCTCCTTGGAAATCGTAGGAAATGTATGACCATGAACACTCACCTGAGACACGTGGACCGTGAGAGTGCAGAGAGACCTGAATGTTTGACCGGACACTCACCTGACGCACGCGGATCGTGAGAATACAGACACCACAAGTACTCCCATATATAAACACACTACCTTCACTTATGCGGCAGTGCAATTGCAACAATCATCCGATGTGCATCGTGTCATCTTGTGTACAATAGCCTGCGACCGGTGTACATCGAGTGAAAATTGATCTCCACAGTGTGCGCGATAATTGTTTGACGAAGGTAAGTTGTTCTAATTATTTCTACGTTTCTCACATGTCCCTCATTGAATGTACGACTGGTTTTACATGAACTATAACGCGATCTTGTGTTACAGCTTCTCAGTTGCAGTGTCCTGGTGTTAGTAATTGCCACAAGTTGAATTTTCCATTTGGTAGAAGATTGACGATCCCACCGGGACACTAACGTCATTCAATCTTAGTCGTTGACGAACTTAATTAGTAAGTGACACCGTTCATATATTGTAATGAAGTAGTTTATATATTTTCTAGATATTGCATGTGAGTGAGCTTTGATTTTTTTTTGATATTTTCTATCAGAATATGTCTGCGTGTAAGTGTAGCTGTTTCTTTAAAATTATTATGTGTAATTCTGTCCTATAGTTGTTATTCGATTTGCAGATTTGTTCAGTTTCCATCGTTCACGTAGCACCACCGTAAGCAGTAAGTGACCGTTTGTGTCTTTTACATGAGTGCGTTTATATAATTGTAGAAATTGCATGTTTGAGCGACTTCATATTTGTAGATTTGTAGAGCGTTTTTATCTGAGTGAGAATTTGTCTGCGTTTCAGTGTAGTTATTGCTTTAGGAGTATTATGTGAAATATAATTTTAGTATTCTGTAGCAACTTAGTGCTAACAGTCGTTGGACCGCTTTCAGATTTCTTCACCCAGTTTGGCCACCAATTGCCCTTCGTCCATCGTCCACTGCTAAGGCTACAGCAACGCAAAAGTAAGTTTAACTTTGAGTCACAATAACCGAACTAATTACATTATGAATCGTTTGTGATAAAGATGTCGCAGAAATCATCCTCTATCATCATCTCACCCCCGTTCGAATGGTATGCCCCCGCGGAGGATGATTTCGACGCCCTCGATTTGGACGCGTTGGAAGAATTTGTGATTGCAAATATGCCCGCCCCAGATTTTTCCGAAACAAAAAATAACGAAGAGGAGGTCGAACATAAAATTGAAGCATCTCCGCGGTCAACATGTACATCACCACAGCATGTTGCTGAACGATCTACATCAGCTGATGTATGTGTTGGCCGCCGAAGCCCAACTTTACGTTTGAGCTCCTCCACTAGCAGCAAATGTTTGTCTTCTCAACAACGTGCTGCGAAACGAAAATTGCCCGATTCCGTGCACGTTATTGAGAAGACCGTCAGCATATCCCAAGAGGTATTGAGCGAACAAAGATGCGAATCAAATACTTCTTTGGAGATGATGACCATTTCACAGAGTAGTGATACGCGTGTCGTGACAGTTAAGGAAAAAGTAAAAATTTTATCCAACGTTTGTCTTAAACCCGCACCACTCTCTTCTTGCAAACTTTTACGGGCTTTGCTAACGAAACCGCGAAATGAAACGCTTCGCTCACCTGACCCAGCTCTTCCGCCACCCACGTCAAGATGTACATCAAAGGTACACCTTAACGTTGGGAAACCACCGACAATGTCACCCTTTGTACAACATGTAACATCGAGGGTACCACCAAACAGCGTTAAAGTTGACGTGTGTGCTCCTTCGACGTCTCAGGTTTTCAAACCTTCCACGTCTAGGACTCCATCCACCAACATTAACGCACATGTTGGTGGATGGTTGGTGGTGTGGTCGAGGTTACACGTTGTTCCTGACCCCCAAAACGTTAACGTTGATGAGCGTACCCTCTCGACGTCCACTGTGGTTGGACCTTGCACGTCGAGGGGTGAATCTAAGACCGTGAACGTTGACGTTCACCGCTCAACGCCACCGGTGGCATCAGCGAATATGAACGCTGACACATCGTTGACGTTGAAAGCTAACCCGGCCCCTCTACCGAACATTACTTTTTATAATTATTTGGATGTGCATTGTGACGATGGTATCGCTAACATAATTTCTGATGCCGTAGCTACCATTCGGGCCACTTTGCAACAAAAATTAGCTTCTTTGCAAAATTGTTTAATAGATTATCAAGCCTTTAAAAAACTAAGTCGCTCGGTAGAGAATCCAGCTTCAACTAATGCTTTAACTGCTAAGATTGCTGAGGTGGAGGCGATTCTTTCAAACTTAACTTAACTTCCGGCAAAGTTTTAAATTTTTCCTTTAGTTGTCACACTGTCGTTTCATGTTGATTTTTTGTTTCAGTGGAGAATCTGAGAAGTCTGTCGCTAGGAGTTGTTAATTCCACGATCGCTAATAAGCGATTTGTGTTAAACCTAGTGGGCGTGCTACCGATCGCACTACTACTAGAGTTAGTACACCGGTGGACGGACGACTGCTGGAGGCAGATTGAGAAATGCGGGTGCTCAATTATTTGGGATGATAGACAACCCCTGCGGGTGACAGATGTCTTACCGCCTGTGGAAAATTTCGGTAAGAAAATGTCACATCGCACGATCGCGAAAATTTTCCACGGCATCCCAAATGATTGGGCGTTCGAGGTACGTTTCCCTGAAGATACATATTATCTTGTAAGTTTCTTCTACTATGAAAGTAAATTTGGTAATTTATGTCGCCGATGTAATCGAAACCTACATATTGCACTGCGAAAGCCTGGGAATGTATTTAAAGGTCAGCGGACACGCATCGTAGCACACCGCGACAACCATCAGATACGGGAACTACTTGCCATTGTTTTAAACAAAAGTCGCTGGTGTGCCATGTGTGTACGCAGAGCTTTATTTACAGTGCATGTTCTGCATGAAAGAGAAGTGTTTGACGCAACCACTTCAGACATGGATGTGAATGAATGAGTCAGTGCAATATTTAGGTTCTCTAGTCATTATGAGTTAGTGTGTTCCCACAAAAACTTAAACGGTAGTATATCCGTCTTCTCTTTGCCTATTACTTTCATTTTACCCCTGCTGTTTAATTTTAAGTTCTAGATTAAGTTGTACATATCTGTTTATATCGTTGATTATAGATTAATTATACATATATTTATATTATTGATTGTAGCATAGTAATTACGTGTAAGATTGTGTCAAACAGACGTACAAATGTCTATTGACGTTTCATGTTTTTGATGAGAACGTCGAATACACATATTTTATCACATATGTGCACTAGCCTTATGTTTGCAAAAGGGTTCGAAATATATGTCCATTAGTTGTTTCGACTGCATATGTTACAACTTGTTATATATATATGTTATTCGTGTTATGGTGTTGACTCTACATCGAATGTTTTGAAGCCGACCTATAATATAGGATCGTGCGCTTATCCTTTCGTTCCATGATGGGAACGTACGATGTATAAACGTGAGATCTGTAAATATGTGTAGGTAAATAATAAAGATGTCATTCGTCAACTTCAGTTGTTTTTAACCCACCATATTGACAATATCCATCTTTGGTTAACGTAATGGAATACCTCACAATTATCACACAACCCATATCCTTGCAAATTCAAAACATTGCGTACGGTAAGGATGATACATCTTTCAAAAGACATAGTGCACTATTCGGAGGGAATTGTAAGCGTTGTTTGATAGTGGGTGCATCTGGGTCGGGAAAAACCAATGTCATGTTATCACTATTAACTGCATCTGCTGGTTTCCGTTACCTTAACATATATCTGTGCTGCAGCTCCCTTTATCAAAACAAATACGAATATCTCCGTCGATTATTGAAGCCATTGGCAGATTGCGGATATGTTGAATGCTCAAATGTGGACGAATTTATTCCACCATCACAAGTCAAAGAATATTCAATCATCATCTTCGATGATATAAATCCTACGGGGCAAAATGTTATAAAGGAATATTTCTCATACGGTCGACATAAAAATGTTGATTGCTTCTACCTTTCTCAAAGCTATAGCGCCATTCCGAAACAACTGATTCGTGATAATTGCAACCTTCTAGTTTTATTTCGTCAATATTTTACAAATTTAAAGCATATCTATAATGATCACCTTGTGGGTGACATAACGTGGGATGAACTCACGCAAATTTGCAGAGCTTGTTGGAATGTACCTCATGGAATCTTGGTCATTGATCTTGATTGCTCCAAAAATAACGGTCGTTATCGGAAAGGGTTTGATGAGTACATTGTGATTTAAGATCGATCGTATGACTTACGTGTATCAGTGTCCTTCGATCCACCAACGTGGTAACTCATTATGACTATGACGTTAACTCAACAACTAATCAATGCGCGAGAGGACGTGCAACGGAAGATTCGCGCTTTAAAGGGTGATATTGAAGAAGCAAAACTTCGTGCTGAAGCTCACTACGCACCGCTTCAGGAACCACTTAAGGATATTTAAAAAAAATTAGACACAATAAATTTATTAGCAGTCAAGACACCTGCTCATCCAAAAACCGATCATAAAGAGTATTCAGCAAATGTTTCTTCGATATCCTCTGACGCGGATAATGTTCCCGATGATCCAAACATGTCTGAGCATATGAATGATAAAGGTTTGCCGAAACTTAAAAGATTCAAGCGTCGTCGAATTTCCACCCCTAAGAAGCCAACAGTGCGTCCAGTATCATTCCTTCGGGATGAGGAGGTATTCACAAGTCCAGGTGGCCCACACGATTCGTATGTCGCGGAACCTAGCCATACAACTTCGTTAGGTACTGACGTTAGTGTGAGCCCGGATGAGCTTAAGGTGGCAATGGATCAGCAGCTGGATGCAACCGTTATTCGCGAAGCTTTGGCGTAATTTGATCCATTACCTCGTACTTACGTGACAGGATTAACGATGGATTTTGAAGATGTATATGATCAACAGTACGGTATTCGTGCAACCACGGACGGATTATTCATGGGGGATAGTCCGGTCCAATTCGACGGTAAGAAAATAATAATTGGTGGATTCACCTACGATGGTTCACTGGGCTTGTATGAACTCCTATTCAAACAAGCGCCAAGTAAATTCTCACTTCAAGACATGCGCGATTATAGGGAAATTTTACGACGCACACACGCAGATGGCGAAATTGCCGAGGACTACGAAAATACAAAATTCACAGAAATTGTTCATCCGATTTTGCAAAATAAGAAACCGTTGGTGCATTGGGCGAGATATTGGCCTAACCCTACACATACAGGTGGAGTTTTAGAAAAGCATGTGGTGCCTGGTGCTATTAAAGAATATCAATATTGGGATGATAGTGGATAGGTTGCGTTTATTGATCGCATCTCAGACGGCGGGTCATACAGGACATCACAACGAAATAATTTCCATAATTGAGGAATTAAAGGAGTCGGAGGTTATCCGATAGATCTGCATATAACAGTCATTATGTAGTAACAACATCAGAACTCAGTGTACGATAGAGGGTGTAACATGTCACTCAATCGATTCGGTAAGCATGCTCATGCGACAATTGATAAATTCGGACAATCCATCCACGAGCACACTATAACCGAACATTTTGCGAAACCGGAAATGATTAAGCTTCTTCGCCAACCCATAATTTTCAGATTGTGTGGGGATGGTACCACCGATCCTGATAAGGAATACTTTCAGATCCAGAATATGACTTACAAAAGTGAATACTGGAACTACTTTTACGAAGGTCGAATAATCAGATGTGAGAATGACGGATAATGTTCAAATGTTTGTCAACTCCAGGGAACTGACGACAGTCAAGGGGGCTATGATTAAACGAGGTGACCTCATTCGATGTAAGAATAAGTATCCAAAATCAAGAAGTCCATTTTCTGTTGAATTGTTACTAGAACACATGAGATGAAAAACGTTAAGCGGGATGTTGTCAATGAACTTCATGCTCCTGTCAGGAAATATTTCAGGAGGCGAAGAGTAATAATTAAAGGTTTTAATGATTTGTTCCAAGCCGATCTTGTAGAAATGATTCCATACGCTAACGAGAACAAAAACCACAAATACATTCTCACAGTTATTAACGCTTTCTCCAAATACGCATGGGCTTTCCCGCTGAAAAATAAAACAGGTCAAGAGGTGACTAAGGCGATGAAAAAAAAATTGTTGGATAAACCGAACAATATACCTAAAAATTTGCAAACGGATCATGGTAAGGAATTTTACAATACCAACTTTAAAAAGTGATGTTATAATACGGCATTAATCACTACAGTACTTATTCCACGTTAAAAAGTTCTATTATCGAACGGTTCAACGGAACTCTTAAGGAGAAAATGTGGAAGGAATTCAGCATGCAGGGGAATTATCAATGGTTGGAGTTACTACCTACATTGATACATAATTACAATATTTCTGTGCATAGGACAATACGTATGAAACCTATTTCCGTGAACCAACGAAACGCTTCAGCTCTTCTGAAAACAATGTTCACTTCACTTAAAATTGTCGATCCCGCCACACCCAAATTCGCAATAGGACAACACGTTCGAATTAGTAAACATCGTCACCCTTTTACGAAGAACTACACACCCAATTGGTCCAATGAAATATTTACCATAGCGATCGTTCAAAATACGTTCCCTCGCACGTACATCATCGAGGATAGCAAAGGGGAATTAATTCGTGGAGGCTTCTATGAACACGAATTACACACTGTCAAACATCCAGACGTGTATTTGGTGGAAAAAGTACTTCGTCGAAAAGGAAACCGAGCGCTCGTCAAATGGTTAGGGATGGATACCACTCATCAATGGCTTCATGAAGACAACGTATTGTGATAATTGATTAACGTCAATAAACATGCTTTTATCCTTATAAACATTTTTTATTTCATAACCATGTACAATGATAATAGATCCATAAGCTATATATTTGTGTAGTAGTGATACAGTGTTCTGCTAAAAATCGTAAACTGTGATATTTGCAACAATTACATACATAAGTTCATTCTAACATTTTTCAAGAACTATTAAATCCAATACAATAGGTATAAATTTATTATGATATGACACTCTTTATAGATCTTCAACCGCTGCTTGGAACAGTTGTAGTAAATTATCCAGCCGTTCTTCTTGACGTGCATCAGCGATCGTCTTATGACCCCACGCCAACGTATGACAACCGTCCTTCATTATGAATCGTTTGTCATCCTTCGCTGATAGGGCCCCCTTGTTCTTCAATTCGGTGTACACTGTGTGAAAGGAAGATCGAACCATTTTGTAGACATTGTTTTAAATTTGCATAATGAATTATATAATTTGATTTGTCATTTAAATTTGCTATTAATTTTGATTGTTTTGAATTACCGACACATGTTCTTTCAGGACAGAACGGTAAATCATTGTGCTCGTCGTGCACATTTTCAGGGTATTCGAGATCCACCTCAAATACATATCCAATTTCTTTATCATCTATATTGTCCATATCTATCGCATTTATTTCAGCTTCTGATAGCCACATGAAGTCACCAGTTGGTAATTTACATCACATCGCATACCCGTATAGATTGGTAGCATCTAAATATAAAATATATTTCGATGGTTTTCCGTCATCATAGTCTTCGAGAAATTTATTATTTGCTACAGCTGATCGCTTCGAGCACATACTAAGTCCGCCTCTAATCCCCTTCTTGAAAAAATGTAGCATATCAATATCTGTCAACAGCTCCAGTTTGACACGTGTCATTCGCAATAGAGCGTCCCAACCAAAGCCGGGCGCTGTAAAGTAGTGGCACGGGACTAATTTATAGAATTCGATACATATCTCCCTAAAATTCTCAAAAATATCCGCAAGCAAGAGAACATCTGATTTTAGATACACATCTGCATAGTCTCCCAACGTTTGACAACCGAAAGTATCCCACACCCTTCTGGCGCGAGCGTAATCATCTTCGGATACATTTTTGGCGGTTAAAGCATCGAAAAAGTGTTCATGCTCCGGCAGCATTGGATACTTTAGCTTATCGAAAGAATCTAAAAACGAATACGGAAATACTCCCTTTTGACGCATAAGCATAAATTTTATTGGATCATCGAATTCCTTCTTAATTTCGAGACATTGATCGTCTTCCAAAAAAGATCCTAACTTTTGTAGGGAACATGCCATAAATCGGAATGAATCAACAAATCGAAGTTTCATAAACACTTTGCGTTGTTTCCCTTTTGCATCTGTGGTTTCCCCTACGTGCACCTTTTTGGAGAATGTTATATACTTTTCTTTATTTTGCGCTATGACGTCAACTTCTTCTTCATTCAATGCAATGTTTTTCACGAACATGTGAGTATCATAATTCGACAAGTTGTGAAAAAATATCGGTATAAACTTGGGTATTTGATAATTTACGTTGCAGATTGAATGGGCTGCACCACGATATCTCCCCGTTAGATGATCATGATCGTATACTTTCTGATTTTTCTCGGTGATTATTTTGTCACAAATATGACACACCAACGTAGCATCGTGTAGAAATTGCTCCAAAAAATCTAACGGAATCATTTCCTTGGTTTTACTTAAATGCTTTTTATATATTTCGGTCACATCGTTTTCCAATTTCGCTTAAATTCGTTTGCTGCAGTAGTGGGTATTTGCCAATTCATAAACCTCCTCCTAGAACAATGTAGGTCAATGTCAAGGTCAAGGTCACACTGAGTGACCATGACCTTGACCTTGACCTTGACCTACATTGTTCCAGGAGGAGGTTTATGAATTGGCAAATCAAGGTCAAGGTCGGGACCAAGGTCAAGGTTAAGGTGAAAGTGGCAGCGAAGACTAATGCTACGGTCAAGGTCAAACAAGACCAAGGCCACGTCGGAGGTTGAATATAAGAACAACTTCAAGGTCAGCCCCACTGGAGTAGGGAGGAGGGAAGCAATATAAGAGAACTTCTACGCATAGGTCGTTATAGAGTAATCGGTTGTGACAAGTGTTGTAGTAGTAGTAGTAGTGTACAGTGTGTTGTTGAAACAAAATGTTGCTTTGTGATCATTGTGGGAAAGAATTCACCCGCACAGACAACCTACGAAGGCATCAACAAACCAGTTGCATTGGTAAACGACAAAAAATTGATGAGGCACATAATTCAAATACAACAGTATGTAGCATCTGTAATGTGCGTGTAAATACTTCCTGCTATTCGGCACATCTGCGTAGCAATGATCATAAACGCAATGCATTCGTTATTATTGATGACGGAGTCGAGAAAATAGCGAGTGCATTTGGAGATCGGATCACCAGTTTTCGCGTTAGTGAGCCTGATCATTTAGTGGACATCCCGGACTTTACAAATCGAATAAGAGAAAAAGTTGTTGCACTTATACAATCAGTGCTACATATGCATGGCAGCTTAAAAGTTAACCTAGAATGTTTCGCTATTTATTTTTTACATACAACCGACGAAGCTGAAATTAAATCTTTTAATACAAAAAATAAAATTATAACGATGACGGCGGACTTAGATGAAATCTATGGAGAATTCATTGACGAAATAAAGACCAAAATGTCGGAGTTTCAAGAGCGGGATTCAGGTAAGAATGTCTAGATAAAGAAATAAATAAAAAGTAATTATCAAAATTTTATAGGATGGGCTCTAGTGGAAATTTTATACATAGTTAACTGCAACAAATTCAATCCGACGAGGGCGTCCAGCTTTATCGATTTGCCAGCCTCGATTAAAGCAAGAAAAGCGATAATAAACATTCAAAATGTGGATAATTGCTGTTTCGCCTGGGCGGTGACATCTGCATGTTATCAACCCACCGGTCTACCACAGCGAACATCGTCGTACCCCCATTTTTCAAGCACTGACATCAATTTCGATCATCTCGAATACCCAGTAAGTATCAAACAAATTCCAAAGTTTGAGGAAAGGAGTAACATATCCATCAACGTGTACGGATTAAACTCCCATTTTGATGGTGACAAAATGGTGCACGACGTGGTAACCGTTCACATCTGCCATCGTAAACGACCTCGCCATGTAAATTTATTAATGATTAATGACGACGATGGGAACAGCCATTACTGCTGGATCAAAAATGTATCTCGCCCAGTTTGAAAATTTCGAAAAACAATTGAAACTCCCATTTGTAATCTATGCTGATTTTGAGGCGCTATTAATACCGGTAAATGGTGATAAGAAAATATATAAAGAAAATGAGTCGTTCACAGAAAAATGCTTTCAACACGAGCCCTACGCATTTGCCTATTTCATTAAATGCTCGTACAACGATGCGTTATCGAAATATGAAACTTACCGTGGACGAAACGCGGCGAATGAATTTATGGTACATCTGGAAAAAGATGTCAAAGAAATTTATAAAAACCATTTGAGTAAAACAAAACCAATGGTTCCTTTAGACTGGTTGGATCAATTTCTGCACGATATAAGATCATGTCACATTTGTGATAAATTAATAATTGATTCGAAGCAAAAGGTATACGATCATGATCACCTGACTGGAAAATATAGGGGTCCTGCACATTCAATCTGCAATATAAATTACCAAATTCCAAAATTCATACCAATAGTTTTCCACAATCTGTCCAATTACGATACGCATATGTTTATTAAAAATATTGCCCTGAAAGAAGAAGAAGTGGATGTAATAGCACAAAACAAAGAGAAATACATAATATTCTCTAAAAAAGTGCACGTTGGTGAAACCACAGATTCCAAAGGGAAACAGCGCAAAGCATTCATGAAACTGCGATTTGTTGATTCATTTCGATTTATGGCGTGTTCATTGGAAAAGTTAGGATCATTTTTAGAAGATGGTCAATGCTCTGAAATTAAAAAACAGTTCAATGATCCCACGCAATTCACACTTATGCGGCAAAAAGGTATATTTCCTTATTCATTCTTAGATTCATTCGAAAAGATGAACTATCATCGACTGCCCGAACGTGAGCATTTTTGCGATATGTTAACTGCCAAACATGTAGTTGATGAAGATTACGATCGAGCCAAAAGGGTGTGGAATAGTTTCAATTGTCAGACGTTGGGACAATACAGTGATGTATACCTAAAATCTGATGTTTTACGTCTAGCGGATATTTTCGAAAATTTTAGACAAATTTGTATGGAATTCTATACACTAGACCCGTGCCACTATTTTACCGCGCCAGGATTTGGTTGGGACGCTCTATTAAGAATGACAGGTGTCAAAGTCGAACTTTTGACAGATATCGATATGTTGCACTTTTTCAAGAAAGGTATTAGAGGTGGCCTTAGTATGTGCTGTAAGCGAGCTGCTGTGGCGAACAACCGATTTCTGGATGACTACGATAGTGCAAAACCATCCTCTCTACGGTCATGCGATGAGGTGTAAATTACCAACGGGTGGCTTCACATGGTTGTCAGAAGAAGATATTAAGAAGCTAGATGTGTGTAATATAGACGATGCTGAAGTCGGCTATGTCTTCGAAGTGGATCTTGAGTATCCAGAAAGTGTGCACGACGAGCACAACGATTTACCATTTTGCCCCGAGAACACATACGGTGAGAATGCAAAACATACCAAATTAATGGCGAATTTGTGTGATAAAACAAAATCTATAATTCATTATGAGAACCTACGACAATGTTTAAGAAATGGAATGAAACTGAAAAAGATTCACAGAGCATTAACATTTCGACACTCAGATTGGATGAAAACATACATCGATTTCGATTCAGAAAAACGTCAGAATGCTAAGAATGAGTTCGAAAAAAACCACTATAAAGCCATGAACAACATAGTCTTCGGAAAAACGATGGAAAACGTCGAAAATCGAGTAGACATACGATTGGTGACCCATTGGGGGAACCGTTTTAGACGGCCTGGCGTAGAAGCATTAATAGCAAAACCTAATTTCAAGTCATCGAAAATTTTTTGCGATAATCTTGCAGCTATCGAAATGTCAGTTGTGGAAATAAAATATATTAAACCGCTGTATGTGGGATTTTGTGTGCTGGAATTATCCAAAATCGTAATTTATGAGTTTTTCTACAATTTTTTAAAAAAGAAATACGGCCCAAATATCTCCCTATTATACACCGACACAGATTCATTAATTTTAGAAATTTATACTGATAACGTATACGAAGACATGAAAGCAAACATTGACATGTTCGATACATCAAATTATCCAGTACCGAATCTGCACAACATCCCTAAAGGAGTATCAGTGGTTGGAAAGATGAAAGATGAATACCCAAATACGATACTGACATCATTTTCTGGAACCGGGAGCGAAAGCTTACTGTGTAACATCATTAAGGGAAACAACGAAAAAAGCTAAAGGTGTTAAAAAGTATGTAATTGAGAGGGATTTGAGTGTGGTGGACTATAAAAGAGTCGTCGAAGATGGTGGATTGATGTATAAGAAAATGTATGTGTTTCGATCGTCTTATCATAACGTGTACACGGAACTGAAAAACAAAGTAGCCCTCTCAGCCAAGGATGATAAAAGATTCATCATGAAGGATGGTAGTCACACGTTAGCCTGGGGTCATAAAATGATTGGTGAGTTAAGGCGAGAAGAACAATTGGATAATCTCTTGGAGCTTCTGAACGCAGCTGCTGACGAGATGGGTAACGAGGTGGCAGGTTCGATGGTGTCATGATAACCGTGAAGTAAATCATCTTTTAGCAGAACACTGGATACTACTACTACTACTACTACTGCAACGAACGAAATTAGATATAAGTCACTTACTTAAATGTACATTGCAAGAAATTAGACATAATTCACTTACTTAGATGTACGTTGCTTGTGTTTATAAATTGTATGTAAATTGTATATTAGAAATAAAAGATTGCTGAAAATTATAATAGTAATTTATTGACATTGTTCAGTTATCATAATACGTTATCCTTAGCTATCCATTGATTGTGAGTACTATCAAGGCCATACCATTTGACCAGTGCTTGATTCCCTTTTCGACGAAGTACTTTTTCAACTAAATACACGTCGGGATGTTTTACATTGTGCAATTCATGCTCATAGAAGCCACCAAGAATTAATTCCCCTCTGCCATCTTTGATGTTCGAGGATAAGTATTTTGAATGCCTGCAATGGTAAGTATTTCATTGGACCAATTAGGAGTGTAGTTCCTCGTAAAAGCGTGACGGTGTTTACTAATCCGAATATGTTGACCGACTTTAAATTTGGGGTGTGCAGGATCTACAACTTTTATTGAATTGAACATTGTTTTCAAAATAGCTGATGCGTTTCGTCGGTTACCAGCAATTGGTTTCATACGTATTGTTCTATGCACAGTGTTATTGTAATTACGTAGCAATTGTGGAAGTAACTCTAACCACTGATAATTTCCCTGCATACTGAATTCTTTCCACATTTTTTCCTTGAGAGTTCTGTTAAATCTTTCAACAATAGAACTTTTTAATGTGGAATAACTGCTGTAGTGGTTAATTCCGTGTTGTGACATCAATTTTTTTAAATAGGTATTATAAAATTCCTTCCCATGATCCGTTTGCAATTTTTTAGGTATATTGTCCTGCTTTTCCAACAACATTTTTTTCATCGCCTTAGTCACCTCTTGACCAGTTTTATTTTTCAGCGGGAAAGCCCATGCGTATTTGGAGAAAGCGTTAATTACTGTGAGGATGTACTTGTGGTTTTTGTTCTCGTTAGCGTATGGAATCATTTCTACAAGATCTGCTTGAAACAAATCATTTAAACCTTTAATTATTACCCTCCGCCTCCTGAAATATCGCCTGGCAGGAGCGTGAAGTTCATTGACGAGATCGCGTTTAACGTTTTTCATTCCATATCTTCTACTAACCATTCGACGAAAAAAGGTTTTAGTATTTTCGGAAACTTATTCTTACAGCGAATGAAATCGCCCTGCTTCAGTAGAGTCCCCTGGACCGTCTGACGTTCCCTATGGTTGACAAATATTTGAACATTATCCGTCATTTGCACATTCTTTATTCGACTCTCATAGGACAGGTTCCTATATGTGCTTGTGGAATCCTTGTTTTGGAGTAAAAAGAAGTCGTTACCAGAATCGGTAGTGCCATCCCCGCATAAGGTGAAAATTTGGGTCGGGTGATGTCGTGGAATGACGCCCGGTTTAGCTAAATGTTTGATCATAGTGTGTTCGGAGAGGGATTTTCCGAATTTATCAAGTGTAACATGAGCATGAGCATGTTTACCGAATCGATTGAGTGACATGTTGCACTTTCTATCTTGCACAGAGTTCTGACGGTGTTCGTATAGATCGACTGTTATAAGCTGAACTAGCGAATAACGTTTGCTTCCTTTAATTCCTCAATTATGGAAATTATTTCGTTGTGATGTCCTGTATGGCCCGCCGTCTGAGATGCGATTAACAAACGTAACCGATCCACGAGTTCATTGACATTATACCAATATTCATATTCCTTCAAAGCATCAGGCACCACTTGCTTGTGTAACATCCCACCTTTTTTAGGGTGAGGCCAATACCTCGCCCAATAAACGTATGGTTTGTTACCTTCTATGATTGGTTTCACGATTTTAACGAATTTTTCATTTTCTACGTCCTCAACCAATCCACCATCGGACTCGTAACCCTCAGTGGCTGCATTGGAACGCCGTAAAATGTCTCTATACGTGCGCATGTCGTTAAGGGTAAATTTGCGGGGGGATTGTTTGAATAAGAGTTCAAACAATCCTACGGTTCCGTCGTAGGTCAATCCACCTATTACAATCTGCTTACCATCGAATTGGACCGGACTTTTCCCGATGTAAAAACCGTCCGTGGTCGCACGGATACCGTACTGTTGATCATACTCATCGTCAAGATTCAGTGTTAATCCTGCAACGTAATCACGAGCTAGTGGATCAAATTGTGCTAAAGCCTCGCGAATGGCCGTAGCATCCAGCTTCTGAGCCAATCCTTCTCGTAGATGCTGCAAATCCGCACTAACACCCATGTCTGATGAAGTCGCACTAGGTGTCCGCTGTCCTTCGAAGAGCTCCTCGTCGCGTAGAAAGGAGACCAGCGCCTTCCGTTTCGGATGAGATAAACTGGCTTGGTCATCGACTGGCTCATCATCATGACGAAGCGATGAAGCGCCGGCTTGGTAATCGGCTAGCTCATCATCGGGACGAAACGATTGAGCTTGACCCGACGATTTTTTGGGTGTCGAAGTGCGCCGACGCTTCACTTTTTCAATCTGAAACGGACTTGCACCTTTCATATGTCCCAACGTATCATGAGCACTATCTATTTCAGACATGGGCCAACCGAATTCTCCCTGCTCTGTTTTTGGCTGACGATGTTGCGTGGCAATTGTTAATAAATTTATTGCACCTAATTATTTCGAGATATCCTTAAGTGGTTGCTGAAGCGGTGCGTACTGCGCTCCAGCACGAAGTTTTGCCTCTTTAATGTCCCCTTTTAAAGTCTGAATTTTCTGTTGCACATCTTCTCGCGCACGGGTGAGTTGCTGTGTCAGCGTTGTATTCATAATTATTGTTATCGGATCGGTGGATCGATCTGCACTGATCCGAATACTTCACACGATCTGCTTTAAACGATGATGTACTCATCAAAGCCCATCCGATAACGTCCATTATTTTTCGAGCAATCAAGATCGATAACCAATACACCATGCGGTGCATCCCAACATGCTCGACAAATGTGTGTGAGTTCATCCCACGTTACGTCACCCACCAGGTGATCGTTATGGATATGTCGCAAATTTGTCAAATCTTGTCGAAATAAAACTAGTAAGTTACAATTGTCGCGGATCAGTTGTTTGGGAATGGCACTGTAGCTTTGACACAGATAAAAGCAATCGACATTTTTATGTCGACCGTATGAGAAATATTCCTTAATGATATTTTGCCTCGTCGGATTTACATCATTCTTCCACATTCACAAGTCAGAGAATATTCTATTTCTCTGACTTGTGAATGTGGAAGAAATTCTTCCACATTTGAGCATTCAACGTATCCGCACTCAGTCAATGGCTGCAATAATCGGCGTAGATATTCGTATTTATTTTGATACAGGGAGCTACAGCACAGATATACGTTAAGGTAACGCAAGCCTGCAGAAGCAGTTAATAGTGATAACATAACATTGGTTTTTCCTAACCCAGACCCACCTACTATCAAACAACGCTTAGAATTCCCTCCGAATAATGCACTATGTCTTTTGAAAGATGTATCATCCGTACCGTACGCAACGTTTTGAATTTGCAAGGATATGGGTTGTGTGATAAGTGTGAGGTCTTCCATTACGTTAACAAAAGATGAATATTGTCAATATGGTGGGTTAAAAACAACTGAAGTTGACGAATAACATCTTTATTATTTATCTACAGACATGTATACATATTTACTCATCGTACGTTCCCATCATGAAACGAAAGAACAAACGCACGATATTATATAGGTTATATAGGTCGGCTTCAAAACATTCGATGTAAAGTCAACACCATTACACGAATAACATATATATATATATATATATATATATATATATATATATATATATATATATATATATATATATATATATATATATATAACAAGATAACAAGTTGTAACATATGCAGTCGAAAGCACAACTACTGCACATATATTTCGAACTCTTTCGCAAACACAGGGTAAGTGTACATTTATGGTAAAATATGTGTATTCGACGTTCTCGTCAAAAATATGAAACGTCAACAGACATTTATACATCTGGTTTGTCACAATTTTACACGTAATTACTATGCTACAATCAATAATATAAATATATATATATATATATATATATATATATATATATGTATAATAAATCTATAATCAATGATATAAACAGATATATACAACTTAATCTAGAACTTAAAATGATGGGGTAAAATGAAAGTTATAGGCAAAGAGAAGTCGGATATATACTACCGTGTAAGTTTCTGTGTGAACACACTACCTCATAATGTCTACAAATCCTAAATATTGCACTGACTCATTCATTTACATCCATGTCTGAAGTGGTTGCGTCAAACACTTCCCTTTCATCCAGAACATGCACTGTAAATAAAGCTCTGCGTACACACATGGCACACCAGCAACGTTTGTTTAAAACAATGGTGATCAGTTCCCGCGTCTGTTTGTTGTCGCAGTGTGCTACGATGCGTGTCCGCTGACATTTTAATACATTACCAGCCTTCCGCAGTGCAATATGTAGGTGTCGATTACATCTGCGACATAAATTACCAAATTTACTTTCATAGTAGAAGAAACTTACAAGATAATATGTATCTTCAGGGAAACATGCCTCGACCGCCCAATCATTTGGGATGCTGTGGAAAATTTTCGCGATCGTGCGATCTGATATTTTCTTACCGAAATTTTCCACGGGCGGTAAGACATCCCAAATAATTGAGCGCCCGCATTTCTCAATCTGCCTCCAGCAGTCGTCCGTCCACCGGTGTACTAACTCTAGTAGGAGTGCGATCGGTAGCACCGCCCACTAGCTTTAACACGTAACGCTTATTAGCGATGGTGGAATTAACAACTCCTAGCGACAGACTTCTCAGATTTTCCACTGAAACAAAACAACAAAGAACATGAAACGGATAACGTGGCAACAAAAGGAAAAACTTAAAATTTTGCCGGAAGCTAAGACAATTTAGTAAGAAATGCCTCCACCTCAGCGATTGAAGCAGTTAAACCACTACGTACAGCAGGATTCTCTACCCAACCGCATAATTTTTTAAATGTGTGGTATTCACGCAATAAATCTTTCAAATGATGTAATTTTTCTTGTAACATGGTCCGAATGGTGGCTTTGGTAGCGGCAAGTTCGCCAGCGATGCGATCGTCACTTTCCGCGTCAAACACATTTAAGAATTTAAACTTCGGTAGAGGGAGCGAGTCAGCTTTCAACGTCAACGATGTGTCAGCATTCATATTCGCTGATGTCACCGGAGACGTTGAGCGGTGAACGAAATGAGTGGTGGCGTCAAAGTTCACGGTCTTGGATTCACCCCTCGACGTGCAAGGTCCGACCTCAGTAGACGTCGAGAGGGTACGCTCATCAACGTTGACGTTTTGGGGGTCGCGAACAACGTGTAACCTCGAAGGGGCACCAACATGCGCGTTAATGTTGATGGATGGAGCTCCAGACGTGGAAGGTTGGAAAATCTTCGACGTCGAGGGAGCATACACGTCAACTTTAACGCTGTTTGGTGGCACCCTCGATGTTACATGTTGTACAAACGGTGACATTGGTGGTTTCCCAACGTTAAGGTGCACCTTTGGTGTAAATCTTGACGTGGGTGGTGGAAGAGCTGGGTAATGTGTGCGAAGCGTTTCATTTCGCGGTGCCGTTAGTAAAGCACGTAAAGAAGGGCAAGAAGAGCGTGGTGCGGGTTTAATACATACGTTAGATAAAATTTTAATTTTTTCCGTAACCGCCACGGTAGTTCGCGTCTCGCCGCACTGTGAAACGGTCAGCATCTCCAAAGAAGTATTGGATGCGAAACTTTGTTCGATCAATACCTCTTGGGATATGCTGACTGTATTCTCAATAACGTGCTCGGAACCGGACAATTTTCGTTTCACAGCACGTTGTTGAGAAGATAAAAGTTTGCTGCTTGCGGGGGAGCTCGAACGTAAAATTGGGCTTCGGCGGCCAGCACATACATCAGCCGATGTAGATCGTACAGCCACACGCTGTGGGGATGTACATGTTGACCGCGACGATGCTTCAATTTTATGTTCGACCCCCTGTTCGTTAGTTTTTATTTCGGAAAAATCTGGCGCGGGGATGTTCGTAAACAATAATTTTTCTAACGCGTCCAAATCGCGAGCGTCGAAATCATTCTCCGCGGTAACGCACCATTCAGACGGGAATGTGAAGATGGAGGGTGATTTCTGCGACATCTTTATCACAAAGAATCATAATATAATTAGTTACATAACGATTACTCAAAGTCAAACTTACTGTTCGTTGCTGCAACCAGGGTGATTAAGTATTAAAACCGAATAAGTGCTCTGTAAATCGAAAAACGACTGTTAGCATTATATTTGAAGAGAATGACACACTCAATTCAACTAATTTTCATAAGGTACTTATTCACAGACATTTTAACATTAATGTAATTAATAAATGTAATTATATAAAAGTTATAACTTACTGCTGAATAATAGAGATCGTTGAAATCAAACTTGGATCTGCGAAGGGGTTGAACACTTAAATTTTCTATCCTAAAACACATAACTTGACACATATAACATCCAAATGAGAATTCAATTACTTACTTCTTAAAATAATATATTGTTCCCACAATGCGAACTTAACTTGTGGTCTGTAAAACAAGATTGCGTTATAGTTCGTTGAATAACAACTCCCGATGAGGGGCATGGGAGACAATTAAACAGTGTTAGAAAACTTACCTTTGTAATTCACTACACAATCACTAGAACTAACGAAAGACTACACAACTTTTAGAAACGGTCCGTCTGGTGTAGAGGTTGCAATAGAACTGACGCATAAGTGGAGGAAAACACCTTTAAATACCCACATACTGACCTTGACCTTCACCGATCACGCTCATGGCCACGACCATGAGTCGGGTTGAATGACTGATCAGGGTCAAGGTCAGCATACATCATTCCTAGAACCAGCTTTGCGAAGGCCAAATTCAAGGTCATTTGACCAAAAGATCGTCTACATTCAAGATCACCAGACGAAAATAAAGTTCCCGAAGGCTTAATTCAATGTCATTTGATTAAAATTTATATATATATTTTAGTAAAAAATTTAAAAAAATTGAAAATTAAAAAAAATGGTTAAAATTGGGGAACAAAAATTCAAAATATTAAAAAATTAAATTGAAAAAAAAAATTCAAAAAATGTTTTATTAACGCCCCTTATATTTACATACAATACATTTATTTTTGGAAGGTGTAGGTCCATCGTTGTGCGTTCCCCATCCTTCATTGTTATGATGCTCGAAACACGGAAGGCTCATCTGCAATTCGACGTTCTTTCGATATGACCATGGCAACCGCATCCAAACGCTTTCCAAATATCGAGGCTTCACCCGTTCGATGTAATACGTCAGCGGGATATACTTTAAATCCGTAGATGAAATATTACCGAATGATCCGTCTACCTCATATCTTCGACATATCTGATAACTTTTTTGTGACATGAATGATGAAAAACCGAACACGTCTAAGAAACGAACAATTCGCTCCATCGCCACCTGGAACTGATCAAGTGAATTGATGATTCCTTCTTTATTACTCCAAATCTCCCCTCTCTATTTCTTCTTCCACTGGTGTGAGTCTTCTCCGCACAATGGTATTGAGATAGTGCACATTCGAGAGGGCGCACATACTTGCTCTACCCCTGTGAAATGTACACATGGAGGATCCTGTCGATAGCTTTCCGACCTGTTCGTCTACTTCGATGATGCGTGTTGGAACAATATTTTGTATATATTTTACCTTCTCGCGCCCTTTCACGTATACCTTCTGGACATTACGCGTTAGATATCGAACGATGTTGTCGAAGTGGGACGTCGGTACGGATCCATCATCCCAATCGATGCAGTGGTGATGGTTCATGACCCAATTCGCTGTGTTGCGCAGCTTCCTTGGCAGCAATGCAAAACTGTGACTTGGTTGGAACACGTAGTGACTGATGCGGTTGTTGCTGTCGTACGACGCCAATTCCTTCGGCATGAATTCTTCATCGTTAACCATAAAGCCTTGGACATCCAAAATTATATATGGTATTTTCACACGATCCATTGTGACATTCGTTCGACGAGTGCGTGTACGGATACTGGTAACATTCCAACGCTGTATCACCTTATATTCAGGGAAACTGTTTGACGATCTTCGTGAGTGGGGAATACTGGAAAGCCTTGTCATGCAATATCAAGCAATAGGCGGTTGTTCCGTCCGGTATTTGTACCTTTGTACTATATTCAATCCTTATTTCCACCCCACTTTTATGCAAGGCTTCTGCTTGATAGCTACAATCTATTCCGATCAATGGTGCGTTTGCGGCAAATTGACTGGGTGACAATAACGGTTCGTGTGACTTGTAATAATACGAGTGTTGGAAGCGTGCGTACATGTCGTACAACACCGCAAAATGATTGCTTTCAAAGTCGATGTTCAAATTATCATACGGGTACCGTTCTCCGTTTAAAAACACTGTCATATTTGTTAGACCGATGTTATCAAATTTCGCCATGTTTTCTTTCATTTTCCCCTTCTTCCCCGTTTGGAAACCGATAATTATAAATCTTGGTGTTTCGAGTTGCGGAGCGGTTTTTACTGACCATGACTGTTTCATACTTCTGGGTATGGATGGATATTCGTGGATTTCCCAACTTCTGAACGGGATGTGCATGTCAACGTTCCGTCCCGATAACTTAGTCAAGGCTACTTGTTCTCGAAGTCCTACTGCTACGTGTGGCACCCTCCAAACTATTTTATCGATGACTAACTTCAATTTTTCCTCCGCGCTGTTGACGATTACGTCACTATCATCGTTATTGCGAATCAATACCAGCTCTTGCCATACGTTCATCAAAATCTTCTTAAAGTCTTCCGCAACACCCAGCAACGTATTCAGTGGAACGCTCACACCAAAATTTCCCTTGCTGTCAAGACAACTTGCGGTTTCTTTTATGATTCCTCGTTTATTCGAATCGCTCACGTCACTTTCCACACTCCAGCCTGCGTTCTCCAATTTCAAGATGTCGCTTGAACTGAATGAGAAATAACCTTTCATGCATGACGTAACTCCAACGTTTCGTACGGAATCTACTTGCACGCCGTTTATTAGATAACGTATGTCGCTGAACATGTACGCGATCGGGTTGTTAATAAGCTGCGCAGTTTTGCTGACATCTTTCGTCACACTACCGTCGGTCCCGATCTTGCGTACACTACCTTCTACGTACAAACAACTTTCGCTGGGTAACGTGTAATTGTCAATTTCCGGCACGGATATTCTAATTTCATCGTTGTTGTCGAAACTTGTGAAGCCGAATGGTTGATGTGAATGGAATTCATAGCTCACTATCGAATTGTCGACCTTTATTTTGTCTGTTACGTTTAATATATCCATTTATTTCGTCACCTTATAACCAAAATTTTTCAAGAAGTTTCGATTCGCGCGTGTTAATAATAATAATAATATAATAATAATAATAATAATAATAATAATAATAATAATATGTAAGAGCCTTTGATCAAATTGCAATATATTTGCAATGCGTTTACTTTGTTTATGTTCACGATATTATCCGATTCCACTTTTGTGTTTGCTTGAATCTTCCGTCGCGTAAACCCTAACAAAGAACCGACGCTGCGAGGTAGAGTGAAGTCGAGCTGTCGGGAACTGCTTACGGTGGTCTTATGTGTGTTATGATTCCCGCGTATTTTTAAGACGATATCATTATCTCTTCTTGACGCTTCTTTCGTAAGGTAGGCCACTATGTCGTCCACGTCGTACGTTCCCACCGGTATCTCGATGGGTGATAATAATAGTCCGTAAGCTAAGTAATAAAATAAATTATTACTTTCGTCGACGTTTGCGATGGAATTAAATGAGTCGAAATTTAAGAGGGCCAACTAGCCTGTCGATCCATTGCTGTTGTTGTACTACGGCTGTACGTTAAATTTCACCCGTTATATTAGTTAAAAACTGCAGACACAATTGTCCACAATTGACGTCCGTCTCCTTTTTATATCTGCGATAATTGTAATTTATGATGTCCGTCCTATCATTCGATAACAAATATCGTTCCATTTCAACTGGAGGTCTCAAATCACCGTAACTATCGAAATATGATATATGTTTACCTTGCTTCTTATATGCAACCCAATGGGTACCCCGTCCGTCCGCATCATACCTGCGAATAAGGTAATCAATGGTAGTAAGCCACCCGTCTTGGGAATCTTTATGACCCTTCCGCGCGGCTTGCGGATTTGTCTGCCCACCTTTCTCAACGCTTTGTGAGCCATTTTAGCATGTTGAAATAAAGTTCTTGTTCCACTGCGTGTTATTGCTTGACGCGCTATCTTCATTGCCTTTGGAAAAGACAACTGCCCCCCGCGCTTCCTCCCTTTTTTGGCAGACATCCTTCTTGTTTTTGACTTCACACGTCGTTTACCAACCCCCATACCGAGCGCGGTTTTTGTTTTCATAGCGGCGGCTACGGTGCCGGATGCTACTCTTTCCCCTATACCAGCGTCTTTGCTTAGAAATCGCTCCTTTGCCGCCTTATACAATTCCCTATCGGCTGCGTGTCTACTGACCAAATCGGACGTCGTGCCGTATGCGATATCGTGTTTCTTACAAGCTTCATCCAATTTATTCACTCCTCGATCACCTCGCGCTAATCTTTTCGCTAGCTTTGTACCGGGACCACAAAACTGATATCCTGGTATGTGTAATTCCACAGGTAACTTGTCTATCAATTTGTTAATCAAACCGCGGCCATTTCTTTCGACAATTCGTCGTCGACTGTTTCCACTTTTCGGTTTCCTCGACATTATATTTCGTTGCGCTATCACACTTTCATACATTTACTACCTCAACGATGGACGTGAAATGAATCGCTTCTCCCTCAGTATGAACATTTATTTATATACATATATACTTTCAATGAAAAGTTGACGCAGCGATGTGCAATTACAATTGTTCCATATATTACATTTACGTACATCTTTCGGTGTAAATTTTCTTCCTAAATTCTATGGTTAAGTATGGTTTTAATTTAAATTCTAATATCTTAATTCTATCCCTAAATCGTATATTGTCCAAATACTGCTCCTCCCACTTATTGAACCTGGACTGCCTGTACGCGTACGCCCATGTGTACATTATATGCGTTATGTTATTTTCTACATTAAATGTTACACTTTTCATTTACTTGTTAATTAAATTATACAGATCGATATTCCACAATATTTTATCAGTTCCATATATTAAGAGTTCTTTCGTGATGCACGTTTGCTCACTATTCACACCATTCATGACAGCTAGCACATTCTGCTTCATTTCACCAGACATTGAGCATACTGCCCTAATCACTTCATCATAGTAATTCCTGTACTCCAAACTTTTTAACATCTCCATTCGACTAGTTATAACATCTGCCAGTTTCCACAATTCATGCAGCGAATCATATGCCAAATACACGCATTCCGCGTTTCTCTCCAATTTTAATATCTTTCGAGAATTTTCTATCTACTCACATGATATGTTTATACCGCACAACGTTAATTGAGATGGTGCACGAGATCCAAAGCTGCTTGTTATGGATGTTTTATAGCTCAAAATGATTTGCCAATCCAGCTCCTTTAAAGTGATACATTGACCTTTCCCCATTATTCTCACAACGGGTTCGAAGAACATTTCCGAACATAACCCAACTGTAACCCACTTCGTGCGACTCTTATTTATAAAATATATTGTCTCTGAATAGAGGGGGCCTCTATTCCCTCGTTGAACATTTTCGGGGAGATTTCCACTTTCCTCTCTTCTCGTTACTACACCATTTTCGTTGAAAGCGTGTGTTAATACAAAATTATTTAAATCACCTTCATAGCTGGAATCTTCTCCAATGACTTGCGACATAGGTACGGTATTTTGTGCTTTGACGATTTTTCTCATCTTTTTCGAACGGCCATCCCCATCAATTGTAGGACTTCTCTTCGGATGAAGGTTGTTGGTTTGGATGGAAGTGTGATGCTTTGATGTTGCCACTACACATACATATTCAATATTTGAACTAATTCTATTGTAATATAGTGTACAACTTACTTGTAATTCTTCAACGATCAGCAATTATAACTCCAAGGACACTGCTGCTTCGACTTTATGTCAAGCGACTACACTTTTCACTGCAATACCGTTCACGCTTATAAACGATATTTTTGGGTGGGGGTGGGGGGTGGGGGGCTGAACATTTTTCTAGACCCAACCAGGATTTGTCAATTCATAAACCTCCTCCTGGAACGATGAAGATCAAGGTCAAGGTCACGCTCGACCTTGATTTGCCAATTCATAAACCTCCTCCTGGAACAATGTAGGTCAAGGTCAAGGTCAAGGTCACACTTATATTCAACCTCCGACGTGGCCTTGGTCTTGTTTGACCTTGACCGTAGCATTAGTCTTCGCTGCCACTTTCACCTTAGCCTTGACCTTGGTCCCGACCTTGACCTTGATTTGCCAATTCATAAACCTCCTCCTGGAACAATGTAGGTCAAGGTCACAGAGTGACCATGACCTTGACCTACATTGTTCCAGGAGGAGGTTTATGAATTGGCAAATACCCACTACTCACGATGAAACGAAAGATTCCTGTAATCCAGGAAACAGAGGTCTAATAAATGTCAGTTCGGACTTAGATATAGGTACTTCACAAATTATTCAAAATGAGCTGTTGGATTGCATGTTGGCAGTTGCTCAAGATCGTATTAAAAATGAAATCTTGAAAGCTGACTATATCGCCGTTATAGCTGATGAAACTACAGATGTAGCAAATAATATCAAATGATGGTATTTAGATATATTCTACAAGATGGTACACCAGTTGAAAGGTTTTGATGTTTTACTAATCCTTCTGATCATGATGTGGCCAATTTATCACAATATATAGATACTATTTTGAAACAAGTGATAGATAAACCGGAAAAAATAATTTCACAAAGTTATGATGGCGCAAGTAAAATGAGTGGATGTCATTCAAACGTGCAAACTCTTATTAAAAATGATTATAAGTGTGCGTTTTATGTTAACTGTTACGCCCATCAGCTCAACTTGATTTTGTCTCAAGCAACCAGTCAGAATGAAGAAGTGCGAGTATTTTTTTCTAATTTAAGTGACATCACATTTTTTTTCTCATTCGCCGCAAAGAGTAGCAATTTGAAATGAAATAATCGGTCAAAGAGATCCTCGTTCCTCTGCCACTCGATGGAATTTTAAAAGCAGAAGTGTAAGTACATGAACACGAACATCGTGAATCGTTGATAGAATGTATGGAAAAGCTAGAAGTCACTTCAAGACAAACTGTAATGATTAATCAACCAACTGCGATTTGTCGTATGTTACAGGATTCAACGTTTGTATTTTGGTTAATAGTCCTTCATCGCCGCATGCTGATATTTTGTATAATCAAGAACAAAAAACAGTAACCGACCCGGTACAAATACACGCAGCCACAAAATGTTTGGAGAATGCTTTGACAATCACCGCCGTTTTCTGATAATGGACTGTTCCAAACCAAAAAGCTGTTGCATAGCCACGCATAGCCACGCCTATGTCCTATACGTCTCAAATTAACTCTACCTACTACATGACATGTAAGTTTTTTATACTCGTACGATTTTAGTTAAAAATTTGTATATTCGTGGTTTTGTGAATACCCTACGCTTCCGACCACGAGCCGCCACTGGTGTACATTAGGACAAATACCACAAAAAAAATTGCCGAATAGTTTGTTAGCAAATACTGGAGTTGATGTTATGGCGCTCAATCGTCAGGGGGCTGGAGGTGTTAGTGATAATATTAATGCATTAATTATTAGAAAATGTAATTTTAGGTCGCCTGCGGTCGCTGAAAGATATGTGGCAGACTCTTTAACAAAGAAAATAGAGTTTGCTGATAAGATTTTACATACCAACAGCGGCAATGACAATGAATTTCACTCCATTCCAGTATTTGAAGACAGGACTACTGAAATTTATTGTAATACTAATATACCTAACTCAATAAGTAATTCAGAAAAGCAATAGATAAAAACGTGAGAAAAACTATTACGTTTCAGAATTGTAAAATTTTAACTTTAATTTCTACAGTAAATAATATTGTGTGACATTACTGATTTGTAGAGATGATTTGAAATATAAATGAAACGTAAGTCACCACTTTTTCACAAAACACATTTATTTTCTAAATGTACATTTCGAATGCGAAGCATTCATCATCAGTAGAATAACAATTCGACTAATCTTAAAACTATACAAACTAAATATATACACCTCCTAACGGTGCGGTGCAATAAGGCTATTGTTAAGTTTTGGTTTTTACCAGGTCCAGTAATGTGTTCCCAAGCGGCGATAGGTCGTTATTTAGGAGTTTCCCGTAATATTTCTTCATGTAAATCGCTTCTAAAGTATTCAGGTTGTACCTGGTGCTGTGTTTTTCCAATTTTACGTCATCTAAATTGAAATTATGCCCTGTATTAGAATGTTAGAATGTTAGAAATGTTCGGCTATTGCGGATTTCGTAATATCACGGTTTTTTTAAGTGTAGTCATGTTCTTTGAACCTGGTTTCCGCATTCCTTTGAGTTTGACCAATATAACACTTATCGCACTTGCTGCACGATATTTTGTATATTCCTGATTTTTTAAGGGGATGTTCTTTATTGATATTACTGTTTAAATATGATTTTAATGTGTTGTTGTTTGAAAACGCAGGGATTAATTTAAAATTTTTATACAAATTCGAGAAACAATTTTCCCACATTGGATGGTATGTTATATTGCAATTTTTTTTATCTTTATCGGTCTCCTTTATTGGCAAGAGAGTGGTAGCTGAATTGAGTGTCCGTTTTACGATATATTTATTATAGATTTTGTTAATGAACTGTATGTTATAACCGTTATTCTGTCCAATTTCGTAAATATACTTAAGTTCTTTCCTAAAATTGTCTTCTGATAGTGGAATATTTGTTAGGCGATGAAACAAACTGTGGAACACTGATGCTTTGTATTTGTGGAACGTTGTAGAATTATTATGTTTGTAATTATCTGTATGAGTTTCTTTTCTATAGATATTGAACGTTAAATTATTGTCATTTCTGGCTATTTTTATGCCAAAAAAAGGTAAACTATTTTCCATTTCCATTTCAACAGAATGATTTGAAATGTAAAGGACAGGGCTATGCGCACAAACAGCTTTTTGGTTTGGAACAGTCCATTAGCAGAAAACGGGGGTGGTTGTCAAAGTAGTGTCGCGAGTTTTGTAGAACGCGCTTGCATCTGCTTCGCGTCCGCCAATTATATTCCTTTAACCTAATGGACATTATTTAATATACGCATATCATTTCATATAATATGTTCCGCTATTGTGCACACGGCACTACATTACACGTGCATTATTGTATTTCATGCACTTTATTATCAAGATGCAAATGCAGCAGCCCTCGGAGAAAACTCCTCGGATGCATTGACATCATAAGTTAGTTAGTCGTAGAACGTAGAAGTAACACGTACATATTAATTTTAGTAGTTTTTATTATATTTTATTGTAACTTCAAAATAAATGTTTTTTAAAAATTCTACAAGTTGAATCGAGAATATTTTTGGCGCAGTCGGTAGGATATCCACCATCGGGAACAAAAAGTGCAAATTTTTGACTTTCTCGATCGATTTTAATCGTTTATGGTGAAAATCCGTGAATAATCGTTATTCACAACACATTCTCAATAACCGAATACCGAAGAGGAACCTGATTGACTTCACGGACCTTCCCCAACAGTACTTCGTCCGACGGAGAACTCGATTAACTTTGGGACCTTCTCCAGGATTGTGGCATCGAAACATGATGGTTACAATAATTCTTATGTAAGTAATTATATATACATTGATATTTATGTCCTTAACCGACGTAGAATACGAGTTAATTAAAATATTCGAAACTATTAAAATAACCGATAATTCAAACGAAACTGAAGCAATGGCCGGACCGCAATTTGAATCGCGATATTTAGACTGCATCCCCGAATTCGATGGGAATACAGATGAGTTAAGTAGATTTCTAGAAATAAGTGAACAAATAATTATTGCATTTTACGATAATGCAAATCTTGCGAATTTTCAAAATGTATATATTATAAACTGTATAATTAACAAACTCAAAGGTAGAGCACGTCTCATTGCCAATACAAGTAGTATCAATACATGGGCAGATCTTAAAAATATATTAACACGAAATTTTGGAGATCAAATAAACGAAAGTTCTCTTACACGAGATTTAGTTTCGCTAAGGCAAAAACCTAACGAAATTTTTCTCCAATTTTACGAGAGATGTTTATCATTGTTACAAACAATATTTACATATATTAATATTAATATTCCCCAAGTTACTCGTCCATCGCGGCAACAATTTTACCGTGAATTAACGCTTAATACCTTCCTGGCCGGATTAAAGGAACTCATGGGAAGTATGGTACGTTCCATGCGACCAGTAGACCTTGCTCAGGCAATACAATTCATAACGGCCGAAGAAAATGTACAATATTTCCAATAACTAAACAAACCAACCCAACCCAACCCAGATGGTATTCAAAAATTATAGTGTAGAAGGAGGACATTATGAATATTTAAGAATGCCTTTCGGTCTAAAAAATGCCCCTGCGACCTTCCAATGTGTGATGGATAATATCTTATGCGGTATTAATGATGAAAATTGCTTAGTTTACCTCGATGATATAATATTTTCTACATCTCTTCAAGAGCATATTGTCCATCTACGTAAAATATTTAAACGACACAGTGAAACTAACTTTAAAATACAACTCGATAAATGAGAATTCTTGCGAAAAGAAGTCGCTTATTTGGGTCACATTGTTACAACTGATGGCATAAAACCGAACCCGGATAAAATTAAAGCAATTCAAAAATATCCGATACCAAAGACGACAAAAGAGATTATGCTTGCAATACATAATTTTTATGAGTGTTTTCTGCACGATTAGTAACATATTTGAGGTATTAGTATAAGCAAATCCCCAGAAAATAATATTGTATTTAAGAAGTGATTCTGCTAAAGCTTGGTACAGGATTTTTATAAGTTTAAGAGATAAAATCACATGTAGTTGAATGAATTTATAATATAATTTCCTTATTTTTGTGCATAAGTATTCGATATGTTTATTCCATTTTAAATTAGAATCAATATTAATTCCCAAATATTTAATATCATATGTTTTTTTAATTTTTGTCGAACAAGTACAGTGAAGGAAATTATTGTTTACGCAAAACTTACTGTGTACTATAAGTTTATCGTAATGTGGTTGATTAATATTATATATCGAGAAACCCATAAAATACGTTTTTGATTGATTTAATGTTAAAATATTATTGTCCAACAAATCTTTTATTAAAGATAACCCTCTTTAAGCTTTTTGTTTAGTCGTCTCCCAGCATTCGTCCTGAAACATTAATACTGTGTCATCGGCATATGATATAATTTCACCATCAATATTTACATCCATTATATCATTTATATAAATCAAAAAAAGTATAGGACCAATCACTGTTCCCTGTGGTACGCCAATTTTTATTTCTCTTTCGTCACTGTAGGTATTTTTTATTTTTACTTGTTGTGTTCGATTTGTTAAGTAATTTTCCAGTAGCCTTAGCGTGACTCTTCTAATACCCAGCTTCTCTAATTTATTCAAGAGTACCTGATGGTCAACGGTGTCGAATGCTTTACTTAGATCTAAAAAAATTGTCAAGATCTTTTTACTTTTATCTAAATGTTCCGTTATATATTTCGTTAATTTATATACAGCATCTGTAGTACTTTTACCAGCTCGAAATCCAAACTGCGAGTTGTTTAATGAATTATTATCTTCCAAAAATTGAATTAATCTTTTTTTAATACATTTCTCTATAATTTTTGAGAAATTGCTTATCAATGATATCGGCCTATAATTGGTTGGGTACAGAGTGCTTCCTGCTTTATGTATCGGTATCACAATACTTTTTTTTAAAGGCTTTTGGAAAGTGTCCTGTTTCAAAACATAAATTAATTAGATGTTGCAGAGGGGTAACCAGCATGTATTTTAACGATTTAATAAACTTAACAGTTGTTTCGTCTATACCAGAAGCCGCGTTATTGTTTAAATTATTTATATTGTTAAATATTTCATTTTCCGTTACTGGATATAGCAATAAAGAATTAACATTTGAGACCATATTTTTACTATTATTGTTATTAACTTTCCTAGGTAGTTCATTTGCTAGCTTTTGCCCTATTTCACTAAAAAATGTGTTAAATGTATTTGCCATTTCAATATCTGTGTTAATTATATTGCCATCGTCATTTTGTATTTCACTTATAACCATTTTTATACCTTTTTTCATTATATTCCAAATATTTTTCATGTTATTTCCTGCCTTTTTAAGCTGTTCTTGATAATATTCATTTTTTGTTTTCTGTATAAGTTTCGATATACTTTTTCTGTATTCTTTATATTCAGTATATATTTGTAAATTATTAGGATTCTTTTTTGATTTTTTCCGTAGGCTTTCACGTTTTCTAATTGATGTTACCAGACCTATCGTAATCCACGGTTTCAATTTTCGATTTTTTGCATTTATTTTTTTATAGTATGAACATTTTTCCATTGCTATGCTAATTTTATTTAAAAAGATCTCTGCTGCGACATCCACATTCGTACATTTTGATACATCGTCCCATGTTTCACTTTCAAAATATTCATGCAACATATTATAGTTCGTTAATTTCATTGAATTTGTAGTTGTTTAATTTTGTTTTTCTGATACTTCAGATTGTATGCACAAAATCACTGGATCATGATCAGTTATACAATATTTTAGGATGATAGGAGTCATACGTTTGTTTGTGTTGGTAAGTTGTCTTACAAATATATATATATATATATATATATATATATGTTCCGCTATTGTGCACACGGCACTACATTACACGTGCATTATTATATTTCATGCAGTTTATTATTAAGTTAATTATTAAGATGCAAATGCAGCAGCCCTCGGAGAAAACTCCTCGGATGCATTGACATCATAAGTTAGTTAGTCGTAGAACGTAGAAGTAACACGTACATACATATTAATTTTAGTAGTTTTTATTATATTTTATTGTAACTTCGAAATAAGTTGAATCGAGAATATTTTTCGCCTGAAATACCAGTGCGACCCACTGGACTGTTCCCGCAGCGCAACTTGTTGATGACGTACATGTCCTTTACAGCCTGAAACTACTATACTTACAGCACTAATGCTGTTATGCACTCGAACAACACTATTATTTTGTATTTCTATGGAGACAAGCCACAGTGTCGTATATTCAACTTTCAGAATGTGTCAACAGTGACAGTAAGTGAATATATCAAAACAATTGTGCGAAAAAATGATAAAAGTTGGCGAAATTAATTTGATAAATCATAATGACATATTTCAAGTATGCTGTGATGGTTTTGAAGCAACGCTTGTGAACACCAAAATAAATCAATGCACAAAATGTCAGGTAAAAGTGGTGAAAGTATTTCTCCTGAATGTTACCGAGAAATTCTGGATGAAGCGGCTGCAGCGAGTCGAGAGTTACTGTCCGCGAATACCAAAAATAGATACGAAAAAGTATACGAAGAATTTTCCGAATGGAGAAAAAGCAGGAATGTTGAAGGTACTAACGAAGACATTTTACTATGCTATGTAACTGCTTACTATCAACAAATTGTGCCCCAAATAGTTTATTGTGCAAAATTTCAATGCTGAAAACCTACCTGAAGCTTTATGAAAATGTTGACATTTCTAGGTAAAATTCACACTCAAAGTGTAATATTTACTAAGGAGATTAATGATTTATAGGTATGGAATAATATTCACCTTTTTAAAACGAAAATTTGAGTCGTACAAACCCAAGAAGGCCAAAGTGTTAACAGAGGAATAAATTACGATTTTTTATGGACGCATCAGATTCTCTATTGCGGAAAGTAATTTTATTATTTGGAATATATGGCGCTTGTAGACGTGAAGAACTTGTCACATTGTCTGTTGTTAATGTTGAGGATAGTGGCAAATTCATAATAATCACCTTGGAAGACACGAAAACATCTTTACGAAGGTTTTCTATTACTGATAATGATATGCTTTTCAAAGGCGGCAAGTTATACAGGAAATATGCAGATCGTCGTTTTTTTTATCAATTTCAGAAAAGGCAAGTGTACTCGACAAGTCATAGGTGTGCACAAAATAGGAGGAGTTCCTAGGAAGATAGCGGAATTCTTAAAGTTGGAAAGCCCTGAAAATTTGACAGGGCATACATTTTGAAGGTCGAGTGTTACTATGTTGGCAAATATCGGTGGTGACCTCTTCACATTACAACAATTTGGGGGCTGGAAGTTTTCATCGGTAGCCGAACAATATGTGAAGGAATCGGTCAGTAAGAAAATCAAAAGAACGTTTTAATGCAGAACCACAAAAATCAGAAATCACTTATTGTGCAAATAATGAAAAAGGAGAAAATACCGACAAAATTGTGCTAAGAACATCGTCATTTCAGGAAATGCAAATTGTACTATAAATATTGTTCCATTTTCTTCAAATGTTGTAATATTGTAATATCTTGTCGAGATAAATAATAATTTATAAAAAACGCTGTTGATAGTATTGTTGTTAAAATATATTGTCTACAGCTGTTCAATTTTAACGGCCATGGCTGTTATCAATGATAACAACCATAGAGACAGTACCTATAATATGTAATAACAATCAAGTATCAGGAAATATAGTTTGTTTTTTTCTTCAAGGCCCAGTACAACATAGATCGCTAAAATTTTGAAAATGCAGGATGTTACAGAGGAGAAGTGAGGCAATCGAAGAAACACAGTTGTATAATTGGGTGTTGGTTTCAAGTGGTTAAAACAGTAATATTCAAAATGATAAAAATGGAACTTGAAAAGGTTAAAGCATTAAAGCAACAATAAGAATCTTTTAAGTTCAGACAAACGGAAAACTGATACAAACTATTTTTTACAATTTAGAATCAATATCACGACATTTTGTCATCATTTTGAGTGCTAAAATGACCCACTTTTGCGCACTAGTGCTAATATGGACTTTCATTTTGCAACGTTGTTTGTTGTCTCGTAAGCGACGCGGGATTTCTGGGGGATTAAATTTGAGACAGCCTCTTGTGCAGCAGCTTCAATAATTAAGGATTAGGTATTACGTATTCTCCAACCACCAGAAGGATATGAATTCATATATTACCATTTTTTGCGTACCCATGTTCATTGAGACTTTCGGCATATTTTGGGTCATACTCTCAGCCCTCAACACTTTATTTTAACACCCTGTATCATAATAGAAATTCCATTAGAAATTAGCATGATTAGCATATACAGGATCGTATTTACAATATCGTGGGAGGCGTAACTTTAAAGACACCATAAGTGGGCGAAATGCTGGTGGCCCCACAAGAGTGGCCGCACAGGTACATACGTACGTGCCTACGTGCGATTATAGAATACTTATAGTTAGACCTATGAAACTTTAACTTGAAATTTGTATGTAGCAAGGAAGAAAAGGTCCTATTTTGAAAGCCGTAAGTGCTCGTTTACTCTTATCACTTTTTTACGTATCTTGAAAACGGTACGTGTTATCGAAAAAAAAATCTTACAGAATTTAAAAATATTGATATTTTAAACAACTTTTATTTGAAAAGCTTTTTCGAAAAATGTAGTATAACTACGTATAAGAAAGTTCAGTGCGGACCACTACAGATATTTACTTTCTTACAAAACAAAAAGCATTGAAATATAAACAAAATCGTATAAATTATTAACGCAACCTCTATTTCACAATAATAGAATAATAATTATTCTAGATGTACATTTCGAAAGCACTGCTTTCATCTTCAGTAGAATTCAAAACGTCCCAAAATTAATAAAATGACAAAAATTACGTAGTTAAAGAAAAATAATTACTTATATTTAACAAGATCAAGTAATGCATTATTCAACGGAGACAAATCTGTATTTAATAATTTTAATTGAATTTTTTTTCATAAAAATAGCTTCATACATGTTTAAATAGCTATTTTGACAATGTTTTAATAATTTTATATCATTTATAGTAAATGAATGTCCTGTGTTAACAAAATGATTAGCGAACGCAGAACTACCAAAATCACATTTTGTTAACACAGAACATTCATTTACTATAAATGATATAAAATTATTAAAACATTGTCAAAATTGTTATTTAAACATGAAGCTATTTTTATGAAAAAATTTCAATTAAAATTTTTAAATACAGATTTGTCTCCGTTGAATAATCCATTACTTGATCTTGTTAAATATATGAAATTATTTTTCCTTAACTACGTAATTTTTGTCATTTATGTCATTTTATTAATTTTGAGACGTTTTGAATTCTACTGAAGATGAAAGCAGTGCTTTCGAAATGTACATCTAGAATAAATATTATTCTATTATTGGGAAATAGTGGTTGTGTTAATCATTTATATTACAATTTCACAAGCTCATTCAATTAATTAAAATCGTATAATACTAAAATAGTATAAAATTGCCATACTTTAATACTTTAATACTTTAATCCTTTAATGCATTAATGCCTTAATGCCTTAATGCCTTAATGCCTTAATGCCTTAATACCGTAATACCGTAATACCTTAATACCTTAATACCTTAATACCTTAATACCTTGATACCTTGATACCTTGATACCTTCATACCTTGATACCTTGATACCTTGATACCTTGATACCTTGATACCTTCATACCTTCATACCTTGATACCTTGATACCTTCATACCTTGATACCTTGATACCTTCATACCTTGATACCTTGATACCTTGATACCTAGATGCCTTGATGCCTTGATGCCTTGATGCCTTGATGCCTTGATGCCTTGATGCCTAGATGCCTTGATGCCTTGATGCCTTGATGCCTTGATGCCTTGATGCCTTGATGCCTTGATGCCTTGATGCCTTGATGCCTTGATGCCTTGATGCCTTGATGCCTTGATGCCTTGATGCCTTGATGCCTTGATGCCTTGATGCCTTGATGCCTTGATGCCTTGATGCCTTGATGCCTTGATGCCTTGATGCCTTGATGCCTTGATGCCTTGATGCCTTGATGCCTTGATGCCTTGATGCCTTGATGCCTTGATGCCTTGATGCCTTGATGCCTTGATGCCTTGATGCCTTGATGCCTTGATGCCTTGATCCCTTGATACCTTGATGCCTTGATACCTTGATACCTTGATACCTTGATACCTTGATACCTTGATACCTTGATACCTTGATACCTTGATACCTTGATACCTTGATACCTTGATACCTTGATACCTTGATACCTTGATACCTTGATACCTTGATACCTTGATACCTTGATACCTTGATACCTTGATACCTTGATACCTTGATACCTTGATACCTTGATACCTTGATACCTTGATACCTTGATACCTTGATACCTTGATACCTTGATACCTTGATACCTTGATACCTTGATACCTTGATACCTTGATACCTTGATACCTTGATACCTTGATACCTTGATACCTTGATACCTTGATACCTTGATACCTTGTGTTACGGTTGTGTTACGGTTGTGTTTTATTTCAGACATTTAAGTATATTATTCTATAGCAAAGATTACATATTTTACGCGCATTTACTTATAATAGGGATGAGTATATTTATGAAAACGTCGTAGAGGTTTATTGCTTTCCCCCATATCACACTAGCCCTAGCGGTGGGGTTGTTTGCGGGACGGACACACTCGTCATCGTGTCATCAACATTACCAGTCTTGCTCTCACAGTGGCGCGTGGGCGTGCGGCGAGTGTTTGTCGCAGTAGTTGCGTCGTTATTGTGATAACTGTAGTATGGTCATTGGTGTGAACAATGTTGTTGTTGCCGAAGTTGCGGCTGTTGTTGTTGTTCTTGCCGAAGTTGCGGCTGTTGTTGTTGTTGCCGAAGTTGCGGCTGTTGTTGTTGTTGCCGAAGTTGCGGCTGTTGTTGTTCCCGGTGTAAAGGTTATCGACATAGCTAGCTATATTCCTGTGTCATGGAATGTGGAGGTAGATGCATTCCTGTCAGCGTTGCGAGGCGGGATCGCACTGGGGCACATGACACAATTCTATAAATTGTTGGTACGCGAGCTGTTTGCTTGGCAGCTTGTGTACGCAGGCATGCAAATGCAACCAATCTAGCGGTATTGCAATACGCAGGTAACGGCGTGATCGCTTGACCTGGACGCAAGTCCAGTGGTCCATTGTATCTGTTCTGGTCAGGTAATGGGCGCGGGCACGCAAGTGCATCGTACGTGACTTGACTATCTGGTTGACTATGTCTATTAACTATTCTCTTGGACGCTACGAACTAACGTTAGGTGTATACGAAGATCACCGTTGGAGGAGCAATGGACAGGATGATAAAGAAGGTGTAGGCACGTTCCGAAGAGTGCTAAAGCAAGGGTGCTGGAGCAGCCGGTATGTTAATACTAATTATGGTCGGTATTCATAATCACTAATTACTGTTTGTCTTTCATGTTGCTTGCCGTATTATTTGGTTACCCGAATGCACGCCCATGTGACAGCATCATCTGTCGGTCCGCGGGCATCGTTCGAGGAGAGGAGTTTGGTAACGTAAACATATACTTGACTTGCATTGGGCTGTGTGAGAGGGAAAGCAATTATATTAATAGGCGCCACTCATTAAGGGTGCATTAGTTTTGGTCGCCGGGCGTTTTCTAGTGTTCGAGATATATTGTGCGTCTTGCTCTCCGTACAATTAACATGCAGTTTTATGCATCGCTCCCAATCATCGATGTATTTACATAATATGCTCCGTGCGTAAATTTTCGACCCCTCCTAACACTTGATACCTTGATACCTTGATACCTGGATACTTCGATACTTCGATACTTCGATACTTCGATACTTCGATAGTTCGATAGTTCGATAGTTCGATAGTTCGATAGTTCGATAGTTCGATACTTCGATACTTTGATACTTTGATACTTTGATACTTTGATACTTTCATCCTTTAATACTTTAACCCTTTAACACTTGAACACTTGAACACTTTAACACTTTAACACTTTAACACTTTAACACTTCAACACTTCAACACTTCAACACTTCAACACTTCAACACTTCAACACTTCTATACTTCAATACTTTAATACTTTAATAGTTTACTACTACTATTGTAATACCCCGAGAAGTCATTTTCTTTTGGAATTGTTGGATTTTTTGAAATGCAAAATGAAATTGAATTAAATTTGCGAAAATAAAAAATGGGCTAAAATTTAAAAAGAAGTTACAAAAAGAAAAAACAAATTTCTTATCAAGTTGTCAAATTATAAAAATAACAACAAAAATGTACAAAATTAAAATCCCATACTATAGAAAGATTGTAGAAAAACAATTGTCAAAATTGATTAAATTTTCAAAATATCCAACTTGAGAATTCGAAAATACAAAAAAGTCAAAATATGGGATATGTGAAAATTACCATGTCAAAATAGTAAAAATGTCAATTTAGTTTTTAATAAAGGTAAAATACTTGATAAATGAAAATCTTTAAAAATGCCAAGAAAACATCGAATTCGACAACAAAAACGTGAAGTGTGCAAAATTATAATAATAAAAATTATAAAAATGATCAAGAAAATATTTTTTAAAATGCCACACAAATGCGAAAATACTGTCTAAAATGCAAAAGGTATCAAGGACAACATTTTCGAACATAAACAAAAACAGAAATGCACAACTGAGTAGAAATTTAAAAAAATGTATAATAATCAAACAGTTCAAAGTTTCGAGAAATGTAGAATAAAAAAGGTGCTAACATATTTGTGAAAGTTATCAAGATTGGGCAAGGCAATATTGCAAATGATGTCAAAATATCAAAATAGTAAAAATGACAATGTGTTTTAAAAAAGTTAAAATCCTTTTAATTGAAAACATTGTGCAAAACATGAAAAATCAAAGTCGTTAGTATAAAGATAAAGAAATATAAAAGGAAAAGCAACAAAATACAAGAAGGTCAAGTAAGAATATTCTAAATGTCAAAAAAGAGAGGAAAAGAAGGAAATGGGAGAGCGAACGCCTCTTGAAGTGACAAAAAAGCTAAGACAGCAAATCGCAGTCTTAAATGCTTCTTACTACCTGAAACACAATATCCCCTTCAAAGTAATTTAATTGCCTGAACTTTTTGATGAATTGAATCGTTGATGTGTAATTGACAACCGCAGCACTATTAGCACACATATTTATTAATAAAATAACACTATTATAAAGGTGGCAAAGTTGAAATAATGAAAAATAATTCATATATCAATAAATGGTTAATTGTCTAAGACAGTGCGTGGACAACCATGAATGGCAGCAAAATTATCAACAAATTTGTCAATCCCATCATAGTTATTGAATTTCCTGTATTTATTGGGAATACTGTTACGTTGTCCTTCGGAATGGGAAGTAATTCTCCACACAGCGCCGGGTACTTTGAATTAGCTTTCGTGCCAGCCGGACAATTACTCGCTGGATCGCCGAATTCGTACACTTTATGCCCGGCATAAGTTGCTTCTGGCCCATAGTGGCAAACTATATATAATACAGCAATAACACTCCCTTTTTTGATTTCGTCAAAGGAAATTCGTGCACAGCCGATGTGAGTTGACTTCGCCGCTATCATTGAGAAATAGTGCCCTACTTTTTTATTGCCTTTGGTACCAGATAAACTAAGCTTTTGAAGGCGTGTTGCGTCTGTAAACTGCATTTCTTCATACCTGAAAAACGAAACGAATATATTATCAGTCATCGTAGGTCGCCTGACCAACGATTACCCGACACAAGCCTAGCTCATCTGTAACATTTTTATTAATGATGCTCATTGCAAACTAGGTATCAGTTTTAAATACCTGCCGTTGTTACTGACATGACAATGTTTGTGCATTTAATATACTATATAACTACTATATAAGTGACATAGAAATCCGAACACTAAGAAAGAGTTGGAATTTTTTAATAATTTTAACACCACATTCAAAAATTCAAGTTAGAAAAACAAGAGACGAATGAGTTTTTATTAATAGCGTGTTTGACCACCTCGAAGCCCCGTACACACATTGAGCCGTCTAGGCATGGATCTAATCAGGTGGTCGATATCTGCTTGAGGCACCTCATCCCAGGTTACTTGTACCTCATATCTCAGAGCATCTAACGTCTGCGGAGAATTGGCTAAATTGGCGAGTCGCCTACCCATCACATCCCAAACGTGCTCAATTGGTGATAAGTCAGGTGAACGGGAGGGCCATGGCAAAAGATTAACGTGGGCAGCTTGAAAGAAGTCTAGACTGATGCTAGCTACGTGAGGACGGGCGTAATCTTGCTGGAATATGGGATTTGGCATGGTCGCAAGATAGGGTAGCAGATGCCGCTCTACAATGCCATGGATATAGCGCTGAGCATTCATATTGCCTTCAACAAAGACTAGAGGTGACTTGCTTCCATAGGCAATGGCACCCCATACCATTACCCCAACAGTGCGATGCACATGCCGTTCTATCGCAAACTACAGGTTGCGGCGTTCTCCTCTTCGTCTTCTGAGACTTGCCTGGACTAGAACGACGACTGTGGAATGTCGAATGGAATAGTGTCGTCTTTAGTGACGAGTCCCGGTTTTGCTTGGCCATGCATGATGGTCGGGCAAGGCTCAGAAGACGAAGAGGAGAACGCCGTAACCTGGAGATTGCAATAGAACGGCAGTGCATCGCACTGTTGGGGTAATGGTATGGGGAAGCACGTGTGGAACGGGCAACAGACTTGTCTGGCTAACGGGGCACTGGTTGTCCATACAGGGTTTGCACCCCTCTTGGATTAAAAAAACCGCAACGAAGTCAAATAAAGGAATAAGTCGGGGTGTGGTGGAGTTGGGGGCTGACTCCAACCGGACCGAAGTTCAGCCCCACGGATGATTTTTGCGAAGTTCTAGGGCTAGGCATACGGAACCCCAGCCGGGGACTTCAGTTGCTGCGGATGTTGCGGAGGCTCTTCAACCTTCGCCCACCAACGCAGTTCATAGGAAACGGGGGACGAAATGGACAGATCAAATGAACGCATACATCGTCCGATGTTTCTACACAATTACATGATTAGAAACCTTGAAAACACCATACGGTGAAGAACTACACCGTCTAGTAACCAGTGAATAGCCTCAACTACAAAATAAGACATTACAAAACATATTGGATTAAAGAAGATCGTTGATGCTCAACAACAGAATATCATCTACGAAACTATTGACAATTAGAACGGAAGTAGCAAGAGAACTCGGAATGCTAGAAGAACACAGATCCCAGGTTTAAACTTAGACTTAGACTTAGAAAATTACCAAAATTAAGACAAAATAAAAGGACGCAGTGCATAAGTGCAGATGTGAATCGCTTAATAGAGGGAAAGGTAAAAACAGCAAAAACCTTAAAAGAAATCCACACATTTGTATATGTCGGAGCGTTTACTGTGATAACCATGCACCAACAAGAAAAAACATCTTCAAGTGACAAAGAGTCGACTAAATTTAAAATTCCTCCTTGAGAAATCAGAATGAATAAGAAAGTCGACAATCTGCGAAAATGCATAGGACAACTCACGCAAACTTTAAGCAATAATCCCAGTGATAAAACCAAGAAGGCAACAGAGAAAATTATCAGAAAGCACAAAAGTGAGAAACACAGCAACACGGTTGAGATTCTGGATCATCTAAAACAACACCTAGCTGCAACAGCGAAACGACTGACAATGTACCGGCGAAATAGAGAGAGAAGAGAGCAGAATAATTCATATAATAATAATGAGAAAATCTTTTATAAAACACTGGAAAGAGACGAGATCGATCATCAAACTGCAATGACCAGTGAACAATAGATCAACAAATATTGGTCGAACATATGGTCTAACCAAGTTGGACAAAAGAGGCTAGCTGGATGAGGGTAGAAAAACAGAGGGTGGGATACATACCGACCATGTTTTCACATGACATCGTGGAGCATGAAGTGACGAGAGCCATTGGCAAAACTCAAAACTGGAAGGCAGCCGTATGCGACAAAATTAATAATTTTTGGTACAAACAATTCAAATGTACACATGCCAAAATAGCTCAACTCCTTACACATTTAATCACCCATCCCGACGAACTACCGACCTTCATGACCAGTGGAATTGCGTACTTGATTCCGAAGACCAGACCAAGCAGCAATGATCCATCAAAATACAGACCCATCACATGCCTTCCCACGTTATATAAAATACTCACTTCCATCCTGTGTGAGAAAATATATTTACATCTCGACTCAAATAATCTTCTCGCCGAAGAACAAAAAGGATGCACAAAAAGATCTAGAGGATGTAAAGAACAACTTGTAATCGACGCAGTCATTACCAGGGATGCAAAAAAGACCAAGCAACCGCTATTCACCGCGTACGTCGATTACCGGAAAGCCTTCGATAGCGTTCCCCATTCATGGCTTGTCGAAGTCCTCGGTATTTATAAAATACACCAGACCATAATTACGTTCATGGAGTACATTATGAAGCAGTGGCACACGACACTCAGACTTAACACAGCCACAACATCGATCGACGCCGGACAAAAACAAATCCGAAGGGGAATATTCCAAGTGCTTTATGGTTCTGCTTAGCACTCAATCCACTATCTGCACTGCTGAACAACAACAGCAGAGTATACAGTCTGAATAAATCCACAACAAGAATAAGTCATTTAATGTACATGGATGATTTAAAATTGTTCGCAACATAGAGAAATCACAGCAAAATTCAGTAAAGACATTAATATGCAATTCGGACTGGAGAAGTGCAAGATGAACGCCATGAACAGGGCAAAATGGGAACACCAGGAAGGATATGAGCTGAGCGGAAATGCAGGAATAATTGAAGGCATGGACGAAGGTGAATTCTACAGATATCTGGGATATGAGCAAGACATTGGTACAAACCACGCCAAAGCCAAACAGCTTGTTATAGGCAAATTCGAACAGAGGCTCACCTTGGTCCTAAAAACGCAACTATCTGCGCGAAACAAATACAAAGCAATCAACACCTACGCAATCCCGTACAGCTTTGGTATTCTGGCTTGGATCCCAACTGACTTAAAGAACATGGACATCAAGACGCGCACAATGTGTACACGATTCAGAACTCACCGCCCTAAAAGTGCCGTTGAGAGATTTCATCTACCTCGAATTGAAGGAGGAAGAGTAATAATAGGACTACACCAGTTACACCAAACTCAAATTCACAAGCTGAGGCAATATTTCAACAACAAAGCGGAAACCAGTAGCATTCACCAAACTGTTGTAGAGAACGACCGAGACATATCCCAGCTTAAGTTGAAAAATAAAGACTACCAACCATTGCAAGCACGCGAACAACAGCTGAGCAGATACAAGAATGGAAAGAAAACCACTACATGGTAGACATCCAGCATTAATACACATTGATACGAAAGCCTCAAACTCATGGCTTACCAAAGGCAACATATTTGCGGAAACAGAGGTTTTCATGACGGCAATACAAGACCAAGTGATAGCGACCAAATACTATCAGAAACACATTCTGAAACTGCCGACGCCAAACAACGCTCTATGCAGGATCTGTAAAACGAAAGCAGAGACAATCGACCCACCGATTACACCAGAAGACACGATAATGTCGCCAAAGTTGTACATCAACTTCTACGGAAAAAATACGAACCAGGCATTGAAATTATCCCTTACTATAAGTACGATGCGGAAAGAGTGGTGGAGGACCAAAATTAAAAGTTATATTGGAATCTCGATATCGTGGCAGATCTGAAAATACAGCATAATAGACCGGACATTCTTCTTACCGATAAAATTGTTACAATTGTGCCTGCTATAATTGGAGCTACGGGCGAAATACCCAAAACACTATTCGCAAGCCTAAAAGTGTTAGACATAAAGGGACGCACATACGTACTAATACAAAAGATAGTCATAATCGAAACATGCAGCATAGCGAGGAAAGTACTGGGCGACAATCAAATAAACACATGAAAACAACAATGGAGGCTCTTTATATCTTGTCAACAGACTGATATAATCCGTAACAAAAACAAGCTGAACGGTTTGGAACAACGAAATAATAATAATAATATTTTTTTATGCCCCAACACCTCCTTCACTCCTATCTCTCCCTCGATCACTCTACATCCAAAAAAGGATACAAAGTCACCAAGGAAAGGACTTTCCTCTGTTATTTTTACCTTTATTAACAAAAAAATACAACTTAAAAATTAAACCTACTACTTAAAATAAATAATTTTTGCAATAAACAATACATAATTCCGGAAGCACTGGAAAAAAAAAGTTTAACACCAATAAGCAAACGCTTATCAGTTGCATAATTATTATCCGTTGTGTATCTATAGTGATTTTAAATCTACTTTTGAACCTAATGGAATGCAAATAAACATATAATCTTTTTTAATTGGTCCTAATTAACCACTCCAGTGTTTCTTCTTTAATTCTTCCAATATTTTGTAATCCCTTGATTTCATCAGGAATCGTATTAAAGATTTTTGGCACCATAACAGACAGATCCCCACACCGATATTACATAACTCGGGACCGACTCTATGAGACCATGGTACGCAATCCTCAATGCCTCCTTTGGAATAATATCCCTAAGATAATGGTACATTACCGCAAAATGCCTAAGTCTTTTGACAACACCATCAATATGCCGACCCCATTGAAAATTGAAAGCCATATCTAATCCTAGATATTTGAAATTTTTCACTTCCTCCATCTTCTCACAACTGCAGTTATTTATATTCCCATGTAATGTATCATACAGACAAACCGGCCCGTGGTGTATTATATTGATTGGCCGTCTACCATGCAATTTCGGAGGACACATGTGTAAAAGTTTGGTTTTTTTTTAATTTAATCACTAATTCCTTATCATGGGCCCAACATTGGAATTTGTGGCACTCCCTTTGCAGGTTTCTCTCAGCCACACCAATGTCTTTATTTATGGACACCACAACTGTATCATCCGCATAAAGCCAATATAGGCAGCTCTCAAAACAGTGACCGATGTCGTTGACATAGAGTAGATAAAGTAGAGGTCCTAAAATACTGCCTTGTGGGACACCCCTGTCAACAATTTCCTATCTTCCCATTTCACCAGCGATTTTCACCACGAAAGTACGATCTTCGAGGTAGTTCTTAAACCATTTATGAATGTCACCTCTTATTCCAATTCTCTCTAGAATATCTAGGAGTTTCACGTGACTTATCAGATCGAATGCTTTGGAAAAGTCTACAAATGCACAAAGTACATGTATTTTTTTCATTTAGTTTTGTATTATTTTTTTGAGAAAATTCCTCCAGTAGTGCTGTGGTACCCTTCTTTTTTTGATAGCCAAATTGATTTTTATCTATTATTATACCATACTTGTTTAAATACTCCCACATCCTATCTGAAATGTATCGTTCCATAATTTTTTCTATAACAGGCAATATTGTGATCGGCATATAGTTCGTATATTTATTGTGCTGACCCTGTTTGTAGATGGGTTTAATTATTGCCTTTTTCATGCCACTAGGAATAATTCCGCGTGGAATGAGTCGTTGATGATACACATTACTGGCACACTGAATTCAGTCTCTAAATCCTTAATATCTGCCACTGATATAAGGTCGATTCCTGCTGTTTTTTTCTTACCAAGACGTCTAATTAACTCCACACTTTTTGCGGCGATATCTCTTCTACCACGATGGACTGTATTTGACTACTGTCATTTTTATTGAGCAGCTTCTTTTTGCAGAAATGCCCTAGATCATTTACCTGTCTACGAAACTCCCCCGCAAATTTGTCAGCAATTACCGACCCCGATAATTTAAAATGTTGAACTATGCTATCATCGCCATCCTTCTTCATTTCATTTCTGTGACTTTGCAGTAACGTCATAAAATATTTCTTTTTTGCCTTTTATTTTCTTCGTCACATAATTTCTTGCCTTATTATACTCTTCTCTTAATCGTCTCCCATTCTCAGTGGTAACCCCCGATCTTTTCCACAACTGGAAGAGTTTATCTCTCCTTTGAATATTAGCACATAATAAATGTGTTAGCCACGGTTTTGTGGGACGTCGCTTCTTCAGAACATATTCTGTCGTACTAGCTTGGTACGCCAATTTGTATTCTGCAATTATTCTATCATATAATTCCTCCACATTTTGTCTGTCGTCCGTGACATCCAAAATAATTGATTCTTTTATTAACGACTTTAACTTGTCTCTATCCGTCCTCGAAATAGTTTTTATATTCTCATTTATCTTCTCTTTTTTATTTTCTTTTACTGCGCAAACAATCATATAATGATCCGAGATTTTCGCTTGGATCACCGCACTGTTTGTTTGTCCAATTTGTTTCTTAGCGTATATGTGATCAATACAGGAACTGACCAGATTACCATTTTTAACTTCTTCTCTCGTTCCTTCGTAAATTTTTCCTTCCAGTCCCTGTGATGCCAACACGTTCTCATACTACTGGGTTGTTGTTGAGTTACTCATGATATCTATGTTTATGTCTCCAGTTAAAATCATATTTTTATCCCTATTTGATGTTAGGAATGATTCTATTTCTTTTATGAAATGATTGGCATTCAAGCTCGGTGGCCTGTATGTGGCCAAAAACTTAATGTCTTTATTACATTGTGTACAGACTTTTAAACAAGAAGCTTCGCAAGAATTAAACAGAGTATTCACTTCATTTACAAGTAAATGTTTCGTTACATAAATAATTATCCCGTCTCTCTTTCGATCCACTCTACATTTATAAAACATATTATATTGATCTATCTCATAATAACCTTTCATAACATCAAAGTCATAATAATAATAATAATGTATTCATCGAAAAAACAGTTTACACGGTGCACAATGTACAAGAATGGTATAGGATAAGTCATGAGCTCCTAAAATAATTACTGTAATTACAATACTTCAGATTTCAGTCGATGATTGCTTCTATATATTCTTTTACACTATGAAAAGTTTCAACACTAGCGAAGTTAAGCGACGTTTGAAATAATTAGTATTCGTTTTTGATGCCAGCTGGCAGTCTGTTAAAAAGCTTCACTCCCATATAAAAAGGGCTTTTCTCAGTAAGAGATAAACTATGTATTGGAACCGAGAGATCATGTCTTCCACGTGTAAAATAATTGTGCGAAACATTATTTCGAGGTAAGGTATTCAAGTTTTTATGCAAAAGCAACATCTCCTTCATATACAAGCAAGGCGATCGGCATCATGTGATTGATGAAGTTCCAACTATATTTCGTATTGCCATTTTCTGCAAGCGAAAAACTCTTACAGTGTGTGTTGATGCTCCCCAAAAGAGTAGTCCGTACCTCAGTCTTGCTTCAAATGTTCCAAAATAGTAGGAGACACTAATATGTTTCGAAACCAAGTTTTAGCAGAAGCGAATAGTCGGTTTCCCTATTGTAAAATATATGAGAACAGTGTTGTCCTTGTTAAGGATTAGATCATTAGTCTCAGAGACATCACTACTTTCACACAAATAACTTTTGTCGTCTGCAAACATCGATAATGATCATTATGTGACAGCGTTTTGGAAATCATTCATGTATAATAAGAATAATAGCGGCCCAAGAACTGATCCTTGCGGAACGCCGCAGTCTGCGGATAGTTTTGTTGATGTGGCGCCGTTTATGGCCACATATTGTTCCCTTCCTGTGAGATAAGCCTGCAACCACTGGTGTACTTTTCCCTTTAACCCTTAGTTTTGTAATTTTATTAATAGTAATGTGTGATTTACAAGATCAAACGCCGTGCTCAACTCCACAAAAATACGTACACAATGATTTCGTTTTTCTAAATAGCTTATTTATAAAGACTAACGGCCGCAGTTGTAGACCTATTTTTTAGAAAACCATGTTGAGCATTACTTATAATATTGTAATGAGTGATGAAAGACAACAAATTGTGCAACATGATTTTTTCGAAAACTTTCGATAGTGTTGACAGTAGCGATAATTTTTTCTGGAAATATCCCTTTGTAGATGGAACGATTCATTAATTTAGTAAACGGGACTGCAATTAAATGAGCACATGTTTTTAAAATACCAGCAGAGATTTCATTCATACCGCAAGAACTAGATTTTTTAGATTTACAATGGTATTGTATGTAATATGTTCGGTAATAGGCGACATAAACATTGCAGGATAAACAGAATCAGCCTTATAATCGTCACAAGCTGTTTATTGTCTTGTATAATTTCTGACTATTTTTTGCTCGTTTAGTTATTATAACGGGTGTTTTTTAAATTTGGCGTCAAAGCTGGCCGTGAATGTTTAACTGCGAACGAACGAATTATTAATTTGATATCTTAACCTATGTCTAACCTGTCTAACCTCACTTTTAATTGTCAAAATTTGATACTTCAATGACGTTTGAGTTTATGTACAAAATTGTGGTTCGTTCACAGTTAAACATTCATGGCCAACTACGATTCGAAATTTAAAAAAAAAACACCAGTTATTACCATTTATAATTTTTCATATAGCTTTTGACTTGTTGTCTGCTCTGCAATATTCGTTGCTGTAGTGGAGTTTTTTGCGGCACATATAACTTTTCTACATATTCGTTTATAGCTTTTATAATACCAGAAGTCTAAAGGGTCCCTAGATTTCATTACAGTCGCATACAGCAGCCGTAGGTTTTTCGAAGATATTCGGATGCCTCGAGTCAACCACTCGCATTTTTTTCGAATCTGTTTTGGTTGCATTTACTTTTCTAACAGGAAAGCACATGGCAACATCAAATTGGAGGATATTAACAAAAACTGCAAAACACCCATCAACTGAATCATCATTATATATATATATATATATATATATATATATATATATATATAATAATAATAATAAAAAGACAGGTGTATAACGCGGGGATAATAAATTAATGGAAAGATATAACGGCTCAAACCCGCAAGGAAGCACGCAGTCGCCGACACGTGTTTCAGACTCATTAGTCTTCATCAGGGCGGCATAGCCAAAAGGAAGATGGTCACAATTTGGGGATGTAATATAAACGGAGTCAAATGTAAGCGACCGACCACCACATTGTGGTTCCAGTCAATTTACCCAACTAATTGTTGGCGAAAACCAACCTGGCCACGCGGGAGGACATAGCCACTTACATGAACAACCGTGCCGAGGATATACAATAATAAAAAAATAAAGGTGTATAACGCGGGGATAATAAATAATAATGGATGACATTTAATTGACAATGAAACTGTGCTTTTGACGACAACAGTTCATCGGCAATTAGCGACATCTCCTGAAGCCGTTCTATAATATTTCTGACGTTTGAAACGTCAAGGCACGACGTTTCAAACGTCAAACAAATTCATCAATCTGGTCGATCGATTAGTTCGCGCGCCGCATCAGTCTAACGCGGCGACAAGATTTTACCAACCGCAAAAAAACTAACAACGGCCAACAGCTGTTGGCAATTTTCGACCGATTAAGCCATTATCAGCGTTCAAAGTTCATTTAATACTTGCAAATTGCGTATTTTGTGATTCATTTGGTGAGAAGGCCAATTTATTGATCAATTAATAAATTATGTAGAACTTAGTTTTAATCGGACGTAGCTTTGATAAATAAAAATTAATTTTAAACAAAAATTCAAATAGACCGCTCTTTAGAATACTTGTCAAACGTGCATTTCATTTATTCGCATGACTATGAGAACATGGCTGCCATCAGAAAAATGGCGACATTTTTTCTCAGGAACACGCAAATCTTACAAGTTGAAAGTTTGCACAGACACAGCTGATACAATTATATCCATCGTTGGAAAAAACTGCCGCAAACGGAGTACCCTTTCACAAAAACTTAGTTACCTAGTTCGCCTCTATACCTAAAACCTTAAGCGAGCACGAAAAGTGAGATTCCGCAGGCGATTGGTTCTCGAGCGATTTTTGCGTTTCGGAACGCGGCGGTTCGACGGGTAAACGTCACTTATGAAAATATGACGTGAAACGGGCGTTTGCGTGCACGCACGCGGCGCCGCGACGGCGGCGTTTCGGGGCTTCACGCGGGCCATTTTCGAGAGGCAATGGAGGTCCGCGGTCTATTGCAGTTCGTTTCGCCACGTCCGATGTGCTGAATCGGCATCTTCAATGATCCAAAAGTCGGTACTTTCGAACGATTTCGGGAAGCAAAAAAGAGGCGGGGCATGTACGCATATACGGCGATACCATGGTAACGTGGTATCTGTGTGCTGATGGTCGTGTCGTGACATTTCAAACGTCAAATAGACATTGAGTGCATCTTCTTCGCACTTTGGGCAATTTTTCTTTATGAATGTGTATTTGCACTCCATCAGGTACGATTTCACGTGCGCACAAGGTAAACGTCTCTCTGTACAGTTCACATTCATCGATTCGGCCGTTGGATTAGTTCACGCCAGAAAAAGCTGTTAAACATCACGTTCGAAATTCGTGAACGTTAAACGCATGTTTTTGAATTTGCCAAGGATTTATGGAAACCGTGCAGAGAAAGCAGCAAAAACGAACGAACGTCAAACATTGTTGGCAGATTTAGGTTTAGCCTTGTTGACGTTTCATAATGATCAATGTACGTGTTCCATATAATTTACAAATACACTACAAACTCTGCATTGTAAATATTCGGTGAGAAATACTTAGCAATTGATTAATTACATAGTAGAGCTAATTTTGAGAGCGTATTTTGTTAATGTACTTTCGATACATTAACAACAGAGTTTTCAAGAGTGAAAAGTACAAGTCGTGCACGTGCCATTTTAAATGTCAAACGCGTGTTTGACGTGCAAAAGTGGACGTTGACTTTAATTATGGAAAGTGTAGTGGACTCGATTAGCTACTATTTATTAGATGCTACTGGCAACAATCGGTACAACCGGTGGATATGTAAAGCTGGCAAAAAAGCGTCAAACCGTGCTTTTGCCGACATGCAGTTCGTCAACAATTAACGATCCTAACACGATCTTTTATCGGTATATGGTGTCTGCATTCAAGTTTTATTTCGTCAAGTAATAGTTCGCGTTTCGGAACGCGGCGCGGCGCGGCGGTCCGTCAGATAAACGTTACGTTCGAAAAATATTCGGTGAGAAAGTTTTCAATCAATTAATTCATTACATAGTATAAATGCTTATGTCAATCGCACAATAATAAGTCCATTGTCATAACCGTAAATCTTAAAAAAAATAAAAACTGCAGTTAGTTAAACGTTACGCTTGGTACTCGCGAGCGTCAGGTATCATGATTTTACGGAAACTTCAACGGCATAAACTAATTGTTTGGTGAATATTTATTTAAAGGCATAGCTTTTAAAGCATTACAGTTAAATGTATAATACTATTAAAATATTCTGTAGAATAAATGCACTACAAATTGTGTACTCTGTAGAACACATTTTGAACTTTGTTAACCTTGGACAACTAATACTTTCATAAATCTGTTATACTTAAATTTGGTCAAAAACATATTTTACAACGACTTGGGGGAGAATTGCTTCCGAACTTCATGCCTGCAGATATGTTGGCAATTCAATGTCATTCGTTTGACAGCAGATAACCTTTACGTGAACAAAATAGATTTATGCTTGACATATAACCGGTAGAAAACTGTAATAAAAAATTCGGGAAAACAATAACTTATATAATGTTCATGCCAAGGTTATGTGCTTTGTCAAATACATGCCATTGAATTGCCAAGAAACCCTGCTCTTATGACATGCAGTTTTACACCAATTAAGGACGCTGTCGTTGAAAAATATGTTTTTGTAAATCTGTTAAAGGAGTTCTTAAATTTTGTTTTCCCGAATTAAAATTGTCGACTTGACCATTTAAAATTTATTTTGATTGACCGTTGCTTGATTCAGTTTGTTTATTTTATGTGTACCAGTTATTTATTTTTACATCTTCAGTAGAACAATCTGTCTAATAGAGAAATAAACTGAAAAATAATAAGTTCAACAAAAATATGTTCTTCAATTATCATGAGAATTTTGCCAACTGTAAAAGTACAGACGGTTTTATAACAACTATAAAAATAGGTTTTCAACAGAAAAAAATGAAAAAACAAAAGAAATAAGGGATAAAAAATTTGAAGAATTCAATTCTAAACAAAAATATTTAAAAAAGGAAAAAGTGCAAAAATATAAAAAAATGACTTTAAGGCATGGACAATTCCGAGCACAAAAATTTTACACTTTCCACAGTCGCATATAATTTAGTGGTGTATTTTGTATAAAATTGATTTCTGCGCGTGTGCTATATGACGTCCCAAAACATGATAATTAGGTGACTTTAATGAATAAAACTTAGTTCAAATAATAAAAGTTTAAAATTGGTTGCTAAATGTGACTTAACAAATCATAAAACTTAGTTCAAAATTTAAATCATTGACAGTTCAAATTTATTACAGTTTGAAACACTGCCAGGAATATTCAAAAGTATATAAATCTAATTGAATTAGGACAAAACACTACATAAAACAGTTCTCGTGTCTTTGAATGGAACATGCAAATGTCCACTCATTAAGTTAGTTCAACAATTTTGCGGTATTCTCTGTCAGAAACACGTACATCGCTTAGGCTAAAATTTGGTGCAATTTTTTTATTCGCATAGTGGGAATATTGGACAATAAACTATGATAACATAGCTGTCATCTTGAAACAAAAAATGGCAGCATTCTATCTGAGGAACGCGTAAATCTTACAAGTTGAAAGTTTGCAGACACAGCTGATAAAATTAAATGCATCGTTGGAAAAAAATTGTCGCAAACGGACTACCCTTTCATAAAAACTTAGTTACCTACTTGTACATATACATACGCTGAAATAACATTAAAATCACGAAAAAAGTAATACAATTACAATGAAAATTGCGTTTAACTTATTTTTTTAACGATAATACACAAATCAAATGTTGTTTTATACATATAAAACACAACCATACATTATTAGTAGCAAATCAGATTTAGTCATTTTTATATATTTAAATTTTCACCCTCGCAAATTAACACCTCTAAGGTTTATATCTGATATCTAACATGGATATGACGGCAGTAATGAGGAGATGACGGAATTGGGTTTTGCCACAGGATCTTATTAGTTCCATATGTTATACGCAAAGTCACAAATGAACTAAGGAAAATGTATGAGCCTGAGGCACTGTCAGTTACGAATTTTTGTTTATATTTTGCCTGTTGTGATCCATGGTAGCCCCATTTGCAAATCATATTAACCGTATTGCGCTCGTCGACTTTCAACGTATGTAATACTTGTTTTAAGTGTTCTAGAAGTCTTTCTTCAGTATGATCGATGACGGCTTGCAACTCAACTTCTGCAGAATCTTCATATACGTAAAATGACTCTTTGGGAGGATAACACATATTTTGTATTTTTGTAATACGGAATAACATAGAAGGTTACCAGTTATTATTTCATACTGGGCCACTGTTAGATTGGCTTTCACAAACATTTTGACAGATTCTGCAGGAGATTTTTGAGACTGGGTTCTCTTCGAATACTTAAGTGCTAACTGCTTGATATTCGTGAGCACGAACCTGATTTTCCGATATCTCCTTCAGGTCCTTTTGAGTTTTCGTGACAACAAATATTTCTTTACGAGTTATTCTACACATGTCAGATAAATACGGATAATTATTTCATTACGATGCCTCTTGCTAAGCACGTACTCTCATGGAAATTAACTATTGTTGGTACTCTAAGAAAAAATAAGCCTTACATTCTAAAACAAATGGCTCCGCATAAATCTAAAAAAGAATACTCTACTCTTTTTGGTTTTCACGAAGGTGTTACACTCTGGTAGTACGTGCCAAAGGAGTACAAGACCATACTTTTACTATCGATAATGCACTCTGATACTGCTGTGAATAACGATAGAAAGAGAAAACCTCACATGATCTCATGTTATAATAAATATAAAACCGGTGTAGATACTATGGATCAAATGGTTACTCGATACACCATGCACAGATGCACCCAAAGATGGCCGCTTGCTATGTTTTTCAATATCCTAGACATAGGAAACTAATCAGCGAGGTATATTCTTGCGTCAACTGGGCGAAGAACTAGCCAAACGCTTTATTGAGGATCGTTCTGCGATTGGCCAAATAATGAGCAACTTCAACACGAAAATTGCAATTGAAAGCGTGATCGGGCCACAGGCTGGTCCTTCTACTGTTCCTGAAAGGCAAGCTCAACCTCGAGACAGTACAGGCAGGAAGAAAATTATAGATCTTGTATATATCTTACAAAGAAACGATCAAAAGACGCCGGAAAACACGAAAATCTTCTTTGCTTTGCGAGAAACCTGTTTGCGATGAGCATAGTTCATCGACAATCAGATGTATCGATTGCGCTGGTAAATATACTCTAATATAACTCGAAAATTATTGTAAATATTTATTTATTAACCCCTGTTACCTCAATGAGAAATTCATCAATGATATTGATTGATTCCCGACTCGAAATGCCATTTTTCATCTAGTGGATACCCGGGTACGCGGGCGTGTCCGCTAACAACATGCATTTCAACGTCGTTTATTTATATCTCAAAAAATATGAAAAAATACGATTGTGTTTTTAAGTTCAAAAAGAGTGAAATAATGGGGATCTTGAGGCGCAGGCCGATATTTTTCTCCCAGTTATGAGCAAGAATATGACGAGGTGGGCACCCGGGTTCCCGGGTGTGCACATAAGGGTTAAACAACCATAACTCGAAAGTTGGTCTAAGGTGGCCCTTGATTTAACAGAGCTTAGGACGTATAGTCTACTTGTTTTAGGTCTATACAAGAAAACCCTATCGAACCCAACAATATAACAAAACCATTTCAGTTTATATCATTTTCACAAAAAGAACATGACAAATTAGGATGTTTTTCACTCTTAAAAGTGAGTAGGTGGAGTAGTACTTTTTACAATAAGTATATTAAAGTTAAAGGTAGGTTCCGGATGTTTTAGAATAAAAAAAGAGTTATGCGCTTTAAAAGTCCGTAATTTTAAGTAAGTGTGCTATTTTTAATTCGCTCAAAAACATTCAAGTTCAAAGTACCGTTATATTATTAGTGTTGACAAATTGCACAAAATGTTTACATTTTCGTATTCGGTGGGAAGTTCTCTTTCACATTTGCTAAAAATTATTACTAAAATGCAATTTAAAAAATCGACTTTTGTCCACCTAGATTAGCCAAATCTTACACTGTGCGATGGTTAAAAAACATGAGGAAAATCAGATAATAAACCAGTGTTAATGGAACACCCTCGCATAACTGCTCAGAGAGCTAATTTCTTGACATCTCTTCAAATGTACAGAAATCCGGGAAACCTTCTACATGGACGAAACCTGGTGCGGTGCAAATAATGCTCGAAAGTTCAGATGGGTTGAAAAAGTAGATGACGATGATGATGAATTGTCGGACGAGTCAAGTGATAGTTATGATGACGAACAATGCAATGATGAAATTGATACCGAGGATGCTGCCTTTCCTCATTGCGTAATAGAGAATATTACACAAGGTAGTCGTACTGTTAACAATTCTGATTCGTCTACTATAAGCAACTCTGCTCAATTCGTGGGTAACGTAATGGGCGCCATTCAAAAGCTTAGGCAAAATACTAATCTTACTATAGGACCGAAACCAATCGAAACTACATTATAAATATACCGATTTGTCAAGAATTCCTTCGTTCCTATACTGGACCGCAGTCATGACACATTTTAGTTGCACATCCACCTAAACGATAACGAATACACATTGAAATAAATAATGATAATAAATGCAGTACAAGAAACATGCGAAAAGCATTCGCTTGATTGTACGTGAGTATATGTTATGACTATTTACGCAAGTCAACATGATTTTGGTAGCATTGATGACAATGCTCTTTTTGCATTTCATCTAGGTAGTTATTAAATCACAGAAATGACATAACACGTCCTATTTTCAAGTACCTGCTTCTGTTTTATATTACGGGGTAATCCTATCATAATTGAAATTATTATTTGTACCTGACTTGCTACGTCAAGTGTTTAACTCGATTTATATAAAAGTTCTAGTCGCCGATGATGCAAAAATCCAGCGGATAAGTTTTGTTATATATGCGGACGATTTATGTTAAAGTCACAAGCTAGATCTATATCTGAGGAAGTCCAAAGATCCTACATTTTATATTATGAATGTCAAATTGGAGATCAAGATAAAACTTGGGTTCCTAATGTCATATAAACTTAGTAGATGCATTGTAAGAAAAAATCTATGCCGTTTGCTGTTCCTGTAGTGTGGAGAGAACCTACCAATCACGTAAGGGATTGCTACTTTTGTATCTTTTGTACTTGTACTTGTACTTTTGTATAAATTTGTCTTCTGCAGTTAACCCAGTTCCTCATAGCGGGGAACTGTCGGTACCGATTGCGCCCGTAAACCTAGATAACATTATTCCTGGCGATTCTACTTCTTCTTCAGAATCTGAACTACAACTTCCTAAGCATATCACCGATGACCCAACAGTTTTACCAAGTACCAGTAGTGAACGTCACTTAATAATAAATTAAATGGTTTGGTACGTGATCTGGGATTGTCAAAACAGAACTTCTTGGTTCCAGACGACAAGAGTGGAACCTGTTAGATAAAAACGGAAGTGTTTCATTTTACTGAAAACGAAATATAACATTATCAAGTTTTTATAAAATGGAAGAATCGATGTGTTTCTGTTCTGATATTGACGGTTTAACGAATGAGCTTAATATGAAACATGTGCCTTCCGAGTGGCGTATTTTTATAGATTCGTCTAAATACAGCCTAAAAGCAGTTTCATAATGGAAACAAAATCTAGTTAGCCCATTTAGTTAGAATGCAAGAAACCTGTGGCAAGTTAGGAACAATACTAAATCGCGTTAAATTTGAACAGTATCAGTGGGATATTTGTGGAGATTCAAAGTGATATATATTGCTAGGATTGCCAGATGGTTTTACAAAGAATTGCTGTTTTTTGTCGATGAGATAGTAGGGCAACAAAGAACATTACAGTAAGATTGACCTCATGGAACTTCTTTTGAACTTGGTACTTCAAACATAAAATATGCCCCTCTTGTTAATCCGCAAAAGGTACTTCTTCCGACTCTACTAACTAACTATGTAACTATGTAAAAGACATGTACAAAGAAGGTCATGGTTTCAAGTACCTTAAACTAATATTTCCACAATTAAGTGATGCAAAACTAAAAGAATGCATATTTATTGGACCCCAAATGAGGAAGCTAAATTAAATGAAAAGGAATTGGCAGCTTGGAAGTGATTTACAAGTGTAGTGAGAGGATTTATAAGCAACAGGAAATATGAAAACAATAAAAACCTCATAGATGATCTCTTGGATGCTACGGTGTCGCATGACTTTAAAAGCGCATTGTTTGCACTCACATTTGGTTTTTTCCGGATAATTTTGACGCAGCAAGCGACGAACAAGGAGAAAGCTTCCACCACGACACCAGATCGACACAGAGTCGCTGGGACCCATCAATGTTAGGTGACAACTGCTGGTTTCTAAAAACAGATGATGCTACGGAATACAAGAGGAAAAAGTGAAAGTTTCTGGCGTAGTATTGTTTACTGGTGAGCCATTTATTTCGTTACGCTTTTCAGTTATTTGATCTCTTAGTTCTTCTAGATTGTTAATCGGATTGACGAAGATGGAATTTTTCATGTACGGCCACATAAAAAAGCACAAATATTCAAATCACAAGACCGCGCAGGAAAAGGTTGGTCTGTATTGCGACCAAAAAATTCTAGCAAATATCGAATTGTTGCGTTGGTGGGGTGTGACCTTGTCCCGTCCTGCTGAAAATATGCGTGTTGCAATTGGTTGATGAAAGGTTGAAGGATTCCGGTACGATAACGTTCCTGATTAAGATTACCATCGAAAAATATCAACCTTTTTTTGCAGGAAATGGCGACCCAGACTCCTACCTTCTGAGGATGTAACGGCTTCTCTACGTAGTAATAGGGATTTTCTGCAGACCACCACCTCATATATAATATTGTCCATAGCTTCATCATTATTGAGGTTTTCAAGAAACCATTGACAAAATTGAACTCTTCTTTCAAAATCTACAAGAAATAGATCATGGTATACCGCAGTCCTCTTTGTTGGACGGCCTCTGCCTGGTTTTCTACCCACTGTACTAGACTCTCTGAATGTCGACGAGGCATTCATCAAAACACTGTAGAAATCATTATGACCAAGAACTAGAGCTGGGTAATGACAAACACCATCAACTTTATGCCCTGCTCGAAAATAGCATTCCAATAATTTAGCTTTCTGCTCTGTTGTGATAACCATTTTTAATTAGTAAAGCAGTATTCACTTTTCACGTCTTGTTAAAATTAAATTGCCATTTTGGTTGTGGCTAAAGTATCTCTACTCACCAATTGAATTTCAGAGCCCCCCTAAACTAAGATTTTTCTTGAACGCACGTTATTTCTATTCAAATAATCCTTTGTAATATCTATACATATTTGCTTAAATTTGACACATTTCACATAAAATAAATAAAATAAATATTAGATTGTGAAACTACGTTCTCTGATTTTTTCACCACCTGCGTCTTGAAACAAAAAACTGTACGTGTTACTGTAATAAGGTTATCATTTTCGGATTTAGGACAAAATACTTCGTATACATCTATTTTCGTTAATGTTATTTCATAAAAGATTAAATTTGTCGACCTGTTATTATTTACGCTGTTCAAAAATAAAATAAATGAGCTCTGAAAAAATTGGAGTACCGCCTTGGCAGAATTAATCAGCGTTAGACCGAAACCGCTCCATACGTATCTCACTCCCAATAATCAATTAATGGGTACAATTAAACTTCAATACGTATTTCGAGATAGGCACAAGTTGAGGTTTCCTTAGAACTATATTCCGCTTTAGTGTGATATCTTGTAACGTAGATAACAGAGATCACGCAAACAATGATTTCCGGCTAAAGTATATATAATGTTGAAAAAATTTTATTTCCACTCTATGCACAACATATCAGATTACGTCCAGTCGAAGTTTCAATTTTCTTGTTGAACGGTTAAGTAGAAAATTCTTGTCACAACAAGCAGAAGAGAAACGCAACTCGAATGAACATACCAACAACAAGAATATAGCAATATTAAATCGTCCAATTCAAAATCCAACCGTTTTCTCTACTCAGAAATGTTTGTCAACAAACTGGCCAACAACAATTTCCAAGATCCACTCCAATGGACATCAGTTCAAGAACTACGAGACGAACTCACATTCCATAAAGATCAAATTGGACATCTAAAGAACTTTTCTATCAAGAAGAACCAATTGAACATGAATTCCCCTACGAATGTTATGAATATTATGAACCAACTGAACACCCAGCATTACAGGAAGTTACAGGAAAAATTACCTAACATGAAAATGTAAATTTTTGTCAGGACCCGATGAGTCCACATAATTATAGTATTACTAATTTTCAGAAAATTTAAAAACTAAAATATCTCACAAATTTCACATTTTTTATTCCAACTCAAATTATGATGGACTGATAGGAGTAGGCCCATTGAACATGATGGGGGAAGACTGACCACTTCGCACCATCCTCCACACACTCTGGCACAGTTAACCCACATAGTTCAAGTTGCTTGGAACGAGGTACCACAAGTAGACATCGGCAATCTAATTTTGTCGATGCCTAGACGTGTATGGAGTGTACTCATCTTACGGGGTCGCCAAGCACATTATTAATTTTTTTATATGTTAATCAAATTTACAAATGTTTCAAATGTTTCAATCGTTTCATTCTGGATGTGAGACTATCACATTGCCAAAAAATCAAGTTGAAGAAATTGTTCCTTCTCGGTGTAACACGAACAACTAGTATCTATAAAGAATGAGCACGAGAGCAAGATTAATAACCGAGGCATAAATTGACCAGAAGGAATATATATCGATGACGACCTAATGAGAATGGAAAGGGAAAAACAGAAGCACAAGCGATTAAGGGCAGAAGAAGACAGAGGAAAAGGAAAAATTGTAAAATAGGTTACAATAAGGTTATTGTAGATGGAACAATGTGAACGTGAACTAAAAGTGAAGAAAAGTTGAAAAGACAAGAGTAAAAAAACTAGAGCAGCACAATCAGGATAGGGAAAAGGACGCAGAACAGGCTAATGGAAAGGAAAAAAGGAAATTACAAAACAGAGAGAATATAAATTAAAAATTTTGTTGAAAAATATATATAAATATATATTTTTCAACAAAATATATATATATATATATATATATATATATATATATATATATATTAAAAATGTATCTTGTCAAATCTGACAGCAAAATGTAAAATTTACATATATACATATATATAAATATATATATATATATATATATATATATATATATATATATATATATATATTCTCTCTGTTTTGTAATTTCCTTTTTTCCTTTCCATTAGCCTGTTCTGCGTCCTTTTCCCTATCCTGATTGTGCTGCTCTAGTTTTTTTACTCTTGTCTTTTCAACTTTTCTTCACTTTTAGTTCACGTTCACATTGTTCCATCTACAATAACCTTATTGTAACCTATTTTACAATTTTTCCTTTTCCTCTGTCTTCTTCTGCCCTTAATCGCTTGTGCTTCTGTTTTTCCCTTTCCATTCTCATTAGGTCGTCATCGATATATATTCCTTCTGGTCAATTTATGCCTCGGTTATTAATCTTGCTCTCGTGCTCATTCTTTATAGATACTAGTTGTTCGTGTTACACCGAGAAGGAACAATTTCTTCAACTTGATTTTTTGGCAATGTGATAGTCTCACATCCAGAATGAAACGATTGAAACATTTGAAACATTTGTAAATTTGATTAACATATAAAAAAATTAATAATGTGCTTGGCGACCCCGTAAGATGAGTACACTCCATACACGTCTAGGCATCGACAAAATTAGATTGCCGATGTCTACTTGTGGTACCTCGTTCCAAGCAACTTGAACTATGTGGGTTAACTGTGCCAGAGTGTGTGGAGGATGGTGCGAAGTGGTCAGTCTTCCCCCATCATGTTCAATGGGCCTACTCCTATCAGTCCATCATAATTTGAGTTGGAATAAAAAATGTGAAATTTGTGAGATATTTTAGTTTTTAAATTTTCTGAAAATTAGTAATACTATAATTATGTGGACTCATCGGGTCCTGACAAAAATTTACATTTTCATGTTAGGTAATTTTTCCTGTAACTTCCTGTAATGCTGGGTGTTCAGTTGGTTCATAATATTCATAACATTCGTAGGGGAATTCATGTTCAATTGGTTCTTCTTGATAGAAAAGTTCTTTAGATGTCCAATTTGATCTTTATGGAATGTGAGTTCGTCTCGTAGTTCTTGAACTGATGTCCATTGGAGTGGATCTTGGAAATTGTTGTTGGCCAGTTTGTTGACAAACATTTCTGAGTAGAGAAAACGGTTGGATTTTGAATTGGACGATTTAATATTGCTATATTCTTGTTGTTGGTATGTTCATTCGAGTTGCGTTTCTCTTCTGCTTGTTGTTACAAGAATTTTCTACTTAACCGTTCAACAAGAAAATTGAAACTTCGACTGGACGTAATCTGATATGTTGTGCATAGAGTGGAAATAAAATTTTTTCAACATTATATATACTTTAGCCGGAAATCATTGTTTGCGTGATCTCTGTTATCTACGTTACAAGATATCACACTAAAGCGGAATATAGTTCTAAGGAAACCTCAACTTGTGCCTATCTCGAAATACGTATTGAAGTTTAATTGTACCCATTAATTGATTATTGGGAGTGAGATACGTATGGAGCGGTTTCGGTCTAACGCTGATTAATTCTGCCAAGGCGGTACTCCAATTTTTTCAGAGCTCATTTATTTTATTTTTGAACAGCGTAAATAATAACAGGTCGACAAATTTAATCTTTTATGAAATAACATTAACGAAAATAGATGTATACGAAGTATTTTGTCCTAAATCCGAAAATGATAACCTTATTACAGTAACACGTACAGTTTTTTGTTTCAAGACGCAGGTGGTGAAAAAATCAGAGAACGTAGTTTCACAATCTAATATTTATTTTATTTATTTTATGTGAAATGTGTCAAATTTAAGCAAATATGTATAGATATTACAAAGGATTATTTGAATAGAAATAACGTGCGTTCAAGAAAAATCTTAGTTTAGGGGGGCTCTGAAATTCAATTGGTGAGTAGAGATACTTTAGCCACAACCAAAATGGCAATTTAATTTTAACAAGACGTGAAAAGTGAATACTGCTTTACTAATTAAAAATGGTTATCACAACAGAGCAGAAAGCTAAATTATTGGAATGCTATTTTCGAGCAGGGCATAAAGTTGATGGTGTTTGTCATTACCCAGCTCTAGTTCTTGGTCATAATGATTTCTACAGTGTTTTGATGAATGCCTCGTCGACATTCAGAGAGTCTAGTACAGTGGGTAGAAAACCAGGCAGAGGCCGTCCAACAAAGAGGACTGCGGTATACCATGATCTATTTCTTGTAGATTTTGAAAGAAGAGTTCAATTTTGTCAATGGTTTCTTGAAAACCTCAATAATGATGAAGCTATGGACAATATTATATATGAGGTGGTGGTCTGCAGAAAATCCCTATTACTACGTAGAGAAGCCGTTACATCCTCAGAAGGTAGGAGTCTGGGTCGCCATTTCCTGCAAAAAAAGGTTGATATTTTTCGATGGTAATCTAATCAGGAACGTTATCGTACCGAAATCCTTCAACCTTTCATCAACCAATTGCAACACGCATATTTTCAGCAGGACGGGACAAGGTCACAAGAGTAAAAAAACTAGAGCAGCACAATCAGGATAGGGAAAAGGACGCAGAACAGGCTAATGGAAAGGAAAAAAGGAAATTACAAAACAGAGAGAATATATATATATATATATATATATATATATATATATATATGTAAATTTTACATTTTGCTGTCAGATTTGACAAGATACATTTTTAATATATATATATATATATATATATATATATATATATATATATATATATATTTTATTGAAAAATATATATTTATATATATTTTTTGGGTATTAGATGGCTTTGATGAACTGATGAATCAGTTCATCGTCGCACCACATGCAATGCACATATTTTACTGATGAAGACATTATAAATTGTCGAAACGTTTAAACTTGATAATGATCAAATAAAATTGTGCATTATCACTCTTGATTTTTTTAAAAACAAAGCCATCTAATACCCAAAAAATATATATAAATATATATTTTTCAACAAAATATAAATATAAATTTGGCAAAAGTATAAAAAAAACTAATCTCTAACAACATATTGTTGTGTTTTTTATTAAAATATAAATTTTATTAGAAGTTATTAGTTAGATTAGAAAATAAAATTTTATTTAAAATTATGACGAGAAGGGAAAGAGGTGGTAGGGAGATCACCTGGGTGATCACCTGGTAAAGGAAGAGCAGGGATGCAGACAAGTGTGGGAAAGGAAGGTAGGGACTGAGTTATAAAAGCAGACGCACGGCGAATTACGAGGAGTTTATCGCAGCGGCCAGCCCAAGGCAGAATAAGGAGTTCAACGAAGCGGCCAGCCCAAGGCAGAAGAAGGAGTTTAACGCAGCGGCCAGCCAAAGAAGGAAGAAGGAGTCGGGAGTCCGAGCCAGCGACCAGCCCGAAGCAGAGAGAGTTCGGTCCAGTGACCAGCCGGAAGCAGAAAAATTGGTAAGAATATTTAAACTTGTTAATATTTTATTGATGGTGCCTGAATACAGGGCAACCAAATGGCTAGATAAGCGGTAAATGGAATAATTTGCAACTTGTTTGGCAAAATATAAATGTAAAATGAATTATGAATTATTATTAGCAAATAACAAATATATATATATATAACAAATTGTGTCAATAAATTTTATTTGCAATTATAAGCAAATAACAAAAAAATAAGAACAAATTGTATCAATAAATTTTATTTGCACTTATTAGCAAGTAACAAAAATAAATATAACAAATTGTGTCAATAAATTTTATTTGCACTTATAAGCAAACAACAAAAATATAAGAACAAATTGTATCAATAAATTTTATTTGCAATTATTAGCAAATAACAAAAATATAAGAACAAATTGTGTCAATAAATTTTATTTGCAATTATAAGCAAATAACAAAATTATAAGAACAAATTGTATCAATAAATTTTATTTGCAATTATTAGCAAATAACAAAAATATATATAACAAATTGTATCAATAAACAGTACTTGTACTTGTTAGCAAATAACAAAATATATATATATATATATATATATATATATATATATATATATATGTTGATACGTAGATTCTCGCGGGTAAAATCTGTTCTGCTTTTTTCTCGGGTAATGAACCGCGTTGTAGAATTATCCCTGTAAGGGTTGTTCCGACGTTTCGGCAATGTCACAATTGCCATCTTCAGGTTGGTCTTCTCGGTCTAAGCGATCTAGAAGAACTGACGTTTGAAGTTACTGCTCCGTCTTTATATGCTGTGGTTTCGTTCCGGGTCGATGTGCATGCTTGGTTTCTACTCTGGCTTCGGGTCAGTGGGCCGTGTCGTTCTTGTAGCTCAGTGGGTGGTGATATTTTCTTTTTATCTATCACGGACTTGCTATTTGTCCGGCCAGTAAGTGCTGGTCTCCATGTTCTTGGAAGTCTTTGAGCATCATCCCGTTTGTTCATATTTTGTGGCTGCTTTTCTATTTCAATAGCTTCCCGTATTATCCGTGTCGTGAAGTGTGGTATGTTAGCTATGGTTTTCGTGTTCTCAAAATCTATGTTGTGCCCCGTGTCTAATATGTGCTTCACTAGAGATGATGATGTATCCTTTTGTTTCACTGCTCTTATGTGTTCTTTCATTCGGATATCAATTCTTCTGTTAGACTGGCCAATGTACTTGCTGTCACAGTCTTTGCATGGAATTTCATACACACCTTGTTCCTCTAAGGGAATTTTACTTTTCGGATTCCTCAATAGCGCTTCTATCTTCAGGTGTGGTTTAAATACCGTGTCGATATTTTCCGTGCGCAAGATTCGGCTAATTTTGTCCGTAGTTCCCTTGACATACGGCAAGAATGCTGTTGCTATAGGCTTCCTGTCTGCATCTTCAGTTTTTTTCTTCTGTCTTGGTTTAGTTGCTCTTTGTATTTCTCGTTTGGTGTATCCATTTGCTTGTAATGCCTGGTGTATATTCTTCATTTCTTCGGCCTTGTTGGTGTCGTCTGCAATCCTTTCCGATCTTGTAATGAGCGAGAACGAGAAATACAAAGAGCAACTAAACCAACACAGAAGAAAAAAACTGAAGATGCAGACAGGAAGCCTATAGCAACAGCATTCTTGCCGTATGTCAAGGGAACTACGGACAAAATTAGCCGAATCTTGCGCAAGGAAAATATCGACACGGTATTTAAACCACACCTGAAGATAGAAGCGCTATTGAGGAATCCGAAAAGTAAAATTCCCTTAGAGGAACAAGGTGTGTATGAAATTCCATGCAAAGACTGTGACAGCAAGTACATTGGCCAGTCTAACAGAAGAATTGATATCCGAATGAAAGAACACATAAGAGCAGTGAAACAAAAGGATACATCATCATCTCTAGTGAAGCACATATTAGACACGGGCACAACATAGATTTTGAGAACACGAAAACCATAGCTAACATACCACACTTCACGACACGGATAATACGGGAAGCTATTGAAATAGAAAAGCAGCCACAAAATATGAACAAACGGGATGATGCTCAAAGACTTCCAAGAACATGGAGACCAGCACTTGCTGGCCGGACAAATAGCAAGTCCGTGATAGACAAAAAGAAAATATCACCACCCACTGAGCTACAAGAACGACACGGCCCACTGACCCGAAGCCAGAGTAGAAACCAAGCATGCACATCGACCCGGAACGAAACCACAGCATATAAAGACGGAGCAGTAACTTCAAACGTCAGTTCTTCTAGATCGCTTAGACCGAGAAGACCAACCTGAAGATGGCAATTGTGACATTGCCGAAACGTCGGAACAACCCTTACAGGGATAATTCTACAACGCGGTTCATTACCCGAGAAAAAAGCAGAACATATATATATATATATATATATATATATATATATATATATATATATAACAAATTGTGTCAATTAAATTGCAACTTATTGAGCACAGAGAGAATTTTTCATAAAAAATAATTTTAAAATTAGAATATGCATGAGAAATAAGACAATTATCGACGCGGGATTAGATTATGGTAAGGACGGACCATCGGAGTCGCGCAGCATTTCTTGCCCATACCCGGCATGTGGAAATAATTTGCGTATACGAATTTTGTTTTTTTTTAGGCACCGAGAACTTGTTGACGGTAAACATTTAAACGTATATAAATGAATTTATATAATATTGTATATTAATTTGGAACATTTAGAGAATTTGATTTTGGTAAATATATTATTTTAATATAAAATATCGTTGTATTATTTAACCCGATCAAACCTGAACAAAAGGATAGCTTTGACAAGAATTTTATATAGTTGTGAGTTATTTCCTAAATAAAAATAAAATTCAAGGCATAATTCATAGCAATATATATATATATATATATATATATATATATATATATATATATATACCGGGTGGAAAGTATCAAACCCGAACATAGCAGAATTGCATTGGAATATACTTTTATGCATATACCTGCTCCCCATTTCCACCGATAAAACTTATAATGACATCAAATGAAAGAGAATAATAAACGGCGTCAATTGATACTAAAATCTTCTCTTAATACCTTATCATTAGTTTTTTACAAAGCAATTAATATTAAAAACCCAGGTGCTATAAATTATGGGCGGCCGTGCTTCTGTCGGCACAACTCACTATTTGTCAGATTTGACAACTGCATAATTGATTTAAATTGCTTTGTAAAAAACTAATGATAAGGTATTAAGAGAAGATTTTAGTATCAATTGACGCCGTTTATTATTCTCTTTCATTTGATGTCATTATAATTTTTATCGGTGGCAATGGGGAGCAGGAATATGCATAACCGTATATTCCAATGCAATTCTGCTATGTTCGGGTTTGATACTTTCCACCCGGTATATATATATATATATATATATATATATATATATATATATGCTTCTTGGTTCTTGGGTTGTGAACCGCGTTGTGGAAATGTTCCCCGAAGGGTCGCTTCGACGTTTCGGCAGAGTCCCATCTGCCATCTTCAGGAAGCTCTTCTAGGTCTCGCTGACTTAGAAGAACAGTTCTTCTAAGTCAGCGATAATCTCTAAAGTACTTACTACAAATTAGTTTTTACATTAAAATTATTTTTGTTTATTGTTACCTTATAGGCTTTGATAAGGCCTCAATAAACGAGGCGAAACGAAACGAAACACCCCGAATTCTGTTTTTAATATACAGTAACAAAACTTCGTAACCATATATATATATATATATATATATATATACACGAAAGATGGTCTAATCTTACACCTCAATGGTGTAGTGAACATTAATTAAAACAGGTCCATGAAGACTAACTGGTGGATCGCTAGACAATATTGTTTTTGGGTTATTACCCTTCGTCAGTAGCGATTACCAAGAACCTTAGTTGTTGAAATACCTTTACATGTATATATATATATATATATATATATATATATATATATATATATATATATATGAAAAAAGGATTTAACCCGGGGCTTCTATATACAACAGGAAGATTGTTGTGAAGTTGTTCACGCAGTTGGTTATGTCCGCCCGCGTGGCTATGTTCAATGTTTCTACACAATGTGTGGGTATTTTGACTGTTGTCACAATGTGGTGGTCGGGTGCTTGTTGTTGACTCCGATTGTTTTGTTACCTCCAAATTTTGTCCACCTTTTAATTTGGTTATGCCGTCCTGATGACGACTAATAAGTCAGAAACACGTGTCGGCGGCTGCGTGTTTCCATGCGGGTGTATGCCCATTAAAATCTTCCTGTTATATATATATATATATATATATATATATATATATATATATATATATATATATATTTATATATATAAACGTTGTCTTTGTGTCTAGTGTGACCGCTAGATATCTCACTGTCGTTGTTAGAGGTATTACGATACCGTAGCGTGAATGTGATGCTTTCACATTTAGTCGGATTCACTGTCAATTTCCAGTCACTGAAGTACCGTTCGAGTTCCCTCATGTGGGTGTCTATTTTCGCGTGTGCAATGCATTCTGAGCTGGATCATGCGTATATTGCCGTATCGTCGGCGAAGAGGGCGATTAATGTGTAATCGTTAGTCGGTATGTCATTAATGTATAATTAGAACAATTGTGGAATTTTCTTATCGATGCAGGCAGTACTCGCAGTTTTATAAAACTTAACTTATCACTATGTTCCAAATTTCACGCAATAGTTCTTTTTCGGGATGTTTCACAACAGGCACGTGATATAGTTTACGACGATGGGTGGGAATACCAAACTGAAGAACTACGAGGAAGAATCTATCAAAAGATTCGAGAGTTTAACACACTTAGGGCCGGTATTTCAGTTACCACTTAAGCTTCAGTTTAAATAAGTCGAGCTAATTGTTTAAGTGCCTCTTAATAAATTGCGCGTATATCAGTTGATATAAATGTCCTGTTTAGTTAAACCACATTTTTGATGTATTAAGTTTAGGTTAGTAATGATGTTCGTCTCTATCTGCCCATCAGATGTTCGTCTCTATCTGCCCATGTGCATTGCCTAATTCTTTGTTCATAGCAGGAGACGTAAATACGGTAATTATAATCAATAGTTAATTCATGCAGTATGTAAAACAATTATTAAAATGCATAACATGATGTACGTTTCGTTTCTGCAGTCTTATTGGGAGTCCAATGTCCGCAAGCGTAGCTGTAATTTTACGGCAAATGAAGTCGACCTTTTGAAGACTTTAGTAAAAAAAAATTGGAGTCCTGGAATGCAAAAAATCTGATACTGTTACCTGGAAGCAGAAAAATAAGTGCTGGGAAACGCTTGCAAAAGAATTTAATGCAATAAATAGTAACCTGCAGCCACGAACTGGCGCAGTGTTAAGAAAGAAGTGGGAAAATTGCAAGAAAGCTGTGAAGTAGAAGGTGTCGCAGCAAAAATGTCATATAAATGGTACATGTGGACGCCCACCTGAAAGTATCAAGTTTTCGGAAAGCGATGACGAAATTCTGAAATTAATAAATATACCAGCAACGGGAAACAAAACAGTATACGACTGCGATATTGACTTTGGAAGAGAAATTTAGTTTTAAATTTTACATTGACACCAGTTCCAGACTCGATTCCAGACTGTGCCATGACAATAACAGACGAATTCAGTAGTGGACCATCGTGAGCAGCCTACACGCCATCGTTGCTGCAAATGCCAATGTCAGCTGAGTTGGTGATTAGGGATGACCAAGACATTGAGCATGACTATGCTAGTCTATTACTAGGTGAAATCTCTGTTTTCATAAAAAATGCAGTCAATAATCTTGACAAAAGACGTTAATTAGATGAACAAAATTTGAAACCGATTATTTGCAGATGAAAGCTGCGACGTTGAAGATAACACATCACATGTCGACATACCTGCCGAAGTTGTCCGCAGAAAAGTTGATAAAGGTGAATGCATTCTTATATATAGTTGACTAAAAGCTAGTATTGCTTTCTGCTTCAGTTTCTAGGAAACATACGGGCACAATTACTAACAAGAAATGGTGCGATTTGGCCGATGCAAAAAAAGTTGCTGCATTGACAGTAGAAAAGCTCGAACTGAAAATGCAGCATATGAAGGAACAGCAAAGGTTGAAGCTGCAAATTTTAAACATTGAATTGCAAATAAAGCAAAAACAGTTAAACTTGTAAATTAATGTTTTTTTTAACATTTATTTATTTTTTATTTTTTGAGAATTTTTTTGATTTCAAGATTTTTTTGTTTTGTGTTGTACTATTTTTAATTTTTTCCTGTTTATTTTTGAATAAAATATAGAAAATACTTCTTGCCTTTTTTATTTAGCACTACAACAAAATTTCGAAATACCGAATAAATGGATTTCTAAAATTATTATTCATATGTCTGCGCCTGACTTGTGGCACGGTATTGACCGAAATCCGGACCTGGATTCGATATCCGGATTCGATATCCGCGTCCGATATCCGGAGATCGAATCCGGAACCGAAGCATCCGCATACCAGGATACTTTAAGCTCCGGATCCAAAATTATCCGGCTGGCAGGCCTAGCGATAACCCTGTGTTTATTGGCAACCGGAGACTCATTTACTAGTTTATCGTATTTGTTTAAAGTCTCAAAGCAAAGTATTTCTGCAATAGTTATTTAAGGCGAGCGCGCACGAACAAGCAAATTTCTTTGATGTAGCGACAACGGGCGGATAATGTTTGTGAGCGGTAACCCGTCCAAAATGAACGCGCGTTCGCGGACGCTTCGCACAGCGCGGCGCGGATCGGCGCGCTAGATCTGTACCTGTATTTTAATAACCCGTCCAACATAAAAGCGCGTGCAACGTTCGCGAACGTTTTGCACGGCGTACCTGTACCTGCCTTTACCACTATCCAGAAACACACAAGAGCGAAGTAAATTCTCAAATATCAAAAATGTTAAAAACCGGAGTTATACAAGATTCACATAGTCCCCCATAGTCCAGTCCCATATGAATCGTTCCAAGGAAGCTAGAAGCTTCCGGAAAATGAAAGTGGCGTATAGTTATTGATTATCGTAAATTAAACGAAAATACCATTGATGATAAATTTCCGTTACGCAATATTAATGACATATTAGATAAATTAGGCCGAAGTCAATATTTCACCACCCTAGATTTAGCGAATTGTTTTCAAGTGAACCCCGACGACATCCAAAAAGCAGCACTTTCCACAGATAGCGGACATTATGAATTGAAGCGTATGCATTTCGACAACCTTTCAAAGAGCTATGGATAATATCTTGCGAGGTCTTCAAAACGAAATCTGTTCAGTTTACCTAGACGATGTCATAATTTTCTCTACATCCCTACAAGAACATCTAACAAACAAAATTCCAAAGACTAAGAAAAGAATACTTCAAAATACAAACAACTCGACAAATCAGAATTTTTAAAGTCGCACATTTTGGACGTGTAATTACACAAAACGCAGTCAAAAATTTTCCAATTGAAAAAACACCCAAAGAAATTAAATCAAACTCAAAACCCATGAACACATGATTAAAGAAAAATAGTCCAACATACACATTCAAAGAATCTTTCGAACTTATAAATAAATGCTCCAATTCTACAATATCCCGATTTCTCCAAACCATTCACTTTAACCACATATGCTTCAAATATAGCCCTTGGTGCAGTACTATCTCAAGGACAAATTCCTAATGACAAACCCATCGCATACGCTTCAAGAACATTAACCGAACAAAAATATAGCACCATAGAAAAAAAGTTCCCGCTATAGTATGGGCATGCAAATACTTTCGTCCATATATGGAAGGAAATTCTCTATCTACATCGACCACCGTCCCCTAGTTTGGTTATCCAACTTAAGAGAACCCAAAGCAAGTTAGTTCGGTGGCCTTTAAAACTTGAGGAATTCGACTACACCATATTTTACAAAAAAGGCGAACAAAATCTAAATACAGATGCTCTGTCAAGAATCTAACTAAATATCAACGAAACTAAGTCTATGATCAATAACCCAGGCAAAGTTAACGAAGATATTCTAGATTTTTTAACGTAAGCTTCAGAAAGTTCCCCTGAGCAACCAACCAATTAACAAGACTTTCTCAATTTTTTGTCACAATTTTCCAAAAGTCCCCATGAATCACTAACTACTCTTAATCAAGAAAGACTACTCTTAATCAAAAAAGACTACTCTTAATCAAGAAAGAGATATTGTTGAACAAGATATTCTCGATTCTTTGTCATCATCCCCAGAGAAAAACCAGAAAACCATAAAAAATCCTAAGTCGCCAACCACTCCTAATCAAGCAGGAAATATTGAACAAAACGTTCTAGAGATTTAATATACTCTTCAGAAAATCTGTTTGACAACCGTCCACAAGTGGCCAATCACAAAATAAAATAAGAATTTTACAGAACATCGAAATAAGACCCCCCGATCCTGTAAACACTGTTCACGCCAACAATGACGAAAACTCCATCGAGGCCCTTCCAAATATTACACATAGATACATTTTTCTTTGAAAACGAAAACTTTCTTACCATAATCGACAAATTACGGTGTACCTGAAACCATTGTATCATATAATGGACGTGAATTCAAAAATGAGTTAATAAAAGCATTGCTCAAAGTGCAAAAAATTAAAATTCACTTCACAACACTGGGTCATCACGAATCGAATTCGCCAATAGAACGATTTAGTTCAACTCTAATAGAACATCTGATATTACTAAAAGATAAAGACAAAAATAAACCCGTGACAGATTTGATACCATATGTCATAATAGCTTATGACAGCACTATACACAGCGCAACAAAATTTACACCCTTTGAATTAACTTTCGGATATACTACCGCAAAAGCTAATTCCTTTAACGTTTTATTCAGATTATGCAGCCTCTCATAAAATCAAATTAGAAAACCTATATTAATCGATTAGTGAAACAAAAAGCGCCCAAAAACAAGAGGTAATCGATAAGCGAAACGAACACGAAGAAACACAATCACATTTTAAAGCTAAACAAAACGTTTATAAGAAAACACAAGCTAGGTCAAAAAATAAAAATTGATTCACCGGTCCCTATATCATTATTAAAATTCTAGAAAATAATACAGCACGAATAAAAAATACCCAAACTAATAAAGAAGAAACTATACACATGAAGGAACTGAAGAAACCTGTTGTTGCAGATTCTTCCTCTTCGGATACGGAACAGGAATCGCCGTAAACACGTCTGTATTTCACAAAATAACAGATAATCCAGGAATTTTACCATATAAATTAGGAAACGCCCAAGTAATTAATAATTACACTGTGCTCGAGTCGAGAACTTATTTTTTTTCAACATCCATGGGTCCTGGGTATAATAACTCGAGTACGCTGAATCTAACGCCGTCAGCCGTTTTGCGAAGTTGACTCTAGTTTTCGAGATATTCACGTTTGAAGATTGTACAATAAAAGACCCAAGGGACACGTTTTTTCATATATTTCAACCATTCGTTCATTAAAAATCGTTTCAGCTCGACAACATTTCTTCGTTTCATGAAATGTTTTTCACTTTTTCTAACTTATCGAGTATTGAAGGTCGCAAGAAGTGCAGAAGAATGTGAAGAAACGATGATTTTCACCACAAGAACCCGATTTTTCCGTATATTTCAACCATTTATCCATCAGATATCGTACAAGCACAAAAATGTACCAGAATAACGGCAATTATTCTAGGAGTAGACACATGTTCAGTAGCGAGGCGTACTTGGAGGACGAGGACGCGGAGGCTATCGAGGCCGAGGAGTCAACAACAAACGACACGACAACAGCGTCAAGACCAATTTCGCAGGAACGTAGCATAGAATGTTAGGTATCAGGAAGATGCACGTCTGAAGAAGGAACTTTTAACTATTCCTGAAGATGTACAAGTACAACTTCGAGGCAATCAAGGAAGATTGAATTCAAATTCATTTTAGCGTTGCAATTTATCATTGTTGGAATCGAAAATTTCCCAAGCCCACGAGGCTGTAGAAAGAGTTAAGCCTATGGAAGGGATTCAGGATAAAGACATACCTTATAGCATTATGCAAAGCATAAAGGCACAACCGATGACAATTGAACCAATTAAGCGAATGGATGATGCAATAGGCATTGTTAAAGACAATGAGCAGCATTTCATCCCGGAGATAGCTAAGCCAGCAAAAGATAGAGATAGTAGATAATTATTTAGACCAGAAAATTTTGAAAATGCCCTTACAAATGTGTTAAAGCGGTCATTGAGAATGTTCTCGAGAATCATCGATCAGATAACTGACGCTTTTATGTTCGGGACATGCTCATTGCTTTTCTTCGCATCAATGGTAAAATGTCATTGAAAGTTTATTTGCTACATGCACATATTGAAAAATTCGCTGAACAATCACAAACCGAATCGGATGAGCACGGCGAGCGTTTCCACGAAGCAACGGCAAGGTATAGTGCAAAAAATTAGGTCCTCTTTTAGCAGATATTTGTTGGCATTTACAAGCAGAAGCATCAACATATAAGATGTTTGAGAGAAAAATATGTTTATGTGGAAAGGAAACAATTTTTTAAGAAATTTTGACGAACTGTAACGATATCTAATGCATAAATGGTTTAAATGTACTGAAGAATCGGGTTCTTGTGGTGAAAATGTTTCAGATTCATCGTTCCTTCAAATTCTTCTGCACTTCCTGCGATCTTCAATATTCGATAAGTTAGAAAAAGTGAAAAACATTTCATGAAACGAAGAAATGTTGGCGAACTGAAACGATATTTGATGAATGAATGGTTGAAATATACGGAAACACGTGTTTCTTGGGTCTATTTGTGTACAATTTTCAAACGTGAATATCTCGAAAACTAGAGTCAATTTCGCAAAACGGCTGACGGCGTTGGATTCAGCGTACTCGAATTATGTTTCCTGCCGAGCCATCGATGTTGAACTTTTCGACTAGCACAGTGTTATTGGACCTTCATACAAATCATCGACATAACAGACGTAGTAATAATATATTACATCCGAGGTGGAAAGTGTTTTATTACAGCCGAGAGATAAGGTTAGCTATATCACGAGGCGTAATGAAACTTATCAGCGAGTATACGAATAAATTTAATGTTTTCCAATATAGTAAGTTGATGTGGTGTAAGTGGTGTAAACGCAAAATATTTCGTATCTCCGAAACCGTCCATTTGCGGACCCATGTTGATTAAGACTTATCGCGATATTTTGGGCCATACTATCAGCCCAAAGTGACACTTTTTTAACACCCTGTATAACGAATGCTAAATTAAAAATACAATATACAACAACGAGCACAAATGTTGAACTTTCACTCCTAGCAAAGGCGAAATCGAAATTAAAGAGGATCACAAAATGTTGGAAAAAGAAGCAAATGTTTTCGGATTGGAAATAAACCAACAAAAAACAAAATACGTGGCAATGGGCTAAACCTGACTGTTCGACAGATGAAATAACTACGAACGATGGAAGGGAATAAGAGTTTCGCAAAGGTAAAAGAGTTCGTACACTTGGGAGGCATGATACATTTAAAAGGTCATGAGGAAATAAAAGTCAGAATTGCGAAATGTAACAGGAAGTACGGAATGCTGAAAAGACTAATGAAATCAAAGAATACGTCAAGAAGAATGAAGATAATCATAAAATGGTTCCCTTGATAGGGAAAGAAAAAAACTAAGAGCTATGCTGTGGAATAAACACAGAAGACGATTGGAGAAGAAGAACAAATAAGTAACTAGACATTATGCGCAAAAAAGCAAAGATAATAGCCGTCATAAAAGCCCAACGACTAAGGTAAATAGGGCATATAGAACGAATGGAATTTTGGTTTAAGAATAATGACCATTAGCGGAGCCCAAACTCAATACAATGTAACCTTCTAACAGTGTGTAGTACTCATGCGAAGAGTAGCTTTGGTAACCCATATTTCGCAATATACCAAACTAAAACATGCACACTTGCTTGTTCTCCTGTTGGAGGGTTTTTCGATGCGACGTTGTTAATCTTCTTTCGCTCTTGGCTCCACTACACTTCTATTACGCTGTACTACATCACACATTTACCAATTTTAGTCACATAGTGGCATTAGTAAAAAAAATTGTACAATAGCGAACTTGTATAAGGTTAAAATTTTAACCAAATATCTCAATGGATAATATTGGTTATGGATTCACCGGTAGGGTAGGGCTACTTTTGGAATGAATATCGAATTTCAGCCATAAATTTAAATAAGATAAGGTTAGATTTGGTACGCCAGCAAATCGATTTTCTGGAATTTTCTTTTAATAGGCTGTGTTCTTCCCCCGCAGATACGCACTTTAATCATGGAAATTTATTAAAAATCTTATACAGGTGAGTTATTTTTGTTCTTCGGCTGAAACCCCCCCTTCGATGTAAAGAACCAGCCATTCAACTGCCTAGCTTACAATATACCAACAGCTTACTTGACTTCAGATTAATACGTGATTATATCTTACCATTCGTCCAAGGCCCTCGCTACAAATTCCTTCTTCAGTGCGTAAAGCCGCCCGTTCGTTTTCAAATACCAGAGATTCTGACCGGTGCCCAAGGGATATTTTGGCACCCGGCGGCAAAAGTCGTGTGTAAATTCGCACTTCTTTGTCCAACACAGTGCCGGTATTTCCAGCGCCATGTCGTAGTTAAGAACCATCATGTTGGATGAAGCCCTGTTACCACCACGTGTGTCTGATCCAGATGCCACCTTTTGCCGATATTCATTATGAATGTCGCGGAACCATGCGCGATGTTCCGCATCAGGCATCCACGTCGTGTAGTTTTTGCAAGATTTTGCCAGTAAACATTTCCTAGCGCATATGAAATTTTTAATCGGAGAACAATCCATCTTCTTTGTGCAGAAAGGTGCGATTTCCTTCATGAGCTCTGACGTCGCAGCAACCAACGGCAACAAAATTATAAACGGAAACAGCTTCATTTAGATGCGTTTTATGAATTGGGATTTCAGCGAAAATATATTGTCTAGTTCTGACAGTTTATGCTCGCGGCCAACTTTCTAAAATTCATTCTAGCATATGTGTTGCATCGGTGACGTCGGCAAAAACAACGAGAATGGCGATTGATCTTGCATTTGTGTTAGAATGTACACTGTGGTAAAGATGCGTATTGTTAACACGCTAAGGCATTATTTTCCCCGACGGATACCCCACCTAAAAAATCTGCCTTGAATTTTCTTTTACTTAGCTAAATTTCCCGCAAACTGACGCTACCACGATGACAAAATCGCGAACGTTTCGTGAAATAGTATATTACGTAACAAGAGTTGTAAATAGCATTTTACGTACGAGTGGAAATAGTTACATACGAGCGACGAAGGAGCGAGTATGTAATTCCACGAGTACGTAAAATGCGTTACAACTCGAGTCACGTACTATACTTTACCTACGACCACCTTCAACCACTAAAACAACCTCTATACAAAACCTCTTTTTTATTGTTTAATTACATACTATTTTATTTTATAACAAATTTTCTTATATTTATGATATATGTAATTATTGCTTTTTAATAATAATTGTTAATGGTAACATTGCAGTTATTAAATATTGGACAACTATCTTTTTCTAACATTATTCTTATTTCTCCAGTCGATGAATTTTCTATATGAGATCTCGTATCTTTCACGTGTCTTCGCCGGTAACAAATTGTTCATTTCTAACCTGGCATTTTCAATAATGTTCGGAGGAGTGTATCTGCCACTGTGGTTGTCACACATTTTAATAACAATAAATTATGATTGATTCATAATAAAACTGTTGTGGGCAATGGAATAATATTGACAGCTTACTGACAATTGGATAAATTCCATCAATGCATTTCGGTAACTAAGCAACTTCAACCTGTGCGATTACTTTACGACCGTGCGTTTAGTTTACGGCCGTGCGTAATGACTTATTTACATGGTCTGTGTGTAGTGCAAAAAAGGGCACTTTCAACAGTGGTCGTAGGTAAACGTTAGTTACGTCTGTCAGCCATATTTATCGTATCGTTTTTAGGCACAATTGCATCAAGATTATCTCTTTATATCTTGGTTATCATGGTTATCGTTAAGCGAGCGGTAAAGTGTAAAATAAAAACCCGCTGTAAAAAAACGCCCCGTTATAATTATCAATAATTAATAATTAAAGTCAATTCTAATATTAAATTGATTTTTGAATATAAAATGTACAATTATGAAGATTAATAAACATCATCCTGCGAATAGACATGTCGAGAAAAATAACAGCATTCTGTACCTCCTTGTCGAGTTTTTTGCATTGTTGCCGACGTCTGAGGTACAGCAATTTTGAAAGTAGCACCGGAAGATATACATTGTCCTATTCCAACAATCAGCTGGGCTATATTATGTTTTGTTCAATTGCGTCTTCAAGGTAGCCTGCAGCACCCGAAGAACTTTTTCATCCTCCATGTCTTTTGATTGATGTAATGTCAACCCCATTGCTAACAAACTGTAGTGCCTCGAGTATTTATCTGCATCAGGAAATTGTTCTGGAAATGCCTCCAAATGTGTTCTTCCCTAGAGGTACTACCGCGCAATCCAAATGTGAACGTTTTTTTACTTACTTTGATTTTTAATCGTAGGCGTCCTAAAATGTCACAATTTGACAATATTGAAAAATGCATCTCAATCCAATTTAGATAGCTATATAGAACTGTTGCAAAGATAGATGAAAATTGGTCTTTAGCTGCTGTGGCGAGAGAATTACAGTGCAGGAAAACGTGCATCTTCAATATAGAGGCGATGGCAAGAAAACATTTTTGAGAGGCCGGTACGAATAGGTGTGGGAAAAGTTTCTGAACTCCTGGGGCCCGTTTCATAAAAATTACAAGTTGATTAGTGACAAGCGACAAGTTAATATACAAATAATGACAAGTAGTTATAATTTTGGTTTCATAAAATATTTTTTCTACTTTACGTTGGTAATAACTTCATTTTAGCACCCAAAAGAGTGTCGAAATTAAAATTTGAGTGCTAAAATGAGTCTGGTATAATTTTTTTTCATTATATTGGTCGCGGTTTGTCAGCGTATAATATCAACGAAATGTCAGTTGTAAGTAATAATCTTTGCATTGTTTTCGTTGCACCATTCTTAGAATTTATTATATTTGTGTTTGTATTGAGAACGCTACTTGTTCGGGAATACATTCACAATTGTAATTTGCGCAATTTCCCGTATTTCGGGTGAAGTACATTGCAAGTCTTCGCAACTCATATTGCGTCAAAGAAAACTGACATTTCAAATTAAATGTTCGACCGCCTCCTTATTTAATTTGACACAAACGTTACAAACCCACGCAAATATCCCTAAATGTTGAATTACTTAACAAAGTTTATTTTTTCACGTAAATTCGCGGCTCCTGGCTGAATTTCGGACTCATGCCTGAAACAGTGCCTTCTGTAACTTGTTTTTTAATATACTATTTTCTACTTTGCGTTGGTAATAACTTCATGTTAGCACCCAAAACAGTGTTAAAATGAAAATTTGAGTGCTAAAATGAGTCTGGTATAATTTTTTTCCTTTATGTTGGTCGCGGTTTGTCAACGAAATGTCAGTTGTAACTAATAATCGTTGCATTGTTTTCGTTGCACCATTCTTCGATTTTTTTATATTTTTGTTCGTATTGAGACCGTGACTTATTCGGAAGTAAATTCCCTACATTGCAGGTCTTAATTTATTTTTATGTCAACTTAATGTTCCTTTAATAAAAAAATTATCTAAAGTGTTGTATAATTTCTTGTAAACGTTGTCTACCAGATTGATAATTTGGAAAATTCATGTCGTGTCTTATTTCTAAATCGTGATCGGCATTTCGAGGATAATTACAAATTTACATTCTGTTATGTGCATTCGCCGTGAGTAGACGTGCGTGGTGTGTGGTGCGCTGTATTTTGTTAATGTATACGAAGTCATAATAATTAATATGACTACTGATAGTAGAACACTCAGAAGTGCAACAGATGAAGAAGTACTCATAAGAAAAATCGTCGAAAAGGTTCTTGCTTCGCCCGCCTTATTGGAAAATTTAGTAGTACAAATAAAAGATGAGGTTATTAATGAATGTAAAAAGGAACTCAAGGAGTTAAAATGCAAGGTGGACCAACTTTCACACGACCTCGAAAGTGCTAAAACGGACGCAGTAAAATCAAAGGATCAGTTGGAACAGTATACTGGAAAGAATAGTATACGTATATTTAGAATTCCGGAAACGACAAATGAAAACACGGAATTATTGGTCAGTACATTATGTAAAGGAAAACTGGGCATTGATGTTCCAGATACATTAATTGACTGTTGTCACTGTTTGCCTAGCAATAACTTTGAACATCGTCCAATCATCTATAAATTTATTAGCAGAAATACGAAGAAGCTGGCATTTAGTAAGAAAATGTTGTTAAAGGGTTCCAAAATTGCATTAAAAGAAGATCTGACGCAACTGAGACTACAATTTGTGAAGGAAGTGGCTAAAAAGCATGGCTTTAGAAGTGTATGGACAAACGATGGTAATGTGTACTATAAGTTAGGTAACCCTAATATTATTAAAAAAATTACATCTTGCATTATATATATATATATATACACGAAAGATGGTCTAATCTTACACCTCAATGGTGCAGTGAACATTAATTAAAACAGGTCCATGAAGACTAACTGGTGGATCGCTAGACAATATTGTTTCTGGGTTATTACACTTCGTCAGTAGCGATTATTATTAGTATATATATATATATATATATATATATATATATATATATATATATATATATATACATATATATATGTTGGTGCGTAAGTTCTCGCGGCTGAAATCTGTGCTTCTTGGTTCTCGGGTTGTGAACCGCGTTGTAGAAATGTTCCCCGAAGGGTCGCTTCGACGTTTCGGCAGAGCCCCATCTGCCATCTTCAGGAAGCTCTGCTAGGTCTCGCTGACTTAGAAGAACTGACGTTCGGAGTTACTCGTTGATCCTTATATTTCGGTTTGTCGTTGGGGTTGACTACGCTCGACGGCTTCTTACTTCGGCTCCTGGTTAATGGACCTTGATGTAGTGGGCGTGTGATGACCTGTGGCGGTTCCTGTTGTAGTTCCTGTGGCGCTGTCCTTTGAACACTGCTTGAACTGTATTGTTGTAATACTGGTCTCCATGTTGCAGGCAATCGTTGGGCATCTCGTGTGTTGAGGATTTCTTTCCGTTTCTCTATTTCTATTGCCTCCCGTATTATTCTGCTGGTGAACTGGTCAATGCTAGCTATTGTCCTTGTATTGTCGAAGTCGATTCTGTGTCCTGTGTCTAAGAAATGACTAGCCAATGACGATGACGAATCTCTCTGTTTTACGGCGCGAATGTGCTCTTGTTTACGGACTTCGATGCGCCTATTGGATTGACCGATGTATGTCTTCTCGCAGTTTCCACATGGTATTTCGTACACTCCCTGCGTTTCTAATGGAATTTTCGTTTTTGGATTCCTCAGCATCGTTTCGATCTTCCTGTATGGTCTGAAAGTTGTATCGATGTTCTGTGTACTAAGGATCCTGCTTATCTTGTCTGTGGTCCCTCTGACATACGGTAGAAAAGCTATGGCTGCTGGTTTTTCTTCTTCTTTTTCTTCTTCCTGGGTTCGTCTGCGGGGTCTGGATGCTCTGAGAATTTCCCGTTTTGAAAATCCGTTGTGCGCCAGTGCTTTGTGTATGTTGTCCATTTCTTTGTTCTTGCTTCTACCATCGGCTATCCTTTCTGATCTGGTTATTAATGTTCTCGCTACCGAGTGCAGTTGTGCCGGGTGGTGGTGTGACTGAGCGTTTAGGTACCTGTTGGTGTGCGTCTTCTTCCTGTATACTGTATGGCCGAGACTCTTGTCGTCTCTTTTCATTACCAGTACGTCCAGGAACGGCAGCTGAATGTCTACTTCCACTTCCATGGTGAAGTTTATAGCTGGGTGTTGCTTGTTGAGGTGCTCCAGAAACCTGTCGAGTTCTTCTCTTCCATGTGTCCATACAACGAAAGTATCATCCACGTATCTCAGCCACACCTTTGGTTTTAACTCGCCCGTCTCTATTGCTGTAGTCTCTAGTTCCTCCATGAATAGGTTGGCATCACAGGTGATAGTGGTGATCCCATGGGTGCTCCACTGGTTTGTCTGTAGCGTTGGTTTTCAAAAATGAAATACGTATTCTTGACGCATTGCTTCACTAGTTCCATGATGTGATCCGGCGGCTGGTATTTCCGTTCCAATATCTCCATGGTGTCGTCTACCGGGACTTGTGTAAACAGTGATACTACATCAAAACTTGCCAACAAGTCCTCGGGTTCCACAGTAAGGTTCTTCAGCATTTCGATGAGATGGTCTGCGTTCTTGACGTATGATGCTGCTTGTTCGGCGTAAGGTTGTAGCTGTTTTGCTAGAAATCTTGCCAAAGATTGGATTGGTGATCCCATTGAGCTCACTATTGGACGTAGCGGTATGTCGGGTTTGTGGATCTTCGGTAGGCCATATATCTTCGGGCATTTTGACGATTTTTTCGTCAAAATGGTGTATGGTATGGACTCTATGTTTGGGGGTGATAGCTCCCTGCTCGGGATCAGTGGACCCAAACTACCAGAATCAACCACAACATCTTCATTGCTCGGTGCAGCAACGGGGGATCCTTGCTGTTCTTCGGCTGAGCAGGTGCTTGACGATGAGAATTTGCAGGTACTTTATATTGTGCGATATTTTTTATCAACATTGAATTAACGTTTTCTTTCTTACAGTTGACGGAACAAGAAATAGGCAATGTTAACTGGGGGGACTACAAAATAGGCCATTTACAAACCCCAGTTAACCAGAAGTTAAAGCCCCCATCAGCAACAGATTGTTGCGGCAAAAGTCAATGCTTCTAGATGTGGCGTTGAAGGAAGAAAAATTAAAAGAATTCAAACGAAACACTTGATTTTAGAATAAATTTTTTTATATGTTAAATGTACATAATAAATAATTACATAAAAGTATATTTCTTTATTTCATATTAATTGCTAGTTACTCCAGATTGGCGAAATAATTCTCAATCAAATTGTTTCGGGCCGCCATTCCTGCATTTCGAACATTAGCACCCGCTGGTTTTATAAATTGTACATCCCCATTTTGAATTAAATAGTCCAACCTATGCTGTTCGATTTCTTCAAGTACCGGAGGTTCTTCTTCACCCATATCCCTACATATATTATGAAGAATAGCCGTTGCTACAATCACGGTCAACATGTTATGTAATTTTAAACGGCAACCATATGCCATCACTGGGAACCTTCATTTCCACACTCCAAATAGTCTTTCGACTATGTTTCGGGTTCGAATATGGGCTTCGATATATAATTGTTGTGATGGTGTATGCGGTTCCAATAACGGTGTTAGTAAATAATGGCGAACATTGTAACCACTGTCACCTGAAAATAAGTTCGTTTTTTATGCCGAACCAGAAACTTGTAACTGATTATAATGTACTGGGAACATTATTTTACACTTGCCGTATTTCTTCATAGAAGGTTATGGGATCAAATCAAATGAAGTTAGTGAAAATGATAATTGTTACTGTATACATACCGAATAGAAATGTGTCAGGATAGACTCCATTTTCAAACTGCATTCCTAATACAGAATTATTAAATATCGTTACATCATGGGAAGACCCTGACCATCGCGCGACAACATTTAAAAATTTAAGATTTGCATCCGAAACAGCCTGAACGTGTATGGAAAAGTAACCCTTCATATTCCGGAAAACTTCTGCATCTTCACCACCTACGATCATAGGTGATATTTTTATCTCTCACCAGGCGACTGTATTTTTATGAGTTCCATCAATGGCGCCTATGACTCTTGGAAAAGCTGCTACATCATAAAATTTCCTCTGTATTTGTAAAAGCACTTCACGAGTTGAAGGAAATTTTATATGTCTTTCGTACAGCCCGGCAACAGCTTCCGAGACCCTTTTCACAATTCTACATGCCGTTGATGTATGCATGTCACCGAAATCAGCTATTGCAAGTAAATGATTACCGGTACTATAATATCTCAGGGCCACTAGTAACTGATTTATTGGAGAAAGAGAATTATTCCTAAAATTTGCTTCATTACCCACCTGAGAATAATTTTAAGTGAATGTTAAACATACATGTCGTAAGGAAATTCAAGTCTGTCTTCTATTTGGTTTAAGACATAATGGTTTCTTTTGTCAATTTGAATCGTCTGAAAAATGACAAATCATCCATACTATGGAAATATTCCTTTCTGTCGTGCACTTGTCGAGGAAACCCGTGATTAATTATTTCAAGAACTTCCAGATCGTCTTCAAATAGATCATTGTCAAACAGCTCCATAGCGTAAATCAGGGCCTGTTATCTTAAATGTAACGAATTCAAACCAAATATGAAGAATACAAATATCAATTGACAGTTACATCGCTTTTTTTAGGTTAAGTGGCAATTTAAGCGGCGATATTTTCAGACTTAAACTAACATGTTCCTACAAATATTTAAGGCTCACTTAAACAACTGTGCAACGGATATAAAATTTTAAGTAACACTTAACTGCTAAGTGCAAGTTCAAATGTTCACTGCACCATTGAGGTGTAAGAATCGACCATCTTTCGTGTAAATTTTACATTTTGCTGTCAGATTTGACAAGACACATTTTAAATTTGAAATAAAGCAATATACTTATGTAATTATTTATTATGTACATTTAACATATAAAAAAAAATTCTAAAATCAAGTGTTTCGTTTGAATTCTTTTAATGTTCTTTGAATGTTGATAAAAAATATCGCACAATATAAAGTACCTGCAAATTCTCATCGTCAAGCACCTGCTCAGCCGAAGAACAGCAAGGATCCCCCGTTGCTGCACCGAGCAATGAAGATGTTCTGGTTGTTTCAGGTAGTTTGGGTCCACTGATCCCGAGCAGGGAGCTATCACCCCCAAACATAGAGTCCATACCATACACAGTCTTCTTGGCCATTAAACCCAATGCCAACTCTTCATTGTCGTCCTTCGGCAAATTGGGATCAACACCACCTCCCGTTTTAAAAAGTACGAGTTTCTCATTTGCCACGGCACTCCGCACGTTTTTTTTCTTATTTTCGTAGGCCTTTCGCAGAGAATCGGCAGAGCGTACGATTCCCATGCGAGATAACGCCGCGAAATTCTTTGCAATTTCCTGCCACGCCCGTTCCTTTTCACGCCTCGTTATTCGCTTTATTTTCTACTAGTGACTTATATTCAGTGACTAAATTCAGCAACAAATTAACTTCATCTTTGGTGTAGTTTGCACTACGTTGCCTTTTACGATCTTCGTCCATTTCGTAATTTTGTTCACAAACTACAAAATTTACATTTACATTAGTACATGATGCCACATCGAAATCTGACCGGTAAATTGATGTCAGCTGATGAGCAGTGGCGCATGCAATATAATAAATATTTTACCTTTAACAAGTGGACGCAGTAATATTTATTTGTTCTGAAAAGAACAGTTTATTTGTCGTGAAAAAACGAAAACTAAGAATTAACTTTAACACAACAAACGACGCTACGAAACAAACCAAACCACGAGACGAGCTAGAAGGAGGTTGGGATTTCTGGGCATTATGTATTTATATAAATGAATGTTACCGTTACAGCAACTTTAAAACACGGAAACCCTATAAAGTTACTATATTTTGCTACGTTTTCAAATTTACTCAACACTTTGTTAAGTGACCCTTATATTTAACACACGCCGAGTGGTGCAACGTGTGTTAATTTTAAGTTCTACTTAATTGCAAGTTGCACTTACCTAAGTAGCAATTTTAAGGGCGAATGGTGCAAACGGGCTTAAGGGTTACAAAGAAAAAACCTCCATGGATTACAGATAATTTAAAATTAATGATGGAACTGCGTAAAAAAGCCTATAGAAACTTTAAAAGCTCTAAAAATAATTCTAGTTGGGATTATTATAAATCATTGCGCAATTTAGTTAATAAAACACTTAAGATTGAAAAAAGAGCATACTTTGAATACACATTCCAGAATGCCAACAATAAAACCATGTGGAGGGAATTAAAGTCATTGGATATCAGGGCTATAGGTGGAAGTAATCTACCCCAACACTTGCAAAACTCCAATGAAATAAATAATTTTTTTGTGGATGGGGTACCTGATTTACAGCCAGGCGCCGCGACTATGGAGTATTATAGGCATAACAAAATGGTTCGGGGTGCAGCCAGCTTTTCTTTCCATACTGTCGATACAGCTACTGTTTCTAAGTATATTAATGAAATAAATAGTAATGCCGTAGGTATTGATAATTTAAGTATGGAAATGGTAAAGTTATGTTGCACAGTTATTTTGCCTTATTTAGCACATACTTTTTATTAATGTATTGTACACAATATATTTTCCTCAAAGTGGAAGTGTAGTGTGTAGTGCCGGTACCTAAAATTGCATCTCCAAACGAGTTTAAGGATCTTCGGCCGATAAGTATACTACCATGTTTGTCTAAAATCCTAGAAAAAATTATAAATGTGTAATTAAAGGTGGGGACATTTGCAATTATTCCTGAGAAACAGTCGGGGTTCAGGCCTGGTTATAGTTGTGTAACAACTCTTTTGAATGTAACCGATGACTTACTGGTCGCATGTGAGGAGGGTAAAGTTTCGGTTACTTGATTTTAGCAAAGCGTTCGATACTATCAATCATGCGATGCTTGTTGCTATTCTTCACTATATAGGTTTTTCAAACTCTGCGGTTGCACTTTTGGAATCATTTATTTCACAGCGCTTGCAATGCGTGCAATAGCCTCCCATCGACTATTAAGTGCCAATAAATGTGTTCAAACATAAATTACGTCAAGCATTGTATTCTACGCAGTGCTCATAAGGTATAACCACAATACTATGAAAATTCCAACAGCATATTCGAACATAATACATGCAAGCAATAAGAATGAGATTAAATTAGTCACATGCAGAATTAAGAATAAGTTAGTCTAGGTATTTTGTATTAAGTATCTCTATTATCTTGTATTTTGTTCACAAATTGATTTTTTGATTTTCATTTATTTTTCGCTGTGTTTGTGGAAGATCAAGGGCAGCTACATGTTGCGCCTTGAACCAACGCCTCGTGTTTCCCCCAAGAAATTATCTACTCTGTTTATCTGCTTTGTAATATGTTATTGAGATCGTTAGTGGAAATAAACACATTTATTATTATTATTATTATTATTAAGTGCAGCGCAACACATATTTATATTACCTGCACATTCAGGTTGTACTCGTAGATGATTCAAACAAGTAATTTTTTCTTTGAGAATGCCAAACGAGTGTTCTATTACAACAGATTTATAATATTTGAGTAGTAAAGTACTTGTCGGACAAATTTTATTATTTTTATGAAACAGGCCTCAGGAAGACAATGCTTTGGTCAATTTCATGCGTGAAAATCCTTTTGCGACTGATCTGAGAGGTCAGGAAGAAACCAATTTTCCGAGATCTGTCAGAACAGCTCGACGGCGTATTAAACAAGGTGGTTTAAAAATCACAACGCTGTATAGTCGAATTTGCAAATAATTTTCTCAATAAAAACGACGAATTTTTTAGCAATGTAGTGTTTTCTGACAAGAAAACTTTTCAATCTCGCTATAACTGAAGATTGAATGTTATAAAATCCAGTAACAAATTGTGGACGATTTTCTGTCGCGCGCGTTCTACCGCCCAAACCGTTGAAGCCACCACTATGAAATTTCAAACTTAAGATTTGTATATAGCAGGAAAGAAAACGTCCTATCTTGAAAGCAATAGCTCAACCGGAAGTGATGGTTTACTCTTATCACCTTTTCGTCATCGAAAAAATGTTCTTATGAAAGTTAAAGATATTGTCAATTTAAAAAATGGAAAATTTTTATTTTCAAATATTTCGAATTTAAAAATTTGTATAACTGAGTATAAGGAAGTTCAGTGGGGACCACTGCAGATTTTATACTATTGCAATCGGGTGGCTAAAAGTATGTGCCTCTGTGCAGTCTAGCACTCAAACTATTGACGCTTAATTTAGGAGACTTTAGATGCGAATATAGAAAGGAATAAAACGTCACATTTTTAAAGTAATACCTAAACCAGAAATAGTGGTTTACTCTTGCCACATTTTCCATATTTTGAAAACGGTATGAGCTATCGAAAAAATTGTTCTTATAAAAGTTAAAGATATTGCAATTTTAAATAACTTCTATTTAAAAACTTTTTTCTAAAAATGGAGCATAAGCAAGCATAAGAAAGTTCGCTGCCACCGCAGATTTTTTTTCGTTTTCTGGATGGTTATGACAATTACAGATCTTTGATCATCTATACAAGATGTTAACATATTGGCAAGTTCTTCTCGACGGCATGCTCCATAGATTGCAAAGCCAAGAGCAGACTATTTCCAACATATTTTTGAACATAATACGCACATTAAGTAACAGTAGTAAATACGGCTAATAACATAACTTTTCACTATAATACGTTAGCAAAACAGTGCTGTTGATCCCATTTACTTTTTCTCCCATATCTATTGTTACGTTTTCGTTTTCACATGGTAAGATTTTGTGTAGTCAGTTTTGTTTAGCAGTTAGTTAAAATTTGGTGCGGTGATATTTTCCCGCGCGAGGTCTGATAAGGCGTACGTCCGCTAGTCTTCTGGGCAATTAAGGTATTTTTCGTGTGACTCGGACAAGGCGGAGATGTCGTGGTCATCGGACACGAGTGGGGAATCGCTGTCCGGCGCAGGAAAAATTCGGAGGAGGTTACGACGAGCCGTTGTAGGAGAAAGATCGATTTTTGACTATGTTTTTGGGTAACGGTCATCGAAATAAAAATGTCCAACACGTGGTGTTTGTGATATTCGTCGTTTTGACGGTCTATTGTTGACGTGCCCTTTTGTTTTGACTCCCGGTGGCATCGAGAGTGTAATTTGTGTTGCCGAGAAGTCAATTTCGGAAATATTTTCCGGTTTAAAACGAGCCAAAATATACGACGGAATCTTTGGAGTTTCGCCGTCGTATCAGGGTGAAAAGACGATGATCCGAAATCCTACGTTGTGGTTTTCACCAGAGTAAGTCCCGAATATATTAGTGTGTGAGCCGCCGCCAGATATTTTTGCGAAATTGCTGATATTTGAAGAAAATTCCGAGTTGGGAGCCGTTGAAATCTTGCGTGAAGCATATTCGACGCCTGGAAAGGCCAAGCGTCGCGGAAAGAAGTTGGACGCCGTCGTCGGTCCGGGAAAATTCTACGACGGACTGAAAAGCCGCCGCCTGGTCTCGCGCACGTGGTCGCAGCGAGCGTTCCTGAAGCGAATATTGGACTACGGTGTCGTGAGTTGATTTTAAATGTTTATGCTTGCGCGAATTAACGAATGTTTTCCTCTCGCGAATCTTATCATACGTAATGACTAAAGCGAACAGCGTTTAATAGTTTCCTGCCTCGCAATCGGCTATTCGTCAGCCAACGCCCGGTGTTTTCGTCGTATGTCACACTATGTAGGTTTTCATGCGGTTTTTTTGTTTTGTAACGAAGAATACTTTTCAATTGTTATCTATACTGTTTACGACGTAGTTATAAGAGCGCATTCGAGGAACAATTTCTTCATACTTACCCGCGAAGGTCGAATATTTATTTTTTTCCCTTTTTTTTGTATTTCATTATTTATTTAGCGGTAATTCATCGATGAACACCGACCCGTCTTCAGACAGATAATTGAGGGGAGAAATTGTAGACTCTGTACGCGCGTCACTTATCTAGTTGCCCATACGGCAGGCAAAATATTTACCAGCTGGTCAATAAAACAAGCCTCACGCAAAATACTTATCTCTTCATATTTCTTATATATATTTTCGGTGTACATCTGTGGTGAACAGATAATATTATGTATATTCTTTTTTTTTTGTAGTGTACTGCTTGGGTAAATATATGTATTTAATTTGATGGTCACCGGTAATTTAGTTATATTATTTCTCTCTTTTTTTCTTTCTCCCACGCTTGGAATTCTGCTTCGAGTTTATAGTACACTTCGACATTAAGTGGAGCCCATTAAGCGTCATAGGTAAACATTGTGGATTGGCGGACCGACCATATGGCTGGAGGGCTCACTGCCTCCAGTTTGCATTAAACAGTGAGTGGCGCCCTAAAACAAAACCCACGGCAGTCCTCCCATGAGGCTGGTCAGGAGACGCTGTGCCAAAACGAACCGCCCAATCCGATCTATGAAGGTGCCGTGCCACATCCATCTGGGTTATCGTGCCACTACCTTAACAGTCGTAGCAATTTTTGACATTAGAAAAACCTACATTTATTCCAAGTGTTTTTTGCTCCCATTTAGTACAGGTGACTGTTATAAATAAAATAAAATTTACTCTAAATAAAATGGACTAAAAGTATCTCTTCGGATGTAAATTAAATAAAAGTTATTTTCCTTTCTTTAATTGTACAAGGGGCCCAGTATTTACGGTCCTTAACATAGAATGAAACAATTTGAAGAAATATCAAATGTTCATAATCTCCCTCAACGTCGATGCATTTGGTCCAACGATGCTTCAAATCTTTGATTCCTCTGGAAAAAAAATCTTTCGGTTGCTCTTCCAAGCAGTCGTTTACGGCCGTTATCACTTCATTATCGTCGTAATATCTGGTCCCCCGAAGATATTCTTTCAATTTTGGAAATAAGAAGAAATCGCTAGGGGCCAGGTCTGGTGAATATGCGGGATGTTCAAACAATTCAAATCTTGCGTTCAGAATAGCGCTCATGGCAACTTGACTTTTGTGGACAGGAGCGTTGTCTTGATGAAACAGAATTCCTTTGCTCAATTTTTCCCGTCTTTTTTCCTTCACACAATCGCTCAACCTTGAAATTAAGTTGGCATGGTAGGAGCCTGTTATTGTATGTCTACATTCCAAAAAATCAGTCACCAAAATTCTGTCTGCGTTCCGAAAAATTGTGGCCATAACTTTACCAGCGGATGGCAAAGCACGAAATTTGTGGGGTGGCGGCTCGACTCAGCATCGAAGTGGTGAACCCATGTTTCATCAACAGTGACGAATCGAGAAAGAAATTCATCTGGATCTGCTTTAAACTTTGCCAAATTGGGTTCAGAATGCAATACTCTAGAACCTTTCTGATCAGGTGTCAACATTCGTGGGACCCAACGTGCTGATAACTTTTTAGCCCTAAAATATTTGTTAAAATATTTTCTATAGTTAAAGTTAAATGTGATGCAAGTTTTCAAAAGAAATTATAAACTGAAGAAACGGAAAAGGCAAGAACAATAACATACAATTATTTGTAAAGTATATAGCCTAATAAGTGTAAAATATATAAAATGATTGTACATAAATTTGACACACAAAATGTTGAATGGAAAATTTAGTTAACCAAATTTTGCCGCACAGTCGGCGCAGCATGGTTTTGTTTGTTCCAAACAAATACAGGAACTACAAAACTTGCACGAATATCTGGATTTTCGGTCTTTGCAGAATTTGCACCTTCTTCGAGCAGTTGAAGTCGTCGGTCGGGGTTCTTCTGTCACTGAGACACCTGAGAATTTAGCCGCTGATAGCCTTACATTCTGTGGTAGATTTGGCACCATTCGCTCGTAATTTCATGTTTTCTATCACTAGGGCTTTGCCCAAATTTTCCAAAAATAGTCGATTTGAGAATTCTCCATCTGGATTGTTCGATTTATTTATTATGAATGCGTATATCGCTCCTACGTTGAGCATGCCGAAAAAAAACCACCAATCGCAATATTTTTGTGTTCCAAGCTACATTATAAGATGTAACCATCCTGTAGACTACATCAACCCCGCTTTTTGTGGAATTGTTGAATGTTACTATCTCTGTTTCACCATAATTTTCGTCTATTATGTTATCGTAGTGCATCGACGATACAAGTAATAAATTCTTTAACTTTCTTCCGACATATGAATTAAGTGTCATATCGGCATGGAATGTAAAACATGAAGGCTTCACAGGTTTATCCTTAACACTTTTAACTTCTTTCGGCAAAGACTTTCGACTGGATCATATTGAACCAACTACAAGATTGTTTTCCAGCATAGATCACCAAATGCGACGTAGGAGCGATCAACGTTGCACCCACTGTAGAAAACACTTTGATCCCATATTTGTTGGGTTTATTTGGAATGTAGATACGAAAGCCACATTTTCCACGAAATTCTAACAACATTTCATCTAGAGTCACATATTTACCCACAATATAATGTTTGTTCATTGAATTTTTCAAATATGTCTCTAACGGCAGCAAGTTTATCCAACTTCTTCCACTGATTCGTTGTATCGGTATTATCGAAAAGTATACACTTCATCAGGAATATAAATCTTTGCTGAGCTAATGTAGCAGGAAATAATTGGAATCCTAAGCCCTGCTCGGACAAAAATTCGTATAATTTTTTTCGCTCCCCCGTGCTGAGAACCGGCCAAATACAGCAAACCGATAAACGCCTTCATTTCCGCTTTATTAGTAAGTGCAACGTCTTATTTTTGTATCTTGGTGCTACTTTTTGTATATTTTCAATAATTGTGTCCAAAATTTATTCAAAACAGAGCAGCAAATTGGCGTATTTGCGTTTCTTGCCCCTGCACGAACACCAGGCAATTGAGTAACGATATTTTGCTGCCTTGTTCGAATTCGTTGCCCTGGGGCATGCTTTTTCCACTTGTTCCATCTCCTCCATAAAAATACACAGATTTGGAGGTTGTACTAGAAGTATCTGATTGGTTTATCTTCATCTGGTTCTTCTTGCTCCGTATCTGTTTCGTGTTCGCTAATTATGTTTTGTGCACCTCCGGGGTTGGTACTTCATCGTAAAGTGCCTCTAGTCTAATAATTTCTCATTCATAAACATCCATCTCCAAACCAAAAGTAATAAAGTCACAAGTGGGACAATAGAGACTAAACGAAAAATAATCGCGTGTCTTGCTTTATATAGTATCCCCGTTCATAACGAACGGGGATTCCTCGACAGAAGATAAACTATTTAGAGTAAGAAAGGGGAATCCCCTAAACTTGAGATAAAAGTTTGTTAAAGCGATGGCCACACTATGCATTTAGTTGCTGCAACTTTGATGCTGCATCACAGTTGCAGCATCTTTTCGTGGCCACACTACGCATTTTAGTTGCAGCAACCGTGATGCACGGGAATAGAACAAGTTCTAATTTGTGGGAAAAATGCACACATTTCTAGTGATATTTTTAGTAACTGTAGAAATGCCAACAGTTATTATAAAAATAAAAAAGCACCATATCCCATAACCTAACCTCAAATCGAACTTCAAAGAAGTTAAAAAAGTAAAAGATAGCCAAAGGAGTGGAGCCAGTGTGGACGATATGTACGAGCCAACATTGTTGTATTTTTGACTACTACACTTTCTTTCCGAAGCAACTCATACTCTGGAGTCAACTTTCATCATTGTTGACATAGATTACGCAAGCCCAGAGACCAGCACGGATGAGTTATTTTTTTAGGGCAGTATCGAGGACCTGGAAGAAGAAAATGTTCAGGCCCAAAGTGGTACGAGCTCCAAGTCGCCTCCACACGGGACCCCATATACCCAGGTGAAGATACAAACGCTGTCATCACACTCCTTACACAGTAGTGCCCTCGATCTCATTAAACCTGGCAGTGAGCGATTACAAAACCTAGGAAAGGAGGACGATCTGAAGACTTTTGGAAAGTAAGTAAGTAATTCCTCATAGAACTTTTATTTATTTGCATGTGTTTTTAGTACAGTGGCTATGGAAGTATCGAAAATAAGAAACGAAGGTATAAGAAGAAGAAGGAAACGCAACATTTTGAATATGCCAATCGATGCACAAGAAGAGGATGAAGATGGCTTTTAAAAAAATTAAATTTTAATAATAAACATAGCATATAAATCCTATCTTTTATTTTTCACAATAGTTCTAACAAGTTATTGCCCGCTCCTGTTTCCAGCCTGTTGTGTATTTTAAAAATATAACAAAAAAAAAAAGATTTTCCTGGGCCTTACAGACCCAGCCCGTCAACCGGAGAGTTAAATTCTAAATTATTTGAACAAGTGACAAAACTACAATTGAATTGAAATATTACTGGCTTTGGCTTGCAGGAAAGGACACTCGTCTCTAGTTTGTGATGTATGTATTTATTAACATCGCTACATAATTGCTTCATTTACAAAGTTCTTTCCTTTCGCAATGTCGGCAGGTGGTACGAGTATTGACCTACCATATGGCCGAGCGTTGTTACGCTTTGCAAACTATGTCGATGATGATTATGATAATTAACTATGTATGACTAACCCTCGAGCACTTCAAGTGGATATTTATATTAATCGCGGTAGGCTTTTCAAATGAAGTGTTCTCAATACGAACTATTATTTCCATTCTTGCTGACGGCAAGTGTAGCAAATGAAATCTAAACAACGACCGTTTGCAGAATGCGAATTACAAATCGGTGAGTGTTGTAATTGGGTCGATTGTGGATTAGTTCATAATCCAATTACAGTATAATATTACAGAACCAACGTAACCACAAATGATTAGTACATTAATGTGTCAAATTGATTCAACGTCACTCAACGCCTATACACCTGATACCCGATCGTTGACTGCTTTGTATAAGAAATTAAAAAAAGAAAAATTATTGAAAAAAATTCATTACATACTCCCATTTTAACAATGTTGATGATAATTTTCAACAGTCGTTTGAAAAAGCTCTATGCTTTACATATTTCTACATTTTGTTATAGAATTTGATTTTACAACGTTAAAGATTATTTTGAGGTATGAATGACTGTTTTCAATTAATAAAGAGTTTTGTGATTTACGATAATATTCACAATCTTTTTTTAAATTTAGAGATTTTTTCAATTTTTTTAGTCTTCGATATAATACCATTTATAAAGTTTTCGATATTCCTCTTTTAACGATTTTTGCAAGTTACATAACATTACGATAAGTTTTGTTCTTTACGATATTTGATTACTTTCGATTTCTAATGATTCAATTAATGAACCAAAAACACATTTTTGATTTTATTTTAGACGTTACGATTTTTAAAATAATTTTTGGAACTACAATGGTTTTGTCGACTTTTACGATTTATTTTCGACTTTTTCTATTTTTTACAATTTTATTTTTTAACAATTACTGTCTTTTAATAATTTATTTTTGATATTTCGATTTTTTAGGAATTGCAATGATTATTACGAATTATTTGCGACTTTTTCTATTTTTTAAATTTACAATGATGTTTGTATCTCTAAAACGATTTTCAGTGATTTTTAACAACAGTTACAATTTTTCACTGTTTTCGTGTTTTGACTTTTTACGAATTACGATGCTTTTTCGTTTTTCTACAATTTATAACCGCATATACCGTATTTCCCCAGATTGAGTTTGGAATAGGTATGACTGACCAAAAGTTTTCGAATCGAAATTTCATGTTTTGGGATTCCGCTCTGCTTGGTCTGAAACTTATTTTTAGTTTACTCTCGGTTTTTTTTTAATGAAGTAGGCCTTTACAGGTGGGCAAATACTATTTTAGTTCTTAAATGCTAACATCAGAACAGAAAATATATTTAGTACAATGTTAGGGACGTGGAAAAAGTTACCGTTACTTAAGGAACTGCGACAGCGGATTGAATTATGCAGCGATGAAGGTAAATCAAAATAAGTTTCAGACCAAGCAGGGAAGAACCCCAAAATATGAAATTCCAATTCGAAATTTTTTGGTCAATCATGCTTATTGTAAACTCAATCCGGGGACATACGGTATACAGGGAATTATGTATATATGTATATACAAAAAAATGTGGTGATATCGCAGGAAACGGTCACTTGTTACGGGTCTTATTGAAACTCAATTAGCATTCTTTCGATATTTCGCAACAATTTATTGCTTCTTCAGGAAAGCTACAAAAATTAATTTTTTGGTGAAAGTTACTTACAAAATTATAACAGATTGGAGGTTTGCTTACATCACAAAGAGTGAATTGAAATTGTAAACAAAAACCACAGTCAAAACCACGAGAACATACATAAATTTACAACAATAGTCAAAGCAAATTAAAATGAAAGGTCAAGGAACTTAAAATGCGTGCACGTGTTCGCACGTTGAACATTTTTTTCAAGGTTAGGAGAAAATGGAACGTGGCAAAATCAAAACAGTGTGTGCCAACATAATTAATTTCAGTTAGTGCCAATTGATTAACAATCAACCCGAATTGAAACAGTGAAACCGAAACTTCTAAATTCTGTGATGAATTGAAAAGTAGTAAATATCAATAAATATTACTAAGTTGATTTACATCGGCCCTGAAATTGACAGTGTCACTGTGCCTATGGATATGGTACATTTCTAAAAATAACCGGTGCTATATGTATTTAGATTGAAATTCTAAAATGGAAACGTTCGAAAAATCAAACGCATGATCGAATCAGTCGGCCGATAGTTTAGTCGGTGGCTGAATTACACGTGGCCTTATGGGAGCGCGTACACTATGCGATTTTAAATCGGCCGATTAAAAAGTTTGATGGGCAGTACGATTCCCATCCAACTTTAAAGTCTGCCAACTATCGGCCGATCGCTTGAAGTGCATGGCGTTCAATACGAGAGCGCACACTATACAACTATTTAGTCGGCCGACCGGGTCTGATAAGAAGTGCGCGTGCGTACATTTGTCGTTTATAAAAGACAATTGAATAATAATAATTTATTAGCAACGATCATTACAGACTTTTGCAACGCCAAACATTTTAAAAGAAACAATCAATGGAAATTTCATATGTACAAGTTCAGTCAACTAATATATATAATTAGAATCATTAAAATTTAAATGAAACACATGTTAAACTTTCGAATTCTTTTTTCATTAATTTCTTTCGTCTATTTAATATAATATATAATATTATAACTTTTCTAGATAACATTTCTTTTTGATGTGTGCAGTTATTATAACACGTTTCGCCCAAGAACTGTGCTTTGCGATGTATTCAGCCGCCGACTATCGGACAGTGTGCGCGCCCTCGTGCAACCAAATAGTTTAGTCGGCGTAGTGTGCGCGCTCCAGCCCGATCCGACTAAACTATCGGCCGACTGTTTAATCGCTAGTCTACGGCGGCCCTTACCAATACAGCAGTCACTTTTGTGTTGAGTAATCGTACTTAAGCCATTGAGATGTCTGACCTATGTAATACTTATTGCAGTAAATATTGTAAATTATGTCTGATCTATAGCATTGTGGTTGGTATTTTTAATTTTTGTAAATACATTATTTAACGTTTTACAATTATATTTAGCTATATTTATGCCGTCTGTTTTACATATTTGAATTATTTTATTAGCGATCTCTTGAATAAATGGTAATCTTTTTTTATATGAAGGGTTCAATATTAACTGTATTGTTCACGTTTTGTACCTGAGGGGTATTAAATATTAAACTGTTAACTAAGGCGCGAGGGTAATCGTTATTGATCATTAAATCTGAAAGGTAGTTCAGGTTACCATGAACGAAAATAGTGTTATTGATTTTTTAAATTCTATTTTTTAAGCCTAAAATAATATTAACTTTTTGTTTAAAAGGATAGTTTGAATGATAATTGAAATACCTTCCTGAAGAAACCTACAATTTCCGATACCAATTGAAAATAACATGATTATTTTGATCTCTGGTTACTTTGGTGTAATGATTTGGTTTTAATATCACTTGATGTATTTTCTTTGTTTACCAACATACCTCTTGATCTGGTTTTGTACATTGTCAAGATAAATGGTTCGGTGCTCCCATGGGATGCCCACTCAGCCCCATCATTGCACAGAAAAAAATCAATGACATGTTCAAGGAATTTCTCCACCAAGATTTCATTACACAAGAAGTTTACAACAAACTTGTAATACATAATTCTCCCTTCTACGATCTATGTTCTTCAAAAAGACATAAACCCAACAATCCTCTACGTCCCATTGTATCTTTCGTGGGTTCATCAACGTATGGAATTTCATCTTATCTTGCAGATATTTTAACGAAATCTCTTAGCGAACGTACTGATTACAACGTAAAAGATTCCTTCACCTTAGTAGAAGATTTAAACAGGTTTGAAATGCCTAATGATTTTGTTTCAATATCACTTGATGTTTCTTTGTTTACCAAAATACCTCTTGATCTGGTTTTGTACATTGTCAAAGATAAATGGCCATTAATTAAAGATCATTGTGCTTTCAGTCTTGGCATTCATTTCAATTCTCCAATTTATTTTCGATAATTGTTATTTCACTTTTAAAAACAATTTTTACAGACAAGTATTCGGTGCGCGCATGTGATTCCTTTCATAAAAAAGTATGTCCAAATCCAATCCAAAAGTTTTTATTAAAAATTTCGCACAAACATAATATTTACAACAAATACTACACACAAAACACATTTAAAATAACTTACACCTACGAAACAACGCTTATTAAGTATTTAACATTTAAGAACTAACAATTAAAAACATGTAAGGTGCTTCCCTTGACGTTGTCAAAAGTTTTGTTTTCAGTAAGTCGACGGGAAACTTTCAAAAACCCGCTCTGTACGTCCTGTTTTTGGTATGGTTGCGTGGTTGTTCGTTAATTAGTCCTGTCTTCGTTATATAGGTCCAACGTTTCGTACGGCAGTTTGTGCGTGTGACTTGTTAAATGAACGGCGGCCCGCCGGTAAAAGTGGTCCGCCAACTTCGTCATGTGTAAGTCACGTATACGTATGTATCGGTCAGCGCCCAGGGCGAACCTGAGACACTTGTTCTGTGTCACCTGTAATTTCTTCAGGTTCGTTGCCGAAGCTCCAAAAAATACAGGTGACGCGTATGTCATCGTCGGTCTTATAATTGTTTTGTAAAGTAACAGTTTGTTTTCAGTTGTTAGTCTGCTGACCTTGAAGACCAGCGCGTAGATGGTCTTTAGGGCGGCGTGTCCGAGTCGGTTGGCTTCTTTTATATGTGCACCAAATGTCGTTTTAGTGTCTAGTGTTACTCCTAGGTATTTCACTGTAGTTTTGATCGGTATTGCAATACCGTTAATCTTTGTCAGATTCGGTATTGCATACCGCCTGTATCGTCGCGTGAATGTGATCGTCGGATTTGCAGTCAGTTTCCAGTCGGAATAATATCGTTCGAGTCCCCTCATGTGATTGTCTATATTCGCATGTGCTATGATTTCTGAGGATGATACTGAATATATGGCCGTGTCGTCTGCGAATAAGGCGATTGATGTGTCGTCGTGAGTCGGCATGTCGTTAATGTATAATGAGAACAGTTGCGGACCAAGGACGGATCCCTGGGGCACTCCTGCTCTTATGATATGGGGTGCTGACATGATATGATCGAGTCTTATCTGAAATTGTCTGTCATTCAGGTATGAATGGATCAGTCTAATTAATGATAGTGGTGGTCCGTAGGTAATTAGTTTGTAGATTAGTCCGTCTATCCATACCCTGTCAAATGCTTTGTACAAGTCCAGTAATGTCATTGCCACAACTTGTTTCCAATTGAAAGCCGTAAAAAAGTAAGTGGATGATGTCATTTGCGTAGTTCCATTCGAATGCATGGATGACACCTTGCACATTTAACAGCTTCAATGAACACATTCAGTTTACTATAGAAAAAGAAACTAACCGATCTGTATCATTTCTGGACACCAAAAGTAATTAGAGATCAAAATAATCATGTCATTTTCAATTGGTATCGGAAACCTAGAGCTTCAGGAAGGTACATCAATTATCATTCAAACCATCCTTTTAAACAAAAAGTAACATATTATTTTAGGCTTAAAAATAGAATTTTAAAAATCAGTAATCCTATGATAGTAATCTGAACTATCTTTAGGATTTAATTTAATTTAATTTAAACGCCTTAGTTAACAGTTTAATATTTAATAACTCTCAGGTACAAAACGTAGATAGAAGAGAAAAATTATCACTAATTGGAGTTTTTCTAATAAAATTAATCAAATGTAATGTTACCACAAATGATTACAACTTGTTTGGAAACACCATTAATAATCACGGACTGGCATCCTATATTAACCAGACGAAATTTCAACAATTTTACAATTAAGCTAAAACGGTTACATTTTGGTAACATCGAATTGAGATCGATTACACAAACCCACAACCCAGTGAAAATTAATCATTGGCATCGTCTTTTGTATCATATACTTCGTCAAGATAAAATTCTGGAAATCGAAAGATCTCCCAGTAGAACCAGCAACCAATAACTCCAATTCATCTTCCCGGCGCCGGCGGTGCAAGCTTCTAGGGTTGGAGGAGTTATCGTGCGACAACGTTATCAAAGCGTAAGAAGATGCAAACGCCGACATAAACACATTTCCTAGAAACCACTGCACATCTGCGTGCAAATGCATTCCATTATTCTTTTTGTTAGTCAGTCTAGAGCCAGATTCCGAATTGTATACACATAATTGTGAACTTGAAACAATATAAAAAGTTTTTAAAAACAAATTGTGTATCTCCGATGAAATTTTTTTATATATATGCACATATTCATTTTGTCTTGATTGGTAATTAAATCGTAATTATTATTGCAAGCTTTAAGTCCCTACTATAGATTGGCAGTGTATAAGAAAAAACAAATCTCTTATGTACCATTTCTGATTATAATATTTTGTAAATGGAATTAAATATGTGTTCTTGTCAACAGATAACCTTATTACGCAGTAGCGCCCACATCTTATAATCATAAAAATGTATCACCAGCGCGGCGTGGATTTAAATTAGCATACCGTGCATATCAAAAAGCAAACTGAAAACAACAATTAAAGTCAACGATCCAATTACCTCAACAATACATCAAATAAATATAAATTTGGCATAAGCCCTTAACGACGGAATTATTATTGTTACATTGTCGCAGATTTCGTGAAATAAACATTGCACATGGACATGCAATAATAATTAATTGTTGCAAGTGCAGCTAGACCGCAAGAGTTTATTTTTATTCACGAACGATGTTTCCTTCGTTTATAATAATAATCATAATAATAATAATACTGCAAGAATTTCGAAGGACTGGTATTGTAAATTATGTAGGTGTTAAAAAGCTAAAGCCCATCATTGGATAAATAATTAAATTTTTAGTGATAGAATCTATCATAGAAAACCCCCATACAAGTCAAATGACCATTGAATCTGAAACAGGTATAAATTCCACCCTTACCATATTCAAATGCAACAAGAACTGTATCCAACGGATTTTCATCAACAAGTTGATTTTTGTGTTTGGGTCTTAGATAAAGTTGGAGAAGATGAAAACTTCTTCGAGTCGGTTCTGTTCTCGGACGAATCTACATTTCATACGAGCAGCCTAGTTAACAGACACAATTTTCATTATTACAGTGATCCCAATATGTTTCGCACAAATTATCAACAACATAGATGGTCTGTTAATGTGCGTGTGTGTGTGTGGGGGGGGGCATTCTGGATCACAACTGATTGGTCCCTAATTTTTGACGGTACTTTGAATGGACAACAAGTCCTTAGATTCTTGCGCCGAGACCTTCCTGAACTAGAAAATGTGTCTCTAACTATCAGACAAAAAATGTGGGTACAGTTAGATGGTGCCCCAGCCCATTTCCATAAGAATGTTGGGGATTTCTTAAATTTCAAATTCCACGATAAATGGATAGGAAGAGGAGGTTCACAACATTGGGCACCAAGGTCTCCGGATTTGACCTGTCTTGATTTTTTTTATGGGGTTACATAAAAATATTTTATACGCTTCTCCGCCAACTACAATGGAAAACATGAAAGACTGAATAATGGCCACTTTCCACATCGTAACGCCACAGATGTTGGTGAATGTAAAAAAATCCTTTGAGGAAAGAACTCGTCTATGCATCGAAGAGGAAGGACATCATTTGGAGCATCTACTCTGATGATGGTGTAATAATAAAAATGATATATTTTTTCTTGATTGCCGTTATTGTGAAGTAGGTCACATGACACTTTGTTCTCTTGTGTTTTGTTGTTGTTATGTCTGTACATATTTTGTATTATATGTTCTATTTGATTAAAATTAGGTAGAATTACAATGATTGGGTTTTTTTCACTCTGAATCGATTTATGGTAGTTTTCATGTTATAGTCCGGTTGATTTAAATGAACAAAAAAATAGAAACGCTAAAATTCAAAAAAGTATTGAATTTAGTTATAGGGAACCCTAATACAGTTCGAAAGAGAATATAATTCTCAGCCAGAATAGGTAATAAAATATGGGGTTTGCCATTTAAAATAAGGAAGTTCTTCATTTTCGAATATCGAAATTTTCCAACCATATTTTTAAATCACCCTGTATAATTTTTGACATCCAAATATCAACGAATCTGCATTTACGACATTTGAACGATCAAGGCTGATGTAGTGATTCAAAATGAATTACTGAGGCACATATAGAATTTTATTTGGTACCACGCATTTCAACAAATCTACAAAAAATTTAAAACGATTAAAAATAGGTAAAATATAGGAATATTGCAGGAACTCACCTTCATTTGTAGATTTCGAAAATGCCAAAAAATAGAGGGTGTTCCATTTAAAAAACCCTAACTTTGATACGTATATATTTTTTGTAACACCCTGTATATCTCAAAATAATTTTAAATTGTGCATACAGATATTCTACATCTAGCCAACCAGAAAGAAATCCGCAATATTCCATGCTTTTCCATATAAACTCCGTGTCGTATGAGCTGCCCCACCCTATATATATTGTTACGTTAGTATTGATTTTATAAATGGGATTTTATTTTAAATGAAAATAAAATCAAATGTGAACTAATCAAATGAAAATAAAATCAACTAAGGTTCTTGGTAATCGCTACGGACGAAGGGTAATAACCCATAAACAATATTGTCTAGGGATCCACCAGTTAGTCTTCATGGACCTGTTTTAATTAATGTTCACTGCACCATTGAGGTGTAAGATTCGACCATCTTTCGTGTAAATTTTAAATTTTGCTGTCAGATTTGACAAGACACATTTTTAATATATATATATATATATATATATATATATGAAAGGAAGATTCTTGGGCATACACCCGCATGGAAACACGCATCCGCCGTCACGCGCATCACGTGTTTCTGACTTATTAGTTGTCATCAGTACGGTATAGCTAAATTCAAAGGTGGACAAAAGGTGTCCACCAACATAATAACAAATTAAAAAAATAAAAATTACAAACTGCAAGCCATACCAATAAGTGCACCACACGCTTTGTAACAAGGTTATTTTTATAAATAAATTACAGATTTTTTGAAAATGGGGCGACTCTAGCCCCGAAACGTAATAATAGATATATATAAAAAAATTAAAACGTTTTTTATATGATACCCACCAAACCACCATACCTAAGAAGCCTGGAAGAATTTATCTATATATATGTTATTATATATTACATATAATTATTGTTTAATTGATTTACCTGTCCAAATTTATATATATATATATATATATATATATATATATATATATATATATATATATATATATATATGAGTGTGTTTCACTTAAGAGTGTACATATCTTTTTTATTGTTAGTCCAATTTTAGTAATTTTTTCCCAAACGTAGAATACTCATTGCTCTATTTACTCCCAAAAAACCAACTGTCTTCTTTAAATGCAAAACAGCCTGCGATGGCAAAATAAACGGCAAAAATCAAGAAATGACCTTAGGGATTTTTTTATCGAAAAATTTTACTAGTAATAATTGATCAGAATTTCATGAAAATTAAAAATGTTAAAATTTTCCGTAAAAGTAGCTGCGCCGAAAAAAGTATGCTGTGAAAATTTTGTTTGAAATAAAACCTGAACTGTCAAAGTTGTTTAAAGTTGTTGTTGTTTAGGCGCAGCCACCTGTGCAAATAATTGCTTTTGAAGAAAATTTTAACATTTTTAATTTTCCTGAAATTTTGGATTTAGTGTTTTTGGGCAATTCTGAACAATTTATTATTACTGGTAAAATTTCCATCCATCCAGCCGCCGACACGTGTTTCTAAATATATATATAATATGTGTTTAAATTTAAAATTTACACGAAAGATGGTCGAATCTTACACCTCAATGGTGCAGTGAACATTAATTAATTAAAACTAAAAAAAATAAAAACGATATGAGGGTGTCACACTCTTAAGTGAAACACACTGTATATATATATATAAAAGAGGAAAGTTTTTTATGGGCATAACCCGCATGGAAGCACGCAGCCGCCGACACGTGTTTCTGACTTATTAGTCGTCATCAGGGCGGCATAGCCAAATTAAAGGATGGACAAAATTTGGAGGTAAACAAAACAACCGGAGTACACAACAAGTAGCCGACCGCCACATGACGACTAATAGGTCAGAAACACGTGTCGGCGGCTGCGTGCTTCCATGCGGGTCATGCCCATAAAAAACTTTCCTCTTTTATATAGTTGTCCCGCGAAAAACCTTTTTTCTTTAAATATATATATATATATATATATATATATATATATATATATATATATATATATTAAAAATGTGTCTTGTCAAATCTGACAGCAAAATTTAAAATTTACACGAAAGATGGTCGAATCTTACACCTCAATGGTGCAGTGAACATTAATTAAAACAGGTCCATGAACACTAACTGGTGGATCGTTAGACAATATTGTTTCTGGGTTATTACCCTTCGTCAGTAGCGATTACCAAGAACCTTAGTTGTTGAAATACCTTTACATGTAGTGGCCAACAAAACTTCTTGGCGCGAGCCAATCACTCCTAACGAACCACTGACAACGGAACACTGACGAGACGATACCTTGTCTAACACCTTGCGGAGACTAAACAAGAGACGACTCTCAAACGTCCAGTGTCAACATATAATATGTGCGCGCTCTAGCGACCAAACGATTATAGCTAGAGCTCTGAAACTTTAAACTTAACATTTGTATGTAGCAATGAGGAAAACGTCCTATTTTGAACGCAATCTCTCAACCGGAAGTGATGGTTTACTCTTATCACCTTTTTCCATATCTCGAAAACGGTACACGTTACGGAAAAAAATATTCTTACGTAAATTATAGATATTGATATTTTAAACAACTTTAATTTGCAAAGCGCCTTTGCAGCGCCTAACTATTGAAGGTCACACTACGAAACTTTAACTTTAGTATATAGCGTGGAAGAAAACGCCACATTATGGAAGCAACATCTCAAACAGATGGTTTAATCAAATCAACGTTTTCTATATCTCGAAAACGGTTCGCGTTATCGCAAAAATTGTTCATATAAAGGTTAGATACTGGAATATAAAAAAAATGTGTGTGTGTGTGTGCGCGCGCTCTAGCGTCCAAACGATTATAGCTAGAGCTATGAAACTTTAAACTTAATATTTGTATATAGCTGGAAAGAAAACGCCCTATTTTGAACGTAATAGTGATCGTTTACTCTTATCACCATTTTCATTATCTCGAAAACGGTACGAGCTATCAAAAAAATGTTCTTATATAACTTAAAGGCATTGAAATTATAAACTACTTTCATTTGAAAAGTTTTTTTCGAAAAACGTAGTATAACTGAGTATAAGAAAGTTTCGTGCGGACGACCGCGGATTTTATAGTATTGCCATAGGGCGGCTAAAAATACGTGTGGGTGTCCGCGCTCCAGCGCCTAACTATTGAAGGTCACACTACGAAACTTTAACTTTAGTATATAGCGTGGAAGAAAAGGCCACATTATGAAAGCAATATCTCATACAGATGGTTTGATCAAATCAACGTTTTCTATATCTAGAAAACGGTTCGCGTTATCGCAAAAATTGTTCATATAAAGGTTAGATACTAGAATTTAAAAAAAAATGTGTGTGTGTGTGTGTGTATATACGCGCTCTAGCGACGCAAACGATTATAGCTAGAGCTATGAAACTTTAAACTTAAGATTAGTATATAGCTGGAAAGAAAACGTCCTATTTTGAACGTAATAGTGATCGTTTACTCTCATCACCATTTTCATTATCTCGAAAACGGTACGAGCTATCAAAAAAAAATGTTCTTATATAACTTAAAGACATTGAAATTATAAACTACTTTCATTTGAAAAGTTTTTTCTAAAAACGTAGTATAACTGAGTATAAGAAAGTTTGGTGCGGACCACCGCGGATTTTTTAATGTGGTTTTAAAAATGTTATAGTTAATAAGAAATAATTCTATGTGTATATTTGAGATGTATATCGTAGAGAATCGCACATAATAGCTTTGACAAGGAATTTATGCCAAATTTGATACGCATAGGCTGAATGCAGTAAAACATTCGTTTTTGTAATTTAAATACTACTATTTTTATACCATTGTCAACGTAATAATTTCAATCCCGTCTAAGGATTAGTTGCCATGCCATGTTTTGGGTATCCATTTATGTAATGGTTTTTTAATTCTATTGATTTCAATTTCGTTTACAATTCTCTGATAAAATATACACACTTAATGAAAACAGAATAAAATTATAATTAAAAAAAATATTTTTATTTATAAAAGGAGTGATTTATTTACTGCAATTATAAGTTTAACAGATAATGCATTTCTGGCCATAGTTTTAATCAATTCGATTTATGCTAAATCGAATGTAATAAATTATATTTTCATTTATTGCTATATAAATCATATATAACAGCAAGGTGGTGATTGCTTTCCACATTTGGTTTTTTGTTTAGTTACCAGAAACACAATGAATTTTGATGTGTTTTTCACCACACTATTGATTGCCATTTTAATGAAAAACGTAAAACCAGGTAAGAATGTTATCTACATGTGGGTTGTTGTTTCCTCGTTTCGACATCAAAATTAATATCCAACTCAAGCAGAATAAATGTACTGTTTTAGATAGATAATATACCACCAAAAACGCATTGCATTAATTGTACTTTTTTACGATTTTCTGGTAACTGTTGGTATTAAATTAGTTGTCCATGTAAATATGTAGGATGTAACCACAAATTATAATTCATAAAAAAATCACTCACATAACAGTGTCATGCATTATGTATGTTCATCCATTGAAAATTTGCTCCGTACATACCAAACCATTGGAAACTGTTAAAAAATGATCTAATTATATATAATCGAATGTATATATCAGATATATATGTATATAATCAAATTGGAGATTACTGCGAACATCCAAAACATCTGCAACAAACCTATCACAAAGGATAAAAGAGTAAGAAAAATGTCTAGGGAGACAAAAAATAGGTTAATTAAAAGAATAAGGCAAAAGCAAGTGGTCATCATCAGATTCGCCTCATATCCAAAAACTTAAAGTTAATTTAAATTTAGATGTGAAAATTGTGTGAGAAGTCCTGTGGAAATAGTGCTCAAACGGTCTTTGTTTTTTTTTAAATTCATCACCTGTGGCGAGTTTACAATGTAACACATTTCCATAAAAGTTCTCTGTTGAAGATGATTATTAAACGGTAAGATCTTGGTTTCTTTATAGTTTATGTGATGGTTAGATGGCTATTACCAGAGGCATGAACAGTCAGAGCACAATATTATGGTTTAATTATAGTGTCACTTTTATGCTGTGTTATGCGTTGTTTAAGACGTTGAGTAGTTTGGCATTGGTTACAATCATCACAAGGAATTTGATAAATAATATTACTATGAAGCAGAATATGGGTTTTGTCCTTAGTATTGGAAAATAATTTGCCAACAAGTTTACCGATTCTGTCGGCGACCACGATGTTAGTGCCTTGGAATATTTTTTTTAAAGATGGTTGGTGTATCTAAGGGAAACTTTTGTAAATTTTGACTGTTTCTTGGGGAAGTTCATTTTGTTGTGTGGGAGGATGATTTGAAAAAAGTAATTTGTTCAGAAGTGAAGAAGGATAATTATTTTCAAGTAAAATTTTGTATAATGATTGTAAATTGGAAGTTTGAAAATCCTGATAGGCAATGTGGGTTATCCTGTGTTTAAGACCAGTTATGTTTGACAATACCATCTACAGTACTCGGGACTAGAAATGGTTCTTTCTGATCTTGTTTTGCAGAATGTAATCTCGCACACAACGTTAGCTTTGGTAGCGGTTCCATTATGCTATGGGGTGGCATTAGTTAGGAGAGTCGCACGAAGCTCATTGAGGTGAATTTAAGAATTAATGCTGATTGGTACATTCGCAATGTACTTGAAGAGCATGTTGTACCTTATGCTAGCTTCATTGGGTACGATAATTTTGTGCTAATGCATCATAATGCCCGTGCGCATGCCGCAAGAACAGTGTCGCAGTATCTTCAAGATGTCGGGATTAAGACACTAGACTAGCCACCAATGAGTCCTGACGCAAATCCCATAGAACACGTATGGGACATCCTAAAGCGACGTATACGAGCACGAAATCCAGCTCCACATTCAATTGCAGAATTAAGAATTGCTGCGCAGGAAGAATGGCCTCGACTTCCGCAAGCCACCATAAAAGATTTCTGCGGAGCATGCCTAGGAGGATGCAAGCTATCATTACAGCTAGAGGAGGACATACTAAGTTCTAAATTGTTAATTATGTTGCCTTAAAGTATTGTTAGATTGTCCTTATTGTTGTTCGTTCTAATTAAATGTTACAAGGAAAATCAGGATATTTAATTAATACCTTTATAAATCTGTTGTAAAGCTTCAATATTGAATTTATTTGATCAGTATTACTCCAGTGAAAAGACATCTGACATTTGTTTTCCACTTCGGCACCAAGTTGTCGTTGAGACGGTTTTTTCGATTTACCACGATTTATCGCCAGATTTTCGTTGCATTGAATTTATTCCACGAGCGCACGTGTCGTCGTCGGCGCGTGTGTGACCTGCGTTCGTCGGACAAGTTGAGGCGCGACCGTATGATTTTGATTGGCTGGTAACATCACCCCTCTCCATTTAGATCGCGACTCGATTTTTGTGTGGCGTCTTTGTGGCGTGGTGGCGATTTTTATTGACACAATTAAAATAAATTCGGCATACAAAATTCACAAAAAATAATTAACAGTATTTAGGGTGTTAATATTTCGCCATGCGCTGTTGTGTTCTGGACGTGTGAGACTTCTGGATTTTGGGGTAAGTTCGAGAACTGCGTCAACTGACGGAGCCAGACCATGGTCTATTTTCACAACTGGAGTTGTTTCTGCTTGGGTTCGTCCTTCAGACAAACAAGCTGTTGTTGTGTTCGAGGTACCGTAGTGCTTGCATCCTTTGCCTACGTCCATTACAGCATTTTGGGGTTTTAGCCAAGGTTGGCCCAGTACTCCTCTCGGAGAACATCGGCGTCTAGGAAGTCGTCGGTCATTAGTTCGCTAATGGTAGCAAACTGGACAGTGGCAATTTCTTCGGTGGCGAAGGTTTGACTACCGTCTGTCAGCGCTACCGATTCCTTCCTAGGCGTCATCACTATTACCAGGCCTCCCCTGATAAAATTTCTGTCGCACCCTTTTTGGTTGACGATCGGGCAGTTGGTCCAGTCCCGATCGTCGGCCCGTTTCCCGAAATCGTATGGCATGCCGTCAGTGTTGGGCAGGCTCGATTTCGGTGGTAGTCCGGACAGTGCTGGTTTGGTGGTCCGGGACTTGGTTTCGCAGTGGGCTGTGGTGTGGATTTCTGCTTAGCTAGCAGATCGTTTTCCCAAAGAGCGCTACCGTGCCTTGGGGTATTTTCTGCTGGCCGCCTTATGAGTCTGCCATAAGGCCCGCTCCATTAAATTTCTCTTCTAGTCTAATGGACGGTACCAATCTCTGGCTTGGCTCAATAACTGGTCTGCGACCAGGGTCCAAAAAATATTTCGCCATGCACTGTAGGAAGGCATATGGATCATCTGACGAGAGGCATTTGAATTGTGGCATTCTCTATTTCGGCTTCTAGTTTTGCAACCGGCTGAGGATGCGCTCCAGCATTTCCTAGGTCATGGTCATGTTCTGGATTGTGTTGGGCGCCATTGGAGGTGTCTCCAAAATTGAAGGGCTGTTCCTCTTTCTGGTCTTCTTGGGTGCCATCTTCCTCGTTCGCCTTAGCTCTAGTCTCCGGCTCTGGTAGGTTCTGGGGGCGTCAGTCACCTTGGTCTTCTGGAATTCAGAAGCACAAGCCCCACGTTCAGGGAGCCAATCGTTACACGGCGGCTATTTTGGATGATGTTTTGGCGAGAACAAGGAATTTGGGTCCGATTTGTTTTCCACTTCGGCACCAAGAAGTTGTCGTCGAGACGGTTTTTTTTCGATCTCGGACGGCGATTGCGGGACGTTTGGTTTTGGGGTAACTCGTCGAAAATAAAATTTCTGTTATTTATCGTGAGCGAGCCACCACGATTTATTGTCACACGAAACTCTCGTTGCGTTGATTTAGGCCTGGAGGTCTGATTTCGTATCGACGAAGGGTTTCAACAGATGGTTTCTTATAAGATGGCCTTGCCTCCGATCTGTGAGAGCCGGAGAGCAAGGATTGGTTTCTTCTTCGAAGCGGCGATCTGTGAATAAAGCGAGTTTCTCGAACTGGTAGCCCGGAGAGAACTGCCTTCCAATGAATTTTGCCGTCTGTTTTATAGGTCTTTAGTGCCGTCGTTCGTATCGATATCGGCGATTTCGTTCTTCCCTGATCGCACCTGTTGTTGTCGGTGAATCGGTAAATAGGTCTTTCTCCGAACGTGTCGTCGTAGGCGCGTGTGTTACCTGCGTTCGTCGGTCAAGTTGAGGCGCCATCATATGATTTTGATTGGCTGGTAACAGAAGACAAAGAAATAGAGTACGTAAATGGCCCATTTCAGGTTCGATGTGGGCTGCTGCGCATCTTGCTCGTCTGTGCGAATTTGATGCGAGATCCCTAGAAATGTCGTAATATCAGTAACGTAACAAATCAACTTTATCGTTTTTTGAAAAATAAACAATTTTTTTAAAATTTTATGCTTCCTTTCCTTTCCTTTTCTTAACTTCTTGAACATTTTCCTGACAATTTTGAACTAAAATAGCTCACACCGTCCGACAAAACGTATTATCGTATCCAAATCTTATCTCCCACCTCGTAATTCAGCGTCTCAAATTATAATGTTTCTCGGCGATTCCATGAGCTTTCTCCAATCCTTTCTTAACGTTCCCTTAATCTGCCCAGATTGTTTGAACGCTCGTTTCCTGATTCAATTTCTTGAAGATTGCGTCCGCTTCTGGTTTGCTCTCATATTCACTCCCATGAAAACGCATTTATTGCCCAAAATTCACAAAATAAGGGGTTTGACTTGTTACTTCGTACCTAGCTGTCCCAATAGCACAACATAATTCAGGTACATTTTTATTCCACTTCCTATGATTATTATTCACGTAAGCTGTTATCATTGTCTTTAATACACGATTGACTCGTTCAGTGGGATTGCTCCGAGCATGACGCCGTAAGTTTTCATTAATTCGCACAGAATTTCATATTTTTTATGTACACCGTTATTGCACAACACATATTGGGGAATACGAAATAACAAAACTACCTCTCTGATAATTTGTAATCTTCGTTACCATCGCTGTAGTAGGTGGGCTTTAGGTAAAATCATATAGGATTTATTTTGTAGCATTGGTAATGCGTAATATTGGTAATTTTGAATATACATTAATGCGATTTTTATCAAGAATGCTACTTGGCATAGTTCTATAATTCGTATAATTCGTACAAACGTTAATTAGTGAGATTTGCGTGGATTGTATCTATATCCTTAAGTAAATCGATTAGTTTGATTATGGATTTACGAAGCGTGTTTCATTTTGCAAACGACATAGCTATTTCAACATTTTTCAATGGAGTATATATTGTTTGAAACATCGATGTGATTTGGTTCAATATCATTCGAACTATGAATATTTGATAGTGATTGGCGTTGGCTAGAGAAGTAGTTTTGATCACGGACTCTATTTGAAATATTCGTGATTTAAACAATTTGATTGTGTGATAAATTGTAATAAAAACTTATAAAATTAATAAAACCCTACCACAGTTGTTTTTAACAAATCCATGTATTTGACAACTAAGTTGCCATCTTCAGTCTTCAGTTAAAAAAGAAAGTTATTTCTAGGTATGGTGCTACCTTTGAAGATATTCTCTTCATTAGATTTATAGTGGGATAACACTGTTGGAATTAAAATGTACCATAATTTATATTCCTAAAGCTGGTAAAAAACATAATGAAGCGCGTAATGTAACGTTCACACGGTCAACCTTGCAGATCTAATCTAACATAAATCCATATAATAATAAATAGCTGGACTGAGGTACATTGTCAAAATTCATTAAATTATTTTTGTTTCTTTGTATGATAATACTTTCATAACTATCTAATCCTCTACAATAGTGTACATATTTAATTAATTTAAGATAATTTGGTGGTAATGCATGACCTGTTTCAAAATATGTTGAGCTACGCTCGTTTTTGGAGCATAAATTAAGGTACATTTTAATTGTAATTTTAGTGTTATCCTACTGGTAATCTAGTGAAGAGAATATCTTCAAAGGTATCGCCTTAGCTAGAAATACTAAGTTTAGCTACCTTCTTTTTTTAGCTTTTTACTGAAGATAGCAACTTAGTTGCCGAAATAAGAAATGAGTTATATATAGATTTGTTAAAATCAAATGTAATAATAATAATAATAATAATAATTTATTCAAAACCCAACAGCAAAAAGCCAATTACAGGGAAAGCATACATAAATATATATATATATATATATATATATATATATATATATATATATATATAATAGTGTAACATGGGAAAAGAATTAAATAAACATATATACATATATAATAATTGTAAACAAACCAAACATATACAAACACGTATAAGAGAAACAATCGACATAAAATAATTGAAAAAAAATGTAATAAAAAAATACTGTACAATATGCAATAATCTTACAAGACTAACAGAAAAATGAACTACTCAATTAGTCTTCTTGTTGTTGTTGCTTCAAAAAAGCGTTTATCGAAATTGCGAAAATATCGATTGTTCCATCATCATTTATAAGGTCGAATTGTCTGCACATGTTCATAATGGGTGAATTGAAATAATTAATTGAATTGTAGTTAAACGTTCTAAGTAATCTAGAATTAAGACGCGGAACATGAAAGTTAATTAAACATAGCAAATCATTGCAAGAAATAATGTTGTTAACTGTTCTAAATAAAAAGATACTCTGTGCGATAACCCGTCGCATTTGCAAGGATTGAGTGAAAAATTCTAATTGTAAAGCATTCCGGTCATAACCACGAGGCGGATAAAAGCCATGGGTTTTAAAATATAAAAATTTCAAAAACTTTCTCTGAATGCTTTCCAGTCTATCGATATGGATTGAATAAATGGGGGACCAAACAACGGAACAATATTCAAGAACACTGCGAACATATGCAAAATACAAACTTTTGATTGCATCTATGTTCCTAAAGTCACGGTTATTTCTAATGACAAATCCAAGCATTTTGCATGCTTTTTCGCAAATGGCAATGAGCAATAAATGATAGTTTGACATCAAACATAACACCTAAGTCTTTAAATGTATTTACATTTTCAAGAGGGATCCCACAAATGTTATAATTGAAATCAATCCTGGAAAAATTACGGCAAAATGACATATGCTTACATTTTTGAATATTAAATGATAAACCATTGTTATAACATCTTCATCCTGTAGTCATATACAATACTCAAAAGTTACAATTTTTTTAAAAAAGCTTGAGATCGTCGGCATATAATAAAATGTTGCTTTTTATAACGGAAATAATGTCATCAATGAACATAATGAAGAGTAGAGGACCTAAATTGGTACCTTGAGGTACTCCAGAAGGTGAGTGAAAAGGCTCTCAAATATAACCACCATGTTCAACGACATTAGTTCTATTAAATAAATAACTACCAAGTAATTCAATAATATTATTCGATAATTCAAATCTATCAAGTTTACGAAGAATAAGAGAATGCGGAACCATATCAAACGCCTTGGAGAAATCGGTATATATAACATCAACCGATCTGCCAACACCTCAGAAACATAATGTGTAAATAAACATAAGTTAGAAACTGTTGACCTACCTCAGAAAAATCCATGTTGAAATGGAGTAATATTTTTTCAACGTGATTGAAAATACATTTTGCAATTATAATTTCAACGATTTTAGCAAAATTTGAAATGAGAGAGATTGGACGATAGTTTTTAACATCGGTAGAAATGCCCTTCTTAAAAACGGGAGACACTCGAGCAGATTTCCAACAATCAGGAAAAACATTATATTGAATGATACAATTAAAAATTATCAACAACGGTTGAACTAAAGCAGGTATGCAATCAGTGACAAGAAAAGCAGGAATGTTATCTAGACCCATTGTAAAATTTGCTTTCAAGCGTTTGCATGCTTGAATTACATCATATTCCGAAATAGCTTTGATATACAAAGGTGGATTGCAATTATAGTTGTAGTAAGTAGAAGGAATAGCAATATTTGGACGATCATCATATACCGAAGCAAAGTATGCTGCAAATGCATCAACAATGCCCTGTGGAGAACTGTAAGACATGTTGAAAGAAATTGTCCCAGGTATTCTTGTTTTACTGAGTTTATCATTAATGTGACTCCAAAATAATTTTGGATTTTTTCTAAGACTTAGTAGGGTTTCGTTGTTTTTAGTTATTTCCATATTTAAAAGCACGATTTGTATTTAAATTGTAAGAAAGTTCTTTAAATGTATCTATGGATGTATTTACTATCGGTACCAAAGTAATAGTCCCCTATATTTGAAGACCTATGTTAAAGAAAACGCTTGGAGGAAAAAATATACATTACAACCGATAATAATTTCTACGTAACATACTGTAAATTCAGTACGTTTAGAAGTAATCATTAGGGAAATGCAAAAAAACATCCGATTATTGCGATATCTAACGGATAGCCGACTTTACAATTTTTTTCCTACTTAACCATTCAACAAAAAAATTGATACTTCGACTGGACGTAATCCGATATGTTGTGCACAGAGTGGAAATGTAATTTTTTCAGCGTTATACATACTTTAGCCGCAAATCAAAGTTTTCGTGATCTCTGTTATCTCCTTCACAAGATATTGCACGAAAGCGGAGTGTAGTTCTAAGGAAACCTCAATTTGTGCTTATCTCGAAATACGTATTGAAATTTAATTGTACCCATTATTTGATTATTGGGAGCGAGATACGTATTCCAATAAAATTCGCGCAGATTTCCCCCCGAAGGGAGCGGTTTCAGCCTAACGCCAGGTAATTTTGCCAGGGCGTTACTCCAAACTTTTTTGGATTATTTTCAGAGCTCATTTATTTTATTATTTAGCAGCGTAGATAATAATTAGTCCTAATGGTAATGTAATATTTATTGTCGAAAATAGTTATTATGGAGGGTTACATATATAAAATAATAATACTACAATAGCTCAATGTGTCCTGTACTTGACGATTGAAAATAAATATAATAATAATGATATGTCCATATGTTAAGAACGTATAACAAAAAGAATAAAATAATTTTACAAATATTTATCTTATAACTTTTCACACGTTGTGTGATACGTCGTAGTTAAAATTACTCTTTTTGTCTATATTCACGTACAATCAAGCGAATGCTTTTTTCGCTGTTTATGTTTCTTGTACTGCATTTATTATCATTATTTACCTCATGTATATTCATTATCGTCTAGGTGGATGTTCAATTAAAATGTGTCATGACTGCAGTCCGGTATAAGAACGAAGGAATTCTTGACAATTCGGTATATTCATAATGTTGTTAGTTGACGTATTATTTCGGTACAAAGTCTCTGAACGTAGCGGTTGTTTGGATTGGTTCTGGTCCTATAGTCAGATTAGTATTTTGCGTAAACCTTTGAATCACGCCGATTACGTTACCCACGAATTGAGCAGAGTTGCTTGTGGCAGACGACTCGGCCGTATCGGAATTGTTAGCAGCACGACTACCTTGTGTAACATCTTCTTTGATGCAATGAGGAAAGGGAGCATCCTCGGTATCAATTTCGTTTCATTGCATTGTTCTTCATCATAACTATCACTTGACTCGTCTGACAATTCATCACCGTCGTCACCTTCTCTTATGTTAATTATAAATGGTTCCCTAATTTCGTCTATAAAGTGTTCTTTTTCTAGGTACGGTATCTCAATTTTGTTACGGTGTTCAACACAATTCTTCCATATCTTCGTTGAAACGTCGTTCAAAGCTTCCTGACATAAATTTAATATATCCTTAATTTTAAAAGTATTATTTTTTTAAATTAATTCAATAGCATCAAATTCGCAATGAGCTACCAAAAGAATTTCACATCGTCTCCTCTTACTTGCTTTGCAAAAGTTTCTAACAGTAGTACCAGGAGTGTCAGGATCTAGCATTGTACGATACGGAGCTTGATCTAACAGTAATTATTGATTTTACTGATATTACCGACACCACGTGCCGGTATCATTCCTCATAACGTTGTTTATTCATTTCGTAATCGGCTTTTGCTTTCTTTTTAGCCTATAAAGCATTTGCGGCATCCTTCGAAAAACCTGCATCAGATTATCGCTTTGTACAGCCTCTATAACCGTTTACTTGTTGAACTCCTCCTCGATAATGGTCATAAGTATCCTTATTATCCGGGTTTACTTTTTCAACCCATCCGAATTGTCGAGCATGATTTGCACCGCACCATGTTTCGTCCGTGTAGAAGGTTTACCATCCCTGATTTGTGTACCTTTAAAGAGATGTCAAGAAATTAGCTCCCTGAGCAGTTATGTGAGGGTATTCCATTAACACTGGTTTATTATCTATTTTTTTAAATGCGAATTTTAGATACTAAAAATGTTTTTTAACCATCGGTACAATGTTCTCTGCGAAAATTCTGATAAATTTGGAACTCGTTTTCTACCAGTTTTTGGTGTAAAATGATTTACTCTATCTTCACTTTCGAATTCATCACTTACTCTTTTAATAGTTCTTGTGGTGACTCCAACAGCTTTAGCTGTTCTTTCCACGACTTTCTTCCCATCAAGAGGGATTCTTATATTTTTCGTCTTGAAACAACTGTCTTAGATTTATTATTACTTGTTTGACTTCTTTAGTACAATGCTTCAGCATTTTTGCATAAATAATAGTACATTGGTTATAAATAAATATATTCAATGACTGGCAAATAACTAACATTTCGTGCTTTTACATTAATCTGTGATCATTATTTACCACATGTGTATACGTTATCATGTCAATAATACTTTCACGCTTATTCACAAATTTAATAATTTCATTTTAATACTGTTTGAAATTTTGCATTTAATTCTGATACAAATGTTGTATATAGTGTTGGTCGCGAAGCGTAGAGTCGGGCCCGACAGTAAATCTGCGATAAAAGTCTGCGTGATCGCCAGAAATTACGAAACTTTCATTTCACTTTAAAAATATTAAATAAGGGGTACAATTAAATTTGAATACGTGTTTCTAGATAAGAACAAGTTAAGGTTTCCTTAGAACTGCACCCTCTTTCGTGCGACATCCTATAACGGAGATAACAGAGATCACGAAAACTATAATTTGCGGCGAAAGTGTGTATGTGTGTATGTTGAAAACATTAAATTTCCTCTTTGTGCACAACATATCATATTACGACCAGTCAAAGTTTATTTTTTTTGTTGAACGGTTTAGTAGAAAAAAATTGTAAACTCGGCTGTCCGTTAGATATTGCAAAAATCGGATGCTTCTTGGACTTCCCTAATGATTATTTCTAAACGTAGGGGCAGAAAAATTTGAACATACAATATGTTACGTAGAAATCTTTGCTGGTTGCAACAATGTATATTTCATTTTTCCGCCAAGCGATTTCTTTGATATAGGTCTTCAAACATAAGGGCTTATTACTTTGGCACCGATACTACAAGATACTTGTATTCTCATAGCAAAGTTTATGTGATGTTCCGTTTCATATGGTCTTATTGATAGTAAATCCTGAAATAAAGTATGTTTATTAACGTGGATTTTATCAATTGCTAATTTGTAATTTCTGATCTTCAGAAATCAAATCTGCTTGTCCACCTCTTAGTTTACTGAAAATTTTGTGTAACAAACAGGTATTAATGGCTGTTTGCAGTGTTTTTGTATTGTCTCACTTTCTGTCGTTACTTTACTAAACCGATATTTAATTTTAGAAATTGATTTGTGATCTCCTGCCGTTTGGGATCAATGTATAGAAAGAGAAAAACAGATTGGAGAGCACTTAGAAATTAAACGATTTTCATGTTGTATTGACCACTGCGTTGCCTGTGGGCGATTTTCTTCTTAGGACTTGTGTGTTGAGTTTCTTTGTTTCTTTGCTGCGCTCTGTGTGAAATTTCAGTTGGGACTTCACGATGCGACCTTGGGCTGAATCTTCTTGTTCGGATTTGTACTTAACGTTTGAGAACGAAACAGTTGAGAATGAAAGCGTTTCTAAAAAGTTTATTCCGAGCTAAGCGTGAATACTAATAAAACTGGCACTTAATATCTAGTATTTCTTCTATATGTTAATAAATTGCAGACGGCGCGTTCCTTCGTTCATCGTCGCTTTCAATGCATCTACGATCGTAATCCGCGTTCTATTGTCGAAAAGTTCTTTTCCGAGGGGTCAGTGTTTTTGATAAATAACAGGTCATTGGTTATCATACCGTTGACTCCTAAACCCGAACTCTCAGTTTTCAAACAAAAAGGCTTATCAAAATTTGGATTGCATCCTTAATTCCTCGTAATGCTGATTCACAAACATCATTCCAGTAAAATAATAATAATAATAAATCATTTATTGGTACACATAATTTAGTTAAAATAACAGAAATAAGAAAATAACAATATATACCAATAGGTTCATATTACAGTAGGCTGCAAAAGCAGTGTCCTGATCTTCCATATGAACCTTACTAAGAACAAATTAAACTAACTTATATAAAATTATTACAAAACGGGAAAAAAATACAAAAAAAATACATGAATATTTGAATGTTGTTACTTACAAATCTTAATAAAGTAAACAAAATTTTAGCAAAAATTAAAGAAAAAAGAGAAACCACAATGAACTGAAATAAACTAACTAAAGAATTACGACTTGATAACCATTACACCATAACCGAGAAATGCCACAAAATTGAGTATAATTATATAACCCAATTAATTACGATTGAATGTTGGAAGTAAATTAAAATAGGTAATGAAGATGAAAGTAAGGTAAATACATATCGCTTGTCATTCATCAATGATAGCATGCGTTTTGCTCCTGCATAAGGTGTTGATTTAGTCGCGTTTTAAAAACATGTAATGATAATTTTTTCATACTGGTATCAAAACTATTAAAACAGTCTGCAAGATTATAACTAAATGAACGCTCGTAAAGTGCCGTTCTATGCTTGGGTACAATAATATCTCTACGGCGAATATTCAAATTGTGTATGTCTGTTCGAAATTTAATTTTCGCTAGCAAATATGATGGTGTCTTAGACTGCAATATTCTATAGAAAAAGCATGCCAAATGTAAAAATCTGCGTCTCTTCATATTTAGCCATGCAGCTTCACATAATTTGTGAGAAATTCGTTCATATTTTCTTACACCATAAATAAACCGGAGACAAAAGTTTTGAATTGTTTGTATACGACGGGTATCAACAGCGTCAAGGCACGGGCCATAGACAGTATCACAAAAGTCAAAATGTGATAAAACCAAAACGTTACACAAAGTGTTTTTAGTTTTAACATTTAACAGATGTCTATTAGGATACAGAAGTTTCACATTAAAAAAAACTTTTTTAACGCACTTATCCACGTGAGATTTAAAACGCAACCGAGTATCAATATACAAACCCAAATTTTTTACACAATCTGTATGTTGTAATGATACATCACATAATGTAATATCAATCATAGGTAACACTGCTTTCCGAACACGCTCACTACCAAACAACATGTAACAACATTTATCCGGATTGAGTTTAAGTGTATGCTTCCTAGAAACTTCAGCCAAACTGACCAAGTCATTATTTACTTTACGAACTGTGTTCGCTAAATCCTCCACAGAAAAGGATATATATAACTGGATATCATCCGCATACATTTGATATTGGCATTGTACACTAAAAAAGTAAAAAAGTTTGTCGTATATATGGAAAACAGCAAGGGGCCAAGAAGGGGCCCTGTGGAACTCCAGTTTGAAGAAGTGCAACATCCGACATGTTTTCACCCAAACATACACTTTGTTTACGATCCTTCAAGTAGTTACCAAAAAACGCAATTGCAGTGTTATCTAAGCCAATATATTGCAATATGGCTAGAAGCATGTCGTGATTAATGACATCGAAGGCCTTGGAGTAGTCTAAGAGGACAAGTAGTGTTAGTTTGTTGTCATCAATAGCCTTAATTATATCATCAGTTATGTGAGCCAATGCTGTAGTGCAACTGTAACCAGGCCTAAACCCTGACTGCACAGGTGGTAATAACGAGTACTTCGCCAAGTATACGAGCAACTGCTCAGCAATTAGCTTCTCCAAAACCTTCGACAGAACAGGCAAAATGCTTATTGGCCGAAGTTGATTAAAACTATTGGGTTTGCTAGTTTTCGGCAAAGGAATGACGCGTGCATGTTTCCACAATTCTGGAAATACCCCTGTCGTTAGACATGTGTTAAATATATGTACAAATATTGGCAATAAAAATCGTTGGTTCTTTCGTAAGAGTTTCGTAAATGGTGCGTTGGAATGTGGATATTTAGGCCAATTTAAATGTTCACATTAAACGCACACTTACTATTATACCTATATGTTGTATGGATTGTTTTAATGATCAAAGTATTTTGAGTTATGACAAAGTTATCAGGTTATGGGCCCGGTGTAAATATTGTAAAACATGAATGAATCGTGATTAGTTAATCTAATAACTGGCATTCCATCATTCGATGAATCATATTTTGACAATTGGGGCTTTCGCATCGAAACTGCACTCACTTCTCAAAACACGATGAAATGTTTTTAAAAAGTTTATTACAGCTGCTACGAAAGTTACAATAGAGCTGACTAACCTAATACAGTTTCGTCTTATATATTAAAATAATGTGCTGACGAGACATCGTGTCGTCATACGTTGGAATCGGTGAACGTAACTCCTCCCGACGTGGATGGAAAATTATCCTTTGGTTAATTTCCTTCAGATGACAATTTCTTCTGTTTTCGGTCCTTGGTCCTTGTTCAGTTTGGGTTTGATGAATTTTTTATAAATCGCGTACAAAATTAGCGCGGTTAAGATGATATACAGTAATATCGTCCAAATACTTATTTTATAAATAGAGTTGGTCTTTAACGATTCTAGCTGTTTTTTATTATTTTGTAAATCTCTTTGAGCATTAACTAGTTTATGAATGTTTACTGAATTTAAATTCTGAATTCTTCTGTTTTCGGTCCTTGGTCCTTGTTCAGTGTGTGTTTGATGAATTTGTTATAAATCGCGTACAAAATTAGCGCGGTTAAGATGATACAGTAATATGGTCCAAATACTTGTTTTATAAATAGAGTTGGTCTTTAACGATTCTAACTGTTTTTTATTATTTTGCAAACCTCTTTGAGGATTAACTAGTTTATGAATGTTTACTGAATTTAGGTTTATTGGTAATGGATCATATTTGATTGTATACTCTGTTTTGTCTATGTCTAATCTTGGTAGTTGAATATTTTTAAAATTTGCTTTTACATCTTTGTATGTTTTCAGAACTTGATTATTTATAGTTATTATATATGAAGGATTAGATTCTAGTACGTATGTTCCTAACAATGGGATGTTATCCTTCATATTTCCGAATTGTTGAATTGCGACAGCAAGTTCTGATGTCACGATTATCCATCTATTTTTGGATATTTTTTGTATTTGAATGCTTTCGAACTCAACTTGAATCTGATTACAATTTGTGGCATTTTTGTGAAATTTTAGTAATTGTATTTCGCATGGTATATCGTTTGTTATTTCTACAAGGTTCGAATGTTTAAATAAATACTCATTATTTAGAATTTTATCACATTCGTTTTCAAAGTACATATAACTGTGCTCGTTTGGGATGAGATATTGGTTTTTTGGTAGGACCATTTTGTAGGATTGATTTTGCAAAGTCGGTAATGCGTATAAGTGATAGTATTGGTAATTTTCAATTTTTACCAAAGGTATTTCAATCAAAAATACTATTTCAAATTGTTTGGAGTAACTTTTAATTTCAAGTATATTTTCAAAATTTAGAATATTTTCAATAGTTGGCTCAAATGGCAGTTTGACGTTTGTAAGTGATTTTTGCATAATTTGAATTTCTTGTAGTAATTCGATTGGTTTAATTATTGAATTATGAACGGTGTTTAATTTTGCGAAAGGCAATTTCGATATTGTTTAATATGTCGTATATTCTTTCGTACATTGATGTAATTTGGTTTATCATTTGAATAAGAAATATTTGGTAGTGATTGGTATCAGCTAGAGCAGTGGATTTAATAGTAGATTCTATTTGTAGAATCTGTGATTTTAACATAATTTGGTTGTCTGATAGGTTTTGTGTTAATTCTTTAAATGCATTTATCGATGTGTTTAATAATGTGATTTGGTTGCTTAACAAGTTTTTTACTTTATTTTGATTATTGTAAATTCGATTAATTTGCTCGTCATATTTTTCGGCATCGGCTTGATCTAAATTTCCGGTTAAACATTTAATTATGGACTCTAATCCATTAATTAAACCTCGTCTTTGACGTTTCGTATCCAATGTTGTACTTATGGATTTAATTGTTGTAGTTGGGTTTTTATAGCGCTTTTCAAATTATTAGCGATGTTATAAGAATTGAAATATTCTCTATTGTATATTTTGTCGTTACTTAAATTGTATTTTAACGTTTCAAATTGGGATTGAAGGATTTTGAATTCTTCAACAATGTTCTTTAAATCGATTATTTGAATAAATGTCCAATAATTGTCAATTATTTGAGCGTTTCCTAACTTATCAGGTAGTATTCCTGAGTTGTTTGTTATTTCGTGAAATGAAGGTGTGTCTATTGTGAGTCCGGGTCTGAAGGTAGAGAATCTGAAACAATAGGTCTCTTCAATTCTTTCAAATGAATGGTTTCTATTTTCGAAGTTTTAATATTTTAATTCGTGCTTTATTATTTTTTAATATTTCTGTGATGACATAAGGTCCTGTACATTTATTTTTACCTTTTGCTCGGGCTTGTGTCTTTTTGTAGACTTTTTGGTTAACTTTAAAATGTAATTGTGTTTCTCCCAGTTTGTTTCGTTTATCAATGACGTGTTGGTGGGTAATGAACATAATACGTTCATCGTTTTCGATTACATTGTTAATTAATTTGGTACATTGGATTAGTTTTAAGGGTCTAAAATGTTTCATGTAAATTTTGACGGAAAGGGGTATTAATTGTTTACAATGAAAATATATATGGGTTGTTTTATCTGGCTGTACGTGGTTTTTAAGAAGATCGATTATCATTTGGGGATTGTTTAACGGGATTTTTATGTGTTTTACATGATGTTCGTCAAAGATTTCTTCTCTTATTTTGAAATTAGTGACATGAGGGTTTTTGGATATTTTCTAGGATTTTTATTTTATTTTGAGTTTGGCTTGTCTAAAATATCTTGGTAAGATTGTTCAGGGGGACTGCCTGGAAGATTGATCAAAAAATCTAGGACATCTTCATCGACTTATCCTGGGTTATTAAGCATAGATTTGGTTGTTCAATTGGATTCTGGACAAAGCGTCTGCGTTTAAATTTTGTTTTCCTTTTTTATATATTATAGTGTAATCAAATTCTTCAAATTTCAAGCGCCATCTGACTAATTTACTATTGGGTTCCTTTACGTTGAAAAGCCAGACAAAAGGACGATGGTCTGTGTAAATGGAAAATTTTCTCCCGTATAGGTAAGGACGAAAGTATTTACATGCCATTCAATGGCAAGGAGTTCCTTCTCTATTGTACTGTATTTTTGTTCCGTTTCATTCAGGGTTCTCGAAGCAAAAGCTACTGGTTTGTCCAGAGGGATTTGTCCTTGTGAAAGTACTGCGCCAAGGGCTATGTTAGAAGCGTCAGTAGTCAGAGTGAAAGGTTTTGAAAAATCGGGGTATTGAAGAATTGGGGCAATTATTAATACATTTTTCAGGTGTTCGAATGATTCGATGAATGCGGGTGTGTGTTGTACTTTATTACCTTTCTTTAAACAAGTCGTCATAGGTTTCGAAATTTTTTATAAAACGTCTGTAATAGCCTGCTAATCCTAAAAATGATTTGATATCTGTCGGTGTTTTAGGTATGGGAAATTTTTTTACTGCATGGATCTTTTCGGGGTTAGGTTTTATTCCATCTTTCGTAATTACATGTCCTAAATAGGCTACTTCGTGTTTTATGAATTCTGATTTGTCGAGTTGAATTTTAAAATGTGTGTCCCTTAATCTTTGAAATACTTGTCACAGTCGATTTAAATGTTGTTGCAAGGAAGTGGAAAAAATAATTATGTTATCCAAGTAAACTGAGCATATCTCGTTTTGGAGACCTCTTAATATGTTATTCATTGCACGCTGAAAAGTTGCTGGTGCGTTTTTAGGCCAAAGGGCATACGTTTAAATTCGTAATGTCCGGTGTCTGTTGAGAATGCTGTCTTGGGGATATCATCTGGGTTCATCTCGAGTTGGTGAAAACCATTTGCTAAGTCTAACGTCGTGAAATATTGACATCTACCTAGTTTATCCAAAATGTCATTAATATTGGGCAGGGGGAATTTGTCGTCTACTGTATTTTCATTTAATTTGCGATAGTCGATAACGATGCGCCATTTTCTTTTACCAGAAGCGTCTAGCTTCTTCCGGACGATCCATATGGGACTGGACCATGGAGAATGAGAATTTTGAATGATTCCTGTTTTTAACATTTTCGAAATTTGGGATTTGACTTCGTTTTTGTGAATTTCTGGATAGCGATATGATTTGGTGTAAATTGGGGATTCCTTGATCAATTTGATATCGTGTTTAATTTCATTTGTGAATGATAAAGGAATTCCGTCGCAATAAAATATGTCTCTAAATTCTAAGCAAAGTTTTCGAATATCGTATTTTTCTTCTTTATTGCAGTGTTCAAGTCTTAATTTTTTTAAATTTGCCTTTTATAAATTATCAAAATTTTTATCGAATTCTTCACGAGTTTCCGTTTTGTCTATAAAATTTATTTCGTTGATATTTAATTTTTCAATATCTAGTTGTTCTGGAAATGTGAGCTTAATTGTATTTTCGGTTGGGTTAATTAAAGTTGTGAATGCAAAATGATTTTGTACATTAACTACTGCTTCAGGTGTTTCTATTTTTTCAAATTTTGTATAATTCATTATACATATTCCGTCCTTTTGTTTTACTGGTAATTTCGATATTTGTTGCGTTCGTGGTGGTATGATAATTACGTGGGGTTCTGATTTTTTGCAATTTGTGTTTTAGGGTTTTTTATTTGGATATTCTATAGGAATTGAAGTGTTAGATGTTTGAAGTTCATATGAGTTTAAGTTAACATTTGGGCCAAATTGCGTTAATAAATCTAAAGCTATTGTTTTGGGGTTTTTTATTTGGATATTCTATAGGAATTGAAGTGTTAGATGTTTGAAGTTCATATGAGTTTAAGTTAACATTTGCGCCAAATTGCGTTAATAAATCTAAACCTATTAAGCCGTCGAATTTATCTGAAAAGTCGAAAAGATAGAATTTGTGTATGGTATCGTTTTTAAAAGTAGGTGGTAATGGAATGTTGGTTACTTCGTTATGGGAAGATGTTGCGTGTGCGGTGCTTACTTGAAATAATCCTTTTCGAATATAATCGGGGAAATAATAATGAGCTGACGTTGGTTTTATAAAACTGCGGGTGCTGCCTGTGTCAATTAGAAAATTTGCGTTAATTTCGGGAATAAATATATAAGGGAGTTCAGGTGAGTAATTATTAAGATGTATCACGTCATATCTTTGGAATGTATCGCAGTATGATAATTTTGTTGTTCATTTGCGTCGAAATATTCAGCGTTTTCTTGGCATTCGTCGTATTCGTAATTGTATTCTGGAATCTCGCATTGTTGCAGAACTTGATCTTGTCGCTTTGGTAGTGTTGGTAATTACAGTCTGGGACACCTGCAAATTTTGGGTTTCGTCGAGTGAAACTACTTTTTTAAAAATGATAAACTTTGTTCGAAAAGGGACTCTTTGTTTTATCACAAACTCGTCACAATGTTACAATAAGAATGATGATGACAATAAGAATGATTAATTTTGTACGTGCACATGTACTTATAACCTAATTGTGCTTACTATACAGTTTAATACTACGGCGCGCATTTGCGATGTATCTTATCATTGCAGGTGTACGTATGGTATCATATAACTTGCATGTGTATTATCTTCGTCTATTACGTTTTGATTGAATAATGCATACGAAAATTTTGGCTTTGGTTTTGTAAGCGTATTTGCAGAACTTGTGTCCATCGGTTCTGGTTTATAATTTGATCTTGGACGTTTGATTGCGGTTTAAAGACGTTTGTTTTTGGAATAGCGCCTGTATTAAACTGCGGTCTGAAGTTATTAAAAAAATAAATTTACTTCTAAGCGTCGGTTCCTTCTTGGTTTTGGCGATTTTTGTCCTCCACCAATGCCTATAAGAAGATGGCGACCTTTTCCTCCTTCTCAGGACTTGCTAGTTTTCTTGTATCGTTCGTTGAGCTGCGTCGAAATTTTCGGGTTTCGGGAAGTCTCGATGCGACCTTTGAACTAAATCTTCTTTTGTTCGGCTTTGGCATTAACGTTTAAAACGAAAAGTCGAAAATCTGCGATAGAATTCTCCTTTTGCCAAATCCTACCGACTGCGCCAGTTAACTTCTCAAAAACACGATGAAATGTTTTTAAAAAGTTTATTACAGCTGCTACGAAAGTTATAATAGAACTGACTAGCCTAATACAGTTCCGTCTTATATATTAAAATAATGTGCTGACGAGACATTGTGTCGTCATACGTTGGAATCGGTGAACGTAACTCGCGGAAAAAGAAGAGGACGAGGCAATGTATGATGCAGACGTTGCTATTTCTATGATGCGTACGACACGTTGGTGACTGCGATTGAAACGTCAGAACAGAAGACCTCACACTGGATTTTGTCAAGTGTCGCTTGCTAGACGAGCACAACAAAAGGAAGTCCGCTGGCTCAAATGAAAAAACTACGTCGATTGCAATGAACGCAATAACCTGCTTTCGTTGTGGTTAGGTGGGCCATATAAAATCGCAGTACAAGGAACAGAAGAATTTTGCAAAGAAAAGAAATTCGGAAAACGGCAGTGCAGAAAGGGTCGTTTCATTGCGCGTGTTCAGCGAGTGTACATGACGCAATTATTGTACAGCATAGAGTAGGAGCAAACATAAAAGTGCCTAAGATGAATATGAATCAAAGCCGAGATGCACCGACCAAATTTATATTGGATTTGGGTCCTACGGAGCACATGGCAAACAATAAATCGCTAACAAAAATGTAAGTCTGTGTGCGAAGCAACGAGGTGATACAGAAGCAATCAGAGATGTGCTGTTTGTGAATGACTTGAAATATAATTTGTTATAAATAACCAGTTTGACCAATGGATACAGCATTACTTTCGAAGGTGATTGTGCTTATGTGTCATTGAGCAAAGGGATATTTGCAGAGTATGTTTCGGGAAGACTTTACGAAATGGATTTTCACATAGACCAAGGGGCATTTGCTGGAGTGACAGGGAAGCAAAATTCGAAACTTTTGGCATTTTCGATTAGGTCACCTGAATTTCGGTGAAATTAGAGGAACGAAAAATGACTAATGGTTTGGAGACTAGATGTAGATATTGAGAAGAAGTTTTGCGTGCTTGGAAAGCAGTCGAGGTTGCCATTTCCATGAAAAGAGGAAGCGAGATCGATGCGGATTCTAGAATTGATTCATAGCGATGTTTGCGGGCCATTTCATGTTTCTGCTTCTTATGGTTCAAAATATTTTGTTACGTTCACTGATGATTATTCACGAGCAACAATCGTCTTTTGTATTGAGGAAAGAAGCGAGGTTTTGGGAAAGTTTAAGGAGTTTATTAATGTTTCTGAGGCATTACACGGAGGTAAAGTGGTCAAACTGAAGGCAGACAATGGAGGTGAATACATAGCTAGTGCAAATGTTTCTGCAAGGAAAGGGGAATTCTGTTGGACTATACTGTACCATATAATCCTGAAATGAACTCGGTGGCTGATCGATTGAATAGAACCTTGGTAGAAAAGACAAGATCGATGCAGAGTGGAAGTCATTTGGACAAAAAGTTTTCGTCAGAAGCGATTTTAACGATAAATTATGTAAAGAATCGATGTCCAACCAGTGCGTATGGAAAGCAGTTTGTCCACAAGATTCAAGCAGAAATTTGCTATAGGACTAAACCTAATATGTCAAATCTTCGAATATTTGGCGCAGCATGTTACAATTACATTCCGGCGAAGAGGCGATCGAAACTTGATGTAAAATCAATCAAATGCATCATGATAGGTCATGCGGCGAATGGCGCATATCGAATTTTGAAGACAAAAAATTGACAATCGGTTGCAATGTGATTTCATTGTGAATTCAATTCAGGGTTAACTTCTTAATGAAAATTTTGCTTGAACTGAAGTGCCTCGGCTAGTTCCAATGGAAAGTTGAAATATAATCTGAACTGCAATCCGAGGGTGAAGTATCGTTATAGCTATAGATATATCCACAACAGTGCATAAGAATAATGCCGCTAAACCCATAAGAATTCTCAAAATTCTCAACCATCGACTTAACTATGCAAAACTCGACACCAGAAAGAACTATCCTTAACCTCCACCCGCACACAGCGACATTTAACGTTCCGGATTTTAGTGGAACCAGTCGACCAACCCAAGCCAACCGTCGTAATCTATATAGAAACTACAACAAATATTACATACATTGTAATTGTTTATTTACTCGAAATGGACAGGTATTTGAAACAACACCACAATATTATCGTGTCTAGAGCGGATGAGGGTAACTATCGTGTTTATTAATAAAATTGATTATGCAATTAAGATGAATTATTGGTCAAAACATTTACTCAATAAAGTATAAAGTAACAACGATCCGACGAACATTATGCAAAATAAAAACACTAAATTAATTAAAGAACTGGTAGACAAAAAAAATTGATGAGTACAAAAAGTTAATCTGTAACGACGGCATTTCCTCATTTTAGTATTCATATATTAGTCATGAATGAGAAACGTAAGTTTTTATCACTTATGGATCAAGTTTTCAAAATCACGGATCATAAGTCGACATTTTGTAAGTTAGCTGGAAAATAATATATAACGAATAATCTACTCTTTATTAGAATAACATATTTTATACTGTGCAAGTTAGAAATATTGTTTTATGGTCTATATTAGACGAACACAAAAAGCAGAGTTTCATGTATAATGTATTGTGCTCCAATATTATTTATACTTTCTTTTTGCTATCGTATTGCGTTATTTTATTATGCTGCATATATATATAAATCCTGATTTTGGATTCCTGTAACTCTCTTCGAAAGGTTCTTTCATTTTGCCGCATGGTTCCCACTCTGGTAAAAAAAATCAACCAATTCTGTGGATAAAGGAACACATGTAAAACAACTGTATATGGAATGATTTATATTACCCGAGAACCAAGAAACACAAATTGTACTTGCAAGAATCTATGAATTAATATACCAATAATTGCAAATATATTTTGAAGTATTTTAATGATATATTGTCTTAGAATATTTGGAATGACAAGCAGCGTTGAAAATAAATTTCCTTCTATATCTACCGTATATCCCCGGAGTTTCATGTATAATGTATTGTGCTCCAATATTATTTATACTTTCTTTTTGCTATCGTATTGCGTTATTTTATTATGCTGCATATATATATAAATCCTGATTTTGGATTCCTGTAACTCTCTCCGAAAGGTTCTTTCATTTTGCCGCATGGTTCCCACTCTGGTAAAAAAAAATCAACCAATTCTGTGGATAAAGGAACACATGTAAAACAACTGTATATGGAATGATTTATGTATTTATATTACCCGAGAACCAAGAAACACAAATTGTACTTGCAAGAATCTACGAATTAATATACCAATAATTGCAAATATATTTTGAAGTATTTTAATGATAAATTGTCTTAGAATATTTGGAATGACAAGCAGCGTTGAAAATAAATTTCCTTCTATATCTACCGTATGTCCCCGGATTGAGTTTTCAATAGGCATGATTGACCAAAAATTTTCGAATTGGAATTTCATATTTTGGGATTACGTCCTGCTTGGTTTGAAACTTATTTTTAGTTTACTTTCCATTTTTTTAAATTCAAGTAGGCAAACACTATCTTAGTTCTAGGTGAACTACCTTTTCGGTTCACAGTACGCCAAAGTGTTACTAATAAAAGTTGTTCAGAATGTAAAGTTATTATGTTATGCATTTCACAATGATCGCCCTACTTTGGTAAAATACAGTATTGGTCAGTATTGCAATTGAAACAGCAATATAACATGAGGTAGCTTAATAATTACAAAAACAAAAACCATCGATTACAACTATTTATTGTAGTATGACAGATGTCGTTATCTTTCAAATCGTTCAAGTAATATCACAAAACTCATTTTCATTGCGGAATAATGACAATGTTTTTACAAATAAATGCTAACGTTAGAACAGAAAATATTTTTAGTACAGTGTTAGGGACGTGGAAAAAGTTATCGCTAGTTAAGGAACTGCGACGGCGGATTGAATTATGCAGCGACGAAGGTGAAGGGTTAATAGGATAACTTAATAGTTGTTTTTTGTTTTAATTATTTAATTAAAAATTAAGTTTACCTAGAACTAAAATAGTTTTTGCAAGACTGTAAATGCCTACATTTCTTTAAAAAATCGAAAGTAAACTAAAAATAAGTTTCAGACCAAGCAGGGCGGCACCCCAAAATATGAAGTTCCAATTTGAAATTTTTGGTCAATCATACCTATTGTAAACTCAATCCGGGGACATACGATATACTGGGAATTCATAAAATGCGGGTACAGCACGTCATTAAATATAACTTGGATAAATCTTTAGTGAAAAGTGTTTTTTCTTCGAAATTTTAATTAATACTTGTAATTTTGCAGATGAATCAAAATCTCCCACGAAGGTCATCGGTAAGAACTTTTCATGTTTATGAACTTACATTTAAAGGTTTAAATATTTAAAATTTTCAATATAATATTATTTAAAAATAAGGTTTTATTTTGAATGACAGAATATACTTTAAATGTCTTAACCATACGTGAATTACAAATTAAGTCACAATTTTCCATAAAAAATAACCTACTTTAATATAACACGCATATCTTGATTCTTGATTTTTACAGATTGTGCTGAATGTTCTGCTTCACCCGGTAGGAATTGTGACAAACATTGGCTTGAAAAAAACTGTGCAAACTACACGAATGACACTGTAGCAAAGAATATGTCAGCAAACGCGGGGCCCACAACTACCGATGAACGTGTAACAACAGGATTAACGAAACCTACTGGTAATTCAAACATTTCAGTTCCTATAATTAACGCAACTATAATAGAATTAAAAACTAACTCAATGACAACAGAAGCTTCAATTCATGTTAGTACAATGGACCATAAAGAAGTGCATATCAGCGAAATTACAAGATACGCAAATACAACAAAACCTTCAAATAGAACTACGACAGACGCAGCATCTACGATGGAATCTATAATCACCACAAATAAAATGGAGCCTAGACCTAACGCAATAGATACTGAAATATTAAGTGAACAAATTACGACGAAATCCATGATAAAAATAGCTAGAACAAAACCAACAACTAATGGAAATGAGATCGAAAGGGATAAGTACGTCACTACGGCAGAATCAACAGCAAATGTAACATCAGTGGAACCTTCAGAAAGTGAAGCTACAATGGAATCAAAACATCAAACAACTACGGCGGAAACAGCGACGAATCTTACTACAATGGAACTATCAACAAAATCTGTGACGGTAAACACATCTACTACGAAAAAAACTACTAATACAAAGTCGATGAAAATCAGCACTAATGAAAAAACGACGGAACCTAAAATTTACGTAGTAGCGAAAGCAATTACCACAGCGGAATCTGCAGTTACAAGAGCACGGACGATAACAAATGTAACAACGATGGACAAATCAGGAATCGCAATTTCAATAGAATTTCCAACAAATGTAACCTCAAAGAAACCTATAACTATCCTAATAGCGACAGAATCGCCAACTAACGTAACAGCGACGGGAGCTACAGAAAGCGTTACTCTGTTAGTTAACCCAACTACCAACGAACCGAAAACAAACATAATGACGCCCAAACCCACATCAAATGCAACGTCAATGGAATTGTCAACAAATATAACTATTAAAGAAACAACAACTGACGCAACATCTACAGAACCTGCAAATAACCTAACTGCGACAGAACCACCAACAAATGTAACTGCAGTGGAAACACCAAGAGAAACTGCAGCTAAGATAACTGCGACGGAACTAACAAGCAAATTAATAATGGAGCAATCTACAGAAAATACTACTATATTGGGCTCTACATATGACGATACTATTGAAAAAAAAACATTTACCTCAACTACCACAGAACCAACAACAAAAGTAGTGCCAATGGAACCTACACCAAACGTTATTTCAATAGAACAAACAAAGATATCTGTGAAGGAGCCTACTTCTGACGGTACTACTAGAGATTCGACAATTAACGGAGCTATGATCGTAACGACTGCTAAAGCTATAGAAAACACAACTTCAATAGAATTTGTGACAAATATAACTGCGACAGAACCACGAACCAATTCAACTATGGCAGAATCAACACAGGGAACCGCAATTAACGCGACTACAGGCGAACAAGCCGTAAACGTAACTACGGCGGAACCTACTGCAAACGCAACATCAATGGAACTGACAACAAATGTAACTATGAACGAACCGACAATAAATGGAACTTCGGCAGAACCCTCTACTAAACTAACTACGACAGAACAACGAGCAAACCTTACGACCGGTGAAGCTACAATGGAAACTACAACGAACATTACTACGTTCGACTCCACAAGTAATGTAACAAGGGAGCAAGTTACGAAAGAACCTAATGGAAGCGCAACTACGATGGAACTGACAACAAAAATAACTACTAAGGAACCGAAAATTAACGCAACTTCGGCAGAAACTTCAACTAAACTAACTACGACAGAACAACCAGGAAACCTTACGGCGAGTGAAGAAACGATGAAAATTACAACGAACATTACTACGACCGAGTCCACAACGAACGTAAAGACGGCGCAAGCTAAGGGAAGTACCACAATGACGGAAGCTAGAAATAACATTACTAGTAGGGAACCGACAATTAACACGACTACAGTGGAGCAAACCGTAAACGTAACGACGGAAGAACCTAATGCAAACGCAACATCAATGGAACTGACAACAAATGTAACTAAGAAGGAACCGATAATTAATGCAACTTCGGCAGAACTTTCAACAAAACTAATTACGACAGAACAACCAGCAAACCTTACGACGGGGACGGGTGAAGCTACTATGGAACCTACAACGAAATATACTACGACCGAGTCCACAACTAACGTAACAACGGAGCAAGCTACAGGAAGTACCACAATGATGGAACCAATAAATAACATTACTAGTAGGGAACCAACAATTAACACGACTACAGCGGAGCAATCCGTAAACGTAACGACGGAAGAACCTACTGCAAAAGCTACTTCAATAGAACTGACAACAATTGTAACCACGAAGAGACTGGCAATTAACGCTACTTCAGCAGAACCTTCAACTAAACTAACCACGACAGAACAACCAGCAAAGCTTACGACGGGTGAAGAAATAATGGAAACTACAAAGAACATTAACGCGATCGAGTCCGCAACCAATATAACAACAGAGCATGCTACACGAAGTACTACATTGACGGAACCTAGAACTAACGTTACTAGTAGAGAACCAATAATTAACGCAACTACAGCCAAACAAGCCGTAAACGTAATTAAGGAGGAACCTACTGGAAACGCAACATCAATGGAACAGACAACAAATGTAACTACGAAGGAACCGATAATTAATGCAACTTGGGAAGAACTTTCAACTAAACTAACTACGACAGAACATCCAGCAAACCTCACGACGACTGAAGAAACGATGGAAATTACAACGAACATTACTACGACCGAGTCCACAACTAACGTAACAACGGAACAAGCTACAGGAAGTACTACAATGACGGAACCTATAACTAACGTTAGTAGTAGAGAACCTACAATTAAAGCGACTACCACCGAACAAACCGTAAACGTAACGACGAAGGAACCTAATGCACGCACAACTTCAATCGAGCTGACATCAAAAATAACTACGAAGGAATCGACAATGAACGGAACTTCGGCAGAACCATCAACTGAACTAACTAAAATAGAACAACCAGCAAACCTTACAACGGGTGAAGAAACAATGGAAACTGCAAAGAACATTACTGCGACCGAGTCCACAACCAACATAACAACGGAGCATGCTACAGGAGGCACTACATTGACGGAACCTAGAACTAACGTTACTAGTAAGGAACCAATAACTACAATTAACGCGACTACCACCGAACAAACCGTAAACGTAACGACGAAGGAACCTAATGCAACTTCAATGGAGCTGACAACAAAAATAACTACGAAGGAACCGACAATGAACGCAACTTCGGCAGAACCTTCAACTAAACTAACTACGACAGAACAAGCAGCAAACCTTATGGCTGGTGAAGAAACAATGCAAACTACAAAGGAGATTATTACGACCGAGTCCACAACTAACGTAACAACGGAGCAAGCTACAGGAAGTACTACAATGACGGAACCTATAACTAACGTTACTAGTAGAGAACCGGCAAGTAACGAGACCATCACCGAACAAACCGTAAACGTAACGACGAAGGAACCTAATGCAAACGCAACTTCAATGGAGCTGACAACAAAAATAACTACGAAGGAAACGACAATTAAGGCAAGTTCGGCAGAATCTTCAACTAAACTAACTACTACAGAACAACCAGCAAACCTTACGACGGGTGAACAAACAATGGAAACTACAAAGAACAGTACTGCGACCGAGTCCACAACCAACATAACAACGGAGCATGCTACAGGAGGCACTACATTGACGGAACCTAGAACTAACGCTACTAGTGGGGAACCGACAATTATCGCGACTACAGCCGAACAAGCCGTAAACGTAACTACGGAGGAACCTACTGCAAACGCAACATCAATGGAACTGACAACAAATGTAACTACGAAGGAACCGACAACTAATGCAACTTCGGCAGAACCCTCTTCTAAACTAACTGCGACCGAACAACCAGCAAACCTTACGACGAATGAAGACACGATGGAAATTACAACGAACATTACTACGACCGCGACCACAACTAACGTAACAACGGAGCAAGCTACAGGAAGTACTACAATGAAGGAAATTATAACTTACGTTACTAGTAGAGAACCGACAATTCACGCGACCACAACCGAACAAACCGTAAACGGTACGACGCAGGAACCTAATGCAAACGCAACTTCAATGGAGCTGACAACAAAAATACCTACGAAGGAACCGACAATGAACGCAACTTCGGCAGAAGCTTCAACTAAACTAACTACGACAGAACAACCAGCAAACCTTACGACGAGTGAAGGCACAATGAAAATTACAACGAACATTACTATGACCGAGTCCACAACTAACGTTACAACGGAGCAAGCTACAGGTAGTACTACAATGTCGGAACTTATAACTAACGTTACTAGTAGAGAACCGACAATTTACGCGACTACCACCGAACAAACCGTAAACGGAACGACGCAGGAACCTAATCCAAACGCAATATCAATGGAACTGACAACAAATGTAACTACGAAGAAACCGACAATTAATGCAACTTCGGCAGAACTCTCTACTAAACTAACTACGACAGAACAACCAGCAAACATTACGACGAGTGGAGACACGATGGAAATTACAAAGAACATTACTATGACCGAGTCTGCAACTAACGTAACAACGGAGCAAGCTACAGGAAGTACTACAATGACGGAACATATAACTAACGTCGCTAGTAGAGAATCGACAATTTACGAGACTACCACCGAACAAACCGTAAACGTAACGACGAAGGAACCTAATGCAAACGCAACATCAATGCAGCTGACAACAAAAATAACTACGAACGAACCGACTATCAACGCAACTTCGGCAGAACCTTCAACTAAACTAACTACGACAGAACAACCAGCAAACCTTACTACGGGTGAAGGAGCAATAGAAACTACAAAGAACATTACTGTCACCGAGTCCACAACCAACATAACAACGGATCATGCTAGAGGAGGCACTACATTGACGGCAACTAGAACTAAAGTTACTAGCAGGGAACCGACAATTAACGCGACTACAGCCGAACAAGCCGTAAACGTAACTACGGAGGAACCTACTGTAAACGCAACATCAATGGAACTGACAACAAATGTAACTACGAAGGAACCGAAAATGAATGCAACTTCGTCAGAACATTCAACTAAACTAACTACGACAGAACAACCAGCAAACCTGACGACGAGTGAAGAAACGATCGACATTACAACGAACATTACTACGACCGAGTCCACAACTAACGTAACAACGGAGCAAGGTACAGGAAGTACTACAATGACGGAACCTATAACTAACGTTACTAGTAAAGAAGCGACAATTAACGCGAGTACCATCGAACAAACCGTAAATGTAACGACGAAGGAACCTAATGCAAACGCAACTTCAATGGAGCTGACAACAAAAATAACTAGGAAGGAACCAAGAATGAACGCAACTTCGCCAGAACCTTCAACTAAACTAACTACGACAGAACAACCAGCAAACCATACGACGAGTGAAGAAACGATGGAAATTATAACGAACATTACTACGACCGAGTCTAAAACTAACGTAACAACGGAGCAAGCTACAGAAAGTACTACAATGACTGAATCTATAACAAACGTTACTAGTAGAGAACCGACAATTTACGCGACTACCACCGAACAAATCGTAAACGTAACGACGAAGAATCCTAATGCAAACGCAACTTCAATGGAGCTGACAACAAAAATAACTACGAAGGAACCGACAATGAACGCAACTTCGGCAGAAGCTTCAACTAAACTAACTATGACAGAACAACCAGCAAACCTTACGAAGAGTGAAGACACGATGTACATTTCAACGAGCATTGCTACGACCGAGTCCACAATTAACGTAACAACGGAGCAAGCTATAGGAAGTACTACAATGACGGAATTTGTAACTAACATCACTAGTAGAGAATCTACAATTTACGCGACTACCACCGAACAAACCGTAAATGTAACAACGAAGGAACCTAATGCAAACGCAACTTCAATGGAGCTGCCAACAAAAATAACTATGAAGGAACCGACAATGATCGCAACTTCGGCAGAACGTTCAACTAAACTAACTACGACAGAACAACCAGCAAACCTTACGACGGGTGAAGACACAATGGAAACTACAAAGAACATTACTGCGACCGAGTCCACAACCAACATAACAGCGGAGCATACTACAGGAGGCACTACATTGACGGAACCTAGAACTAACGCTACTAGCGGGGAACCAACAATTATCGCGACTACAGCCGAACAAGCCGTAAACGTATCTACGGAGGAACCTACTGCAAACGCAACATCAATGCAACTGACAACAATTGTAACTGCGAAGGAACCGACAACTAATGCAACTTCGGCAGAACCGTCTTCTAAACTAACTGCGGCCGAACAACCAGCAAACCTTACGACGAGAGAAGACACGATGGAAATTACAACGAACAATACTAGGACCGAGTCCACAACTAATGTAACAACGGAGCAAGCTACAGGAAGTACTACAATGACGGAACCTATAACTAACGTTACTGGTAGAGAACAGATAATTAACGAGACTACTTCCGAACAAACCGTAAACGTAACGATGAAGGAACCTACTGCAAAGGCTACTTCAATGGAACTGACAACAAATGTAACTACGAAGGAACCGACAAGTAACGCAACTTCGGCAGAACCTTCAACTAAACTAACTACGACAGAACAACCAGCAAACTTTACGACGGGTGAAGACACAATGGAAACTACAAAGAACATTACTGCGACCGAGTTCACAACCAACATAACAACGGAGCATGCTACAGGAGGCACTACATTGACGGAACCTAGAACTAACGCTACTAGTGGGGAACCGACAATTATCGCGACTACAGCCGAACAAGCCGTAAATGTAACTACGAAGGAACCTACTGCAAACGCAACATCAAAGGAACTGACAACAATTGTAACTGCGAAGGAACCGACAACTAATGCAACTTCGGCAGAACCCTCTTCTAAACTAACTGCGACCGAACAACCAACAACGGAGCAAGCTATAGGAAGTACTACAATGACGAAACCTATAACTAACGTTACTAGTAAAGAAGCGACAATTAACGCGACTACCATCGAACAAACCGTAAACGTAACGACGAAGGAACCTAATGCAAACGCGACTTCAATGGAGCTGACAACAAAAATAACTACGAAGGAAACGACAATTAACGCAACTTCGGCAGAACCTTCAACTAAACTAACTACGACAGAACAACCAGCAAACCTTACGACGAGTGAAGACACGATGGAAATTACAACGAACATTACTACGACCGAGTCCACAACTAACGTAACAACGGAGCAAGCTACAGGTAGTTCTACAATGACGGAACTTATAACTAACGTTACTAGTAGAGAACCGACAATTTACGCGACTACCGCCGAACAAACCGTAAACGGAACGACGCAGGAACCTAATCCAAACGCAACATCAATGGAACTGACAACAAAATTAACTACCAAGGAAACGACAATTAACGCAACTTCGGCAGAACCTTCAACTAAACTAACTACGACAGAACAACCAGCAAACCTTACGACGAGTGAAGACACGATGGAAATTACAACGAACATTACTACGACCGAGTCCACAACTAACGTAACAACGGAGCAAGCTACAGGTAGTTCTACACTGACGGAACTTGTAACTAACGTTACTAGTAGAGAACCGACAATTTACGCGACTACCACCGAACAAACCGTAAAAGGAACGACGCAGGAACCTAATCCAAACGCAACATCAATGGAACTGACAACAAAATTAACTACGAAGGAAACGACAATTAACGCAACTTCGGCAGAACCTTCAACTAAACTAACTACGACAGAACAACCAGCAAACCTTACGACGAGTGAAGACACGATGGAAATTACAACGAACATTACTACGACCGAGTCCACAACTAACGTAACAACGGAGCAAGCTACAGGTAGTTCTACAATGACGGAACTTGTAACTAACGTTACTAGTAGAGAACCGACAATTTACGCGACTATCACCGAACAAACCGTAAACGGAACGACGCAGGAACCTAATCCAAACGCAACATCAATGGAACTGACAACAAATGTAACTGCGAAGGAACCGACAATTAATGCAACTTCGGCAGAACCTTCAACTAAACTAACTACGACAGAACAACCTGCAAACCTTACGACGAGTGAAGACACGATGGAAATTACAACGAACATTACTACGACCGAGTCCACAACTAACGTAACAACGGAGCAAGCTACAGGTAGTTCTACAATGACGGAATTTATAACTAACGTTACTAGTAGAGAACCGACAATTTACGCGACTACCACCGAACAAACCGTAAACGGAACGACGCAGGAACCTAATCCAAACGCAACATCAATGGAAATGACAACAAAATTAACTACGAAGGAAACGACAATTAACGCAACTTCGGCAGAACCTTCAACTAAACTAACTACGACAGAACAACCAGCAAACCTTACGACGAGTGAAGACACGATGGAAATTACAACGAACATTACTACGACCGAGTCCACAACTAACGTAACAACGGAGCAAGCTACAGGTAGTTCTACAATGACGGAACTTGTAACTAACGTTACTAGTAGAGAACCGACAATTTACGCGACTACCACCGAACAAACCGTAAACGGAACGACGCAGGAACCTAATCCAAACGCAACATCAATGGAACTGACAACAAATGTAACTGCGAAGGAACCGACAATTAATGCAACTTCGGCAGAACCCTCTCCTAAACTAACTACGACAGAACAACCAGCAAACCTTACGACGAGTGGAGACACGATGGAAATTACAACGAACATTACTACCACCGAGTCTACAACTAACGTAACAACGGAGCAAGCTACAGGAAGTACTACAATGACGGAACTTATAACTAACGTCACTAGTAGAGAATCGACAATTTACGAGACTACCACCGAACAAACCGTAAACGTAACGACGAAGGAACCTAATGCAAACGCAACATCAATGGAGCAGACAACAAAAATAACTACGAAGGAACCGACAATCAACGAAACTTCGACAGAACCTTCAACTAAACTAACTACGACAGAACAACCAGCAAACCTTACTACGGGTGAAGGAACAATAGAAACTACAAAGAACATTACTGTGACCAAGTCCACAACCAATATAACAACGGATCATGCTACAGGAGGCACTACATTGACGGAACCTAGAACTAATGTTACTAGCAGGGAACCGACAATTAACGCGACTACAGCCGAACAAGCCATAAACGTAACTACGGAGGAACCTATTGCAAGCGCAACATCAATGGAACTGAAAACAAATGTAACTACGAAGGGACCGATAATTAATGCAACTTCGTCAGAACATTCAACTAAACTAACTACGACAGAACAACCAGCAAACCGTACGACGAATGAAGAAACGATGGAATTTACAAAGAACATTAATACGACCGAGTCCACAAATAACGTAACGACGGAGCAAGCTACAGGAAGTACTACAATGACGGAACTTATAACGACCGATACTAGTAAAGAAGCGACAATTAACGCGACTGCCATCGAAGAAACCGTAAACGTAACGACGAAGGAACCTAATGCAAACGCAACTTCAATGGAGCTGACAACAAAAATAACTACGAAGGAACCGACAATTAAAGCAACTTCGGCAGAACCCTCTACGAAACTAACTACTATACAGCAACCAGCAAACCTTACGACGAGTGAAGACACGATGGAAATTACAACAAACATTACTACGACCGAGTCCACAACTAACGTAACAACGGAGCAAGCTACAGGAAGTACTACAATGACGGAATTTATAAACAAAGTTACTAGTAGAGAACCGACAATTTACGCGACTACCACCGAACAAACCGTAAACGGTACGACACAGCAACCTAATGCAAACGCAACTTCAATGGAGCTGACAACAAAAATACCTACGAAGGAACCGACAATGAACGCAACTTCGGCAGAAGCTTCAACTAAACTAACTACGACAGAACAACCAGCAAACCTTATGACGAGTGAAGACACAATGGAAATTACCACGAACATTACTACGACCGAGTCGACAACTAACGTTACAACGGAGCAAGCTACAGGTAGTACTACAATGACGGAACTTATAACTAACGTTACTAGTAGAGAACCGACAATTTACGCGACTACCACCGAACAAACCGTAAACGGAACGACGCAGGAACCTAATGCAAACGCAACTTCAATGGAACTGACAACAAAAATACCTACGAAGGAACCGACAATTAACGCAACTTCGGCAGAACCTTCAACTAAACTAACTACGACAGAACAACCAGCAAACCTTACGACGGGTGAAGAAACAATGGAAACTACAAAGAACATTACTGCGACCGAGTCCACAACCAACATAGCAACGGAGCATGCTGCAGGAGGCACTGCATTGACGGAACATAGAACTAACGCTACTAGTAGGGAACCGACAATTAACGCGACTACAGCCGAACAAGCTGTAAACGTAACTACGGAGGAACCTGCAACAAACCTAACATCAATGGAACTGACAACAAATGTAACTGCGAAGGAACCGACAATTAATGCAACTTCGGCAGAACCCTCTTCTAAACTAACTACGGCAGAACAACCAGCAAACCTTACAACGAGTGAACACATGATGGAAATTACAACGAACATTACTACAACCGAGTCCACAACCAACGTAACAACGGAGCAAGCTACAGGAAGTACTACAATGACTGAATCTATAACTAACGTCACTAGTAGAGAACTGACAATTTACGCGACTACCACCGAACAAACCGTAAACGGAGCGACGCAGGAACCTAATGCAAACGCAACTTCAATGGAACTGACAACAAAAATACCTACGAAGGAACCGACAAATAACGCAACTTCGGCAGAACCTTCAACTAAACTAACTACGACAGAACAACCAGCAAACCTTACGACGGGTGAAGAAACAATGGAAACTACAAAGAACATTACTGCGACCGAGTCCACAACCAACATAGCAACGGAGCATGCTGCAGGAGGCACTGCATTGACGGAACATAGAACTAACGCTACTAGTAGGGAACCGGCAATTAACGCGACTACAGCCGAACAAGCTGTAAACGTAACTACGGAGGAACCTGCAGCAAACCTAACATCAATGGAACTGGCAACAAATGTAACTGCGAAGGAACCGACAATTAATGCAACTTCGGCAGAACCCTCTTCTAAACTAACTACGGCAGAACAACCAGCAAACCTTACGACGAGTGAAGACACGATGGAAATTACAACGAACATTACTACAACCGAGTCCACAACTAACGTAACAACGGAGCAAGCTACAGGAAGTACTACAATGACGGAACCTATAACTAACGTTACTAGTAGAGAACCGACAATTTACGCGACTACCACCGAACAAACCGTAAACGGAACGACGCAGGAACCTAATGCAAACGCAACATCAGTGGAACTGATAACAAATGTAACTACGAAGGAACCGACAATGAACGAAACTTCGGCAAAACCTTCAACTAAACTAACTACGACAGAACAACCAGCAAACCTTACTACGGGTGAAGGAACAATGGAAAATACAAAGAACATTACTGCGACCGAGTCCACAACCAACATAACAGCGGAGCATGCTACAGGAGGCACTACATTGACAGAACCTAGAACTAATGTTACTAGTAGGGAACCGACAATTAACGTGACTACAGCCGAACAAGCCGTTAACGTAACTACGGAGGAACCTGCTGCAAACCTAACATCAATGGAACTGACAACAAATGTAACTGCGAAGGAATCGACAATTAATGCAACTTCGGCAGAACCCTCTTCTAAACTAACTGCGACCGAACAAGCAGCAAACCATACGGCGAGTGAAGACACGATGGAAACTACAACGAACATTACTACCACCGAGTCCACAACTAACGTAACAACGGAGCAAGCTACAGGAAGTACTACAATGACGGAACCTATAGCTAACGTTACTAGTAGAGAACCGACAATTTACGCGACTACCACCGAACAAACCGTAAACGGAACGACGCAGGAACCTAATGCAAACGCAACATCAGTGGAACTGATAACAAATGTAACTACGAAGGAACCGACAATGAACGAAACTTCGGCAAAACCTTCAACTAAACTAACTACGACAGAACAACCAGCAAACCTTACTACGGGTGAAGGAACAATGGAAACTACAAAGAACATTACTGCGACCGCGTCCACAACCAACATAACAACGGATCATGCTACAGGAGGCACTACATTGACGGAACCTAGAACTAACGTTACTAGCAGGGAACCGACAATTAACGCGACTGCAGCCGAACAAGCCGTAAATGTAACTACGGAGGAACCTACTGCAAACGCAACTTCAATGGAACTGACAACAAATGTAACTACGGAAGAACCGATAATTAATGCAACTTCGGCAGAACTTTCAACTAAACTAACTACGACAGAACAACCAGCATATCTTACGACGAGTGAAGCAACGATGGAAATTACATTGAACATTACTACGACCGAGTCCACAACTAATGTAACAACGCAGGAGCAAGCTACAGGAAGTACTACAATGACGGAACCGATAACTAACGTTACTAGTAAAGAAGCGACAATTAACGCGACTACCATCGAACAAACCGTAAATGTAACGACGAAGGAACATAATGCAAACGCAACTTCAATGGAGCTGACAACAAAAATAACTACGAAGGAAACAACAATTAATGCAACTTCGGCAGAACCCTCTTCTAAACTAACTGCAGCCGAACAACCAGCAAACCATACGACGAGTGAAGACACCATGGAAACTACAACGAACATTACTACGACCGAGTCCACAACTAACGTAACAACGGAGCAAGCTACAGGAAGTACTACAATGACGGAACCGATAACTAACGTTACTAGTAAAGAAGCGACAATTAACGCGACTATCATCGAACCAACCGTAAATGTAACGACGAAGGAACATAATGCAAACGCAACTTCAATGGAGCTGACAACAAAAATAACTACGAAGGAAACAACAATTAATGCAACTTCGCCAGAACCCTCTTCTAAACTAACTGCGGCCGAACAACCAGCAAACCATACGACGAGTGAAGACACCATGGAAACTACAACGAACATTACTACGACCGAGTCCACAACTAACGTAACAACGGAGCAAGTTACAGGAAGTACTACAATGACCGAATCTATAACTAACGTCACTAGTAGAGAACTGACAATTTACGCGACTACCACCGAACAAACCGTAAACGGAACGACGCAGGAACCTAATGCAAACGCAACATCAGTGGAACTGATAACAAATGTAACTACGAAGGAACCGACAATGAACGAAACTTCGGCAAAACCTTCAACTAAACTAACTACGACAGAACAACCAGCAAACCTTACTACGGGTGAAGGAACAGTGGAAACTACAAAGAACTTTACTGCGACCGCGTCCACAACCAACATAACAACGGATCATGCTACAGGAGGCACTACATTGACGGAACCTAGAACTAACGTTACTAGCAGGGAACCGACAATTAACGCGACTGCAGCCGAACAAGCCGTAAATGTAACTACGGAGGAACCTACTGCAAACGCAACATCAATGGAACTGACAACAAATGTAACTACGAAGGAACCGATAATTAATGCAACTTCGTCAGAACATTCAACTAAACTAACTACGACAGAACCACCAGCAAACCGTACGACGAATGAAGAAACGATGGAATTTACAAAGAACGTTAATACGACCGAGTCCACAAATAACGTAACGACGGAGCAAGCTACAGGAAGTACTGCAATGACGGAACTTATAACGACCGATACTAGTAAAGAAGCGACAATTAACGCGACTGCCATCGAAGAAACCGTAAACGTAACGACGAAGGAACCTAATGCAAACGCAACTTCAATGGAGCTGACAACAAAAATAACTACGAAGGAACCGACAATTAAAGCAACTTCGGCAGAACCCTCTACGAAACTAACTACTATAGAACAACCAGCAAACCTTACGACGAGTGAAGACACGATGGAAATTACAACAAACATTATTACGACCGAGTCCACAACTAACGTAACAACGGAGCAAGCTACAGGAAGTACTACAATGACGGAATTTATAAACAAAGTTACTAGTAGAGAACCGACAATTTACGCGACTACCACCGAACAAACCGTAAACGGTACGACACAGCAACCTAATGCAAACGCAACTTCAATGGAGCTGACAACAAAAATACCTACGAAGGAACCGACAATGAACGCAACTTCGGCAGAAGCTTCAACTAAACTAACTACGACAGAACAACCAGCAAACCTTACGACGAGTGAAGACACAATGGAAATTACCACGAACATTACTACGACCGAGTCGACAACTAACGTTACAACGGAGCAAGCTAAAGGTAGTACTACAATGACGGAGCTTATAACTAACGTTACTAGTAGAGAACCGACAATTTACGCGACTACCACCGAACAAACCGTAAACGGAACGACGCAGGAACCTAATGCAAACGCAACTTCAATGGAACTGACAACAAAAATACCTACGAAGGAACCGACAATTAACGCAACTTCGGCAGAACCTTCAACTAAACTAACTACGACAGAACAACCAGCAAACCTTACGACGGGTGAAGAAACAATGGAAACTACAAAGAACATTACTGCGACCGAGTCCACAACCAACATAGCAACGGAGCATGCTGCAGGAGGCACTGCATTGACGGAACATAGAACTAACGCTACTAGTAGGGAACCGACAATTAACGCGACTACAGCCGAACAAGCTGTAAACGTAACTACGGAGGAACCTGCAGCAAACCTAACATCAATGGAACTGACAACAAATGTTACTGCGAAGGAACCGACAATTAATGCAACTTTGGCAGAACCCTCTTCTAAACTAACTACGGCAGAACAACCAGCAAACCTTACGACGAGTGAAGACACGATGGAAATTACAACGAACATTACTACAACCGAGTCCACAACTAACGTAACAACGGAGCAAGCTACAGGAAGTACTACAATGACGGAACCTATAACTAACGTTACTAGTAGAGAACCGACAATTTACGCGACTACCACCGAACAAACCGTAAACGGAACGACGCAGGAACCTAATGCAAACGCAACATCAGTGGAACTGATAACAAATGTAACTACGAAGGAACCGACAATGAACGAAACTTCGGCAAAACCTTCAACTAAACTAACTACGACAGAACAACCATCAAACCTTACTACGGGTGAAGGAACAATGGAAACTACAAAGAACATTACTGCGACCGAGTCCACAACCAACATAGCAACGGAGCATGCTACAGGAGGCACTGCATTGACGGAACATAGAACTAACGCTACTAGTAGGGAACCGACAATTAACGGGACTACAGCCGAACAAGCCGTTAACGTAACTACGGAGGAACCTGCTGCAAACCTAACATCAATGGAACTGACAACAAATGTAACTGCGAAGGAACCGACAATTAATGCAACTTCGGCAGAACCCTCTTCTAAACTAACTGCGACCGAACAACCAGCAAGCCATACGACGAGTGAAGACACGATGGAAACTACAACGAACATTAGTACGACCGAGTCCACAACTAACGTAACAACGGAGCAAGCTACAGGAAGTACTACAATGACGGAACCTATAACTAACGTTACTAGTAGAGAACCGACAATTTACGCGACTACCACCGAACAAACCGTAAACGGAACGACGCAGGAACCTAATGCAAATGCAACATCAGTGGAACTGATAACAAATGTAACTACGAAGGAACCGACAATGAACGAAACTTCGGCAAAACCTTCAACTAAACTAACTACGACAGAACAACCAGAAAACCTTACTACGGGTGAAGGAACAATGGAAACTACAAAGAACATTACTGCGACCGCGTCCACAACCAACATAACAACGGATCATGCTACAGGAGGCACTACATTGACGGAACCTAGAACTAACGTTACTAGCAGGGAACCGACAATTAACGCGACTGCAGCCGAACAAGCCGTAAATGTAACTACGGAGGAACCTACTGCAAACGCAACATCAATGGAACTGACAACAAATGTAACTACGAAAGAACCGATAATTAATGCAACTTCGGCAGAACTTTCAACTAAACTAACTACGACAGAACAACCAGCATATCTTACGACGAGTGAAGCAACGATGGAAATTACATTGAACATTACTACGACCGAGTCCACAACTAATGTAACAACGCAGGAGCAAGCTACAGGAAGTACTACAATGACGGAACCGATAACTAACGTTACTAGTAAAGAAGCGACAATTAACGCGACTACCATCGAACAAACCGTAAATGTAACGACGAAGGAACATAATGCAAACGCAACTTCAATGGAGCTGACAACAAAAATAACTACGAAGGAAACAACAATTAATGCAACTTCGGCAGAACCCTCTTCTAAACTAACTGCGGCCGAACAACCAGCAAACCATACGACGAGTGAAGACACCATGGAAACTACAACGAACATTACTACGACCGAGTCCACAACTAACGTAACAACGGAGCAAGCTACAGAAAGTACTACAATGACGGAACCTATAACTAACGTTACTAGTAGAGAACCGACAATTTACGCGACTACCACCGAACAAACCGTAAACGGAACGACGCAGGAACCTAATGCAAACGCAACATCAGTGGAACTGATAACAAATGTAACTACGAAGGAACCGACAATGAACGAAACTTCGGCAAAACCTTCAACTAAACTAACTACGACAGAACAACCAGCAAACCTTACTACGGGTGAAGGAACAGTGGAAACTACAAAGAACTTTACTGCGACCGCGTCCACAACCAACATAACAACGGATCATGCTACAGGAGGCACTACATTGACGGAACCTAGAACTAACGTTACTAGCAGGGAACCGACAATTAACGCGACTGCAGCCGAACAAGCCGTAAATGTAACTACGGAGGAACCTACTGCAAACGCAACATCAATGGAACTGACAACAAATGTAACTACGAAGGAACCGATAATTAATGCAACTTCGGCAGAACTTTCAACTAAACTAACTACGACAGAACAACCAGCAAACCTTACGACGAGTGAAGACACGATGGAAATTACAACGAACATTACTACGACCGAGTCCACAACTAACGTAACAACGGAACAAGCTACAGGTAGTTCTACAATGACGGAACTTGTAACTAACGTTACTAGTAGAGAACCGACAATTTACGCGACTACCACCGAACAAACCGTAAACGGAACGACGCAGGAACCTAATCCAAACGCAACATCAATGGAACTGACAACAAATGTAACTGCGAAGGAACCGACAATTAATGCAACTTCGGCAGAACCCACTGCTAAACTAACTACGACAGAACAACCAGCAAACCTTACGACGAGTGGAGACACGATGGAAATTACAACGAACATTACTACCACCGAGTCTACAACTAACGTAACAACGGAGCAAGCTACAGGAAGTACTACAATGACGGAACTTATAACTAACGTCACTAGTAGAGAATCGACAATTTACGAGACTACCACCGAACAAACCGTAAACGTAACGACGAAGGAACCTAATGCAAACGCAACATCAATGGAGCAGACAACAAAAATAACTACGAAGGAACCGACAATCAACGAAACTTCGGCAGAACCTTCAACTAAACTAACTACGACAGAACAACCAGCAAACCTTACTACGGGTGAAGGAGCAATAGAAACTACAAAGAACATTACTGTGACCAAGTCCACAACCAATATAACAACGGATCATGCTACAGGAGGCACTACATTGACGGAACCTAGAACTAATGTTACTAGCAGGGAACCGACAATTAACGCGACTACAGCCGAACAAGCCATAAACGTAACTACGGAGGAACCTATTGCAAACGCAACATCAATGGAACTGAAAACAAATGTAACTACGAAGGAACCGATAATTAATGCAACTTCGTCAGAACATTCAACTAAACTAACTACGACAGAACAACCAGCAAACCGTACGACGAATGAAGAAACGATGGAATTTACAAAGAACATTAATACGACCGAGTCCACAAATAACGTAACGACGGAGCAAGCTACAGGAAGTACTACAATGACGGAACTTATAACGACCGATACTAGTAAAGAAGCGACAATTAACGCGACTGCCATCGAAGAAACCGTAAACGTAACGACGAAGGAACCTAATGCAAACGCAACTTCAATGGAGCTGACAACAAAAATAACTACGAAGGAACCGACAATTAAAGCAACTTCGGCAGAACCCTCTACGAAACTAACTACTATAGAACAACCAGCAAACCTTACGACGAGTGAAGACACGATGGAAATTACAACAAACATTACTACGACCGAGTCCACAACTAACGTAACAACGGAGCAAGCTACAGGAAGTACTACAATGACGGAATTTATAAACAAAGTTACTAGTAGAGAACCGACAATTTACGCGACTACCACCGAACAAACCGTAAACGGTACGACACAGCAACCTAATGCAAACGCAACTTCAATGGAGCTGACAACAAAAATACCTACGAAGGAACCGACAATGAACGCAACTTCGGCAGAAGCTTCAACTAAACTAACTACGACAGAACAACCAGCAAACCTTACGACAAGTGAAGACACAATGGAAATTACCACGAACATTACTACGACCGAGTCGACAACTAACGTTACAACGGAGCAAGCTAAAGGTAGTACTACAATGACGGAACTTATAACTAACGTTACTAGTAGAGAACCGACAATTTACGCGACTACCACCGAACAAACCGTAAACGGAACGACGCAGGAACCTAATGCAAACGCAACTTCAATGGAACTGACAACAAAAATACCTACGAAGGAACCGACAATTAACGCAACTTCGGCAGAACCTTCAACTAAACTAACTACGACAGAACAACCAGCAAACCTTACGACGGGTGAAGAAACAATGGAAACTACAAAGAACATTACTGCGACCGAGTCCACAACCAACATAGCAACGGAGCATGCTGCAGGAGGCACTGCATTGACGGAACATAGAACTAACGCTACTAGTAGGGAACCGACAATTAACGCGACTACAGCCGAACAAGCTGTAAACGTAACCACGGAGGAACCTGCAGCAAACCTAACATCAATGGAACTGACAACAAATGTAACTGCGAAGGAACCGACAATTAATGCAACTTCGGCAGAACCCTCTTCTAAACTAACTACGGCAGAACAACCAGCAAACCTTACGACGAGTGAAGACACGATGGAAATTACAACGAACATTACTACAACCGAGTCCACAACTAACGTAACAACGGAGCAAGCTACAGGAAGTACTACAATGACGGAACCTATAACTAACGTTACTAGTAGAGAACCGACAATTAACGCGACTACAGCCGAACAAGCCATAAACGTAACGACGCAGGAACCTAATGCAAACGCAACATCAATGGAACTGAAAACAAATGTAACTACGAAGGAACCGATAATTAATGCAACTTCGTCAGAACATTCAACTAAACTAACTACGACAGAACAACCAGCAAACCGTACGACGAATGAAGAAACGATGGAATTTACAAAGAACATTAATACGACCGAGTCCACAAATAACGTAACGACGGAGCAAGCTACAGGAAGTACTACAATGACGGAACTTATAACGACCGATACTAGTAAAGAAGCGACAATTAACGCGACTGCCATCGAAGAAACCGTAAACGTAACGACGAAGGAACCTAATGCAAACGCAACTTCAATGGAGCTGACAACAAAAATAACTACGAAGGAACCGACAATTAATGCAACTTCGGCAGAACCCTCTACGAAACTAACTACTATGGAACAACCAGCAAACCTTACGACGAGTGAAGACACGATGGAAATTACAACAAACACTACTACGACCGAGTCCACAACTAACGTAACAACGGAGCAAGCTACAGGAAGTACTACAATGACGGAATTTATAAACAAAGTTACTAGTAGAGAACCGACAATTTACGCGACTACCACCGAACAAACCGTAAACGGTACGACACAGCAACCTAATGCAAACGCAACTTCAATGGAGCTGACAACAAAAATACCTACGAAGGAACCGACAATGAACGCAACTTCGGCAGAAGCTTCAACTAAACTAACTACGACAGAACAACCAGCAAACCTTACGACGAGTGAAGACACAATGGAAATTACCACGAACATTACTACGACCGAGTCGACAACTAACGTTACAACGGAGCAAGCTAAAGGTAGTACTACAATGACGGAACTTATAACTAACGTTACTAGTAGAGAACCGACAATTTACGCGACTACCACCGAACAAACCGTAAACGGAACGAAGCAGGAACCTAATGCAAACGCAACTTCAATGGAACTGACAACAAAAATACCTACGAAGGAACCGACAATTAACGCAACTTCGGCAGAACCTTCAACTAAACTAACTACGACAGAACAACCAGCAAACCTTACGACGGGTGAAGAAACAATGGAAACTACAAAGAACATTACTGCGACCGAGTCCACAACCAACATAGCAACGGAGCATGCTGCAGGAGGCACTGCATGGACGGAACATAGAACTAACGCTACTAGTAGGGAACCGACAATTAACGCGACTACAGCCGAACAAGCTGTAAACGTAACTACGGAGGAACCTGCAGCAAACCTAACATCAATGGAACTGACAACAAATGTAACTGCGAAGGAACCGACAATTAATGCAACTTCGGCAGAACCCTCTTCTAAACTAACTACGGCAGAACAACCAGCAAACCTTACGACGAGTGAAGACACGATGGAAATTACAACGAACATTACTACAACCGAGTCCACAACTAACGTAACAACGGAGCAAGCTACAGGAAGTACTACAATGACGGAACCTATAACTAACGTTACTAGTAGAGAACCGACAATTTACGCGACTACCACCGAACAAACCGTAAACGGAACGACGCAGGAACCTAATGCAAACGCAACATCAGTGGAACTGATAACAAATGTAACTACGAAGGAACCGACAATGAACGAAACTTCGGCAAAACCTTCAACTAAACTAACTACGACAGAACAACCAGCAAACCTTACTACGGGTGAAGGAACAATGGAAACTACAAAGAACATTACTGCGACCGAGTCCACAACCAACATAGCAAGGGAGCATGCTACAGGAGGCACTGCATTGACGGAACATAGAACTAACGCTACTAGTAGGGAACCGACAATTAACGGGACTACAGCCGAACAAGCCGTTAACGTAACTACGGAGGAACCTGCTGCAAACCTAACATCAATGGAACTGACAACAAATGTAACTGCGAAGGAACCGACAATTAATGCAACTTCGGCAGAACCCTCTTCTAAACTAACTGCGACCGAACAACCAGCAAACCATACGACGAGTGAAGACACGATGGAAACTACAACGAACATTAGTACGACCGAGTCCACAACTAACGTAACAACGGAGCAAGCTACAGGAAGTACTACAATGACGGAACCTATAACTAACGTTACTAGTAGAGAACCGACAATTTACGCGACTACCACCGAACAAACCGTAAACGGAACGACGCAGGAACCTAATGCAAATGCAACATCAGTGGAACTGATAACAAATGTAACTACGAAGGAACCGACAATGAACGAAACTTCGGCAAAACCTTCAACTAAACTAACTACGACAGAACAACCAGAAAACCTTACTACGGGTGAAGGAACAATGGAAACTACAAAGAACATTACTGCGACCGCGTCCACAACCAACATAACAACGGATCATGCTACAGGAGGCACTACATTGACGGAACCTAGAACTAACGTTACTAGCAGGGAACCGACAATTAACGCGACTGCAGCCGAACAAGCCGTAAATGTAACTACGGAGGAACCTACTGCAAACGCAACATCAATGGAACTGACAACAAATGTAACTACGAAAGAACCGATAATTAATGCAACTTCGGCAGAACTTTCAACTAAACTAACTACGACAGAACAACCAGCATATCTTACGACGAGTGAAGCAACGATGGAAATTACATTGAACATTACTACGACCGAGTCCACAACTAATGTAACAACGCAGGAGCAAGCTACAGGAAGTACTACAATGACGGAACCGATAACTAACGTTACTAGTAAAGAAGCGACAATTAACGCGACTACCATCGAACAAACCGTAAATGTAACGACGAAGGAACATAATGCAAACGCAACTTCAATGGAGCTGACAACAAAAATAACTACGAAGGAAACAACAATTAATGCAACTTCGGCAGAACCCTCTTCTAAACTAACTGCGGCCGAACAACCAGCAAACCATACGACGAGTGAAGACACCATGGAAACTACAACGAACATTACTACGACCGAGTCCACAACTAACGTAACAACGGAGCAAGCTACAGAAAGTACTACAATGACGGAACCTATAACTAACGTTACTAGTAGAGAACCGACAATTTACGCGACTACCACCGAACAAACCGTAAACGGAACGACGCAGGAACCTAATGCAAACGCAACATCAGTGGAACTGATAACAAATGTAACTACGAAGGAACCGACAATGAACGAAACTTCGGCAAAACCTTCAACTAAACTAACTACGACAGAACAACCAGCAAACCTTACTACGGGTGAAGGAACAGTGGAAACTACAAAGAACTTTACTGCGACCGCGTCCACAACCAACATAACAACGGATCATGCTACAGGAGGCACTACATTGACGGAACCTAGAACTAACGTTACTAGCAGGGAACCGACAATTAACGCGACTGCAGCCGAACAAGCCGTAAATGTAACTACGGAGGAACCTACTGCAAACGCAACATCAATGGAACTGACAACAAATGTAACTAGGAAGGAACCGATAATTAATGCAACTTCGGCAGAACTTTCAACTAAACTAACTACAACAGAACAACCAGCAAACCTTACGACGAGTGAAGACACGATGGAAATTACAACGAACATTACTACGACCGAGTCCACAACTAACGTAACAACGGAGCAAGCTACAGGTAGTTCTACAATGACGGAACTTATAACTAACGTTACTAGTAGAGAACCGACAATTTACGCGACTACCACCGAACAAACCGTAAACGGAACGACGCAGGAACCTAATCCAAACGCAACATCAATGGAACTGACAACAAAATTAACTACGAAGGAAACGACAATTAACGCAACTTCGGCAGAACCTTCAACTAAACTAACTACGACAGAACAACCAGCAAACCTTACGACGAGTGAAGACACGATGGAAATTACAACGAACATTACTACGACTGAGTCCACAACTAACGTAACAACGGAACAAGCTACAGGTAGTTCTACAATGACGGAACTTGTAACTAACGTTACTAGTAGAGAACCGACAATTTACGCGACTACCACCGAACAAACCGTAAACGGAACGACGCAGGAACCTAATCCAAACGCAACATCAATGGAACTGACAACAAATGTAACTGCGAAGGAACCGACAATTAATCCAACTTCGGCAGAACCCTCTCCTAAACTAACTACGACAGAACAACCAGCAAACCTTACGACGAGTGGAGACACGATGGAAATTACAACGAACATTACTACCACCGAGTCTACAACTAACGTAACAACGGAGCAAGGTACAGGAAGTACTACAATGACGGAACTTATAACTAACGTCACTAGTAGAGAATCGACAATTTACGAGACTACCACCGAACAAACCGTAAACGTAACGACGAAGGAACCTAATGCAAACGCAACATCAATGGAGCAGACAACAAAAATAACTACGAAGGAACCGACAATCAACGAAACTTCGGCAGAACCTTCAACTAAACTAACTACGACAGAACAACCAGCAAACCTTACTACGGGTGAAGGAACAATAGAAACTACAAAGAACATTACTGTGACCAAGTCCACAACCAATATAACAACGGATCATGCTACAGGAGGCACTACATTGACGGAACCTAGAACTAATGTTACTAGCAGGGAACCGACAATTAACGCGACTACAGCCGAACAAGCCATAAACGTAACTACGGAGGAACCTATTGCAAACGCAACATCAATGGAACTGAAAACAAATGTAACTACGAAGGAACCGATAATTAATGCAACTTCGTCAGAACATTCAACTAAACTAACTACGACAGAACAACCAGCAAACCGTACGACGAATGAAGAAACGATGGAATTTACAAAGAACATTAATACGACCGAGTCCACAAATAACGTAACGACGGAGCAAGCTACAGGAAGTACTACAATGACGGAACTTATAACGACCGATACTAGTAAAGAAGCGACAATTAACGCGACTGCCATCGAAGAAACCGTAAACGTAACGACGAAGGAACCTAATGCAAACGCAACTTCAATGGAGCTGACAACAAAAATAACTACGAAGGAACCGACAATTAAAGCAACTTCGGCAGAACCCTCTACGAAACTAACTACTATAGAACAACCAGCAAACCTTACGACGAGTGAAGACACGATGGAAATTACAACAAACATTACTACGACCGAGTCCACAACTAACGTAACAACGGAGCAAGCTACAGGAAGTACTACAATGACGGAATTTATAAACAAAGTTACTAGTAGAGAACCGACAATTTACGCGACTACCACCGAACAAACCGTAAACGGTACGACACAGCAACCTAATGCAAACGCAACTTCAATGGAGCTGACAACAAAAATACCTACGAAGGAACCGACAATGAACGAAACTTCGGCAGAAGCTTCAACTAAACTAACTACGACAGAACAACCAGCAAACCTTACGACGAGTGAAGACACAATGGAAATTACCACGAACATTACTACGACCGAGTCGACAACTAACGTTACAACGGAGCAAGCTAAAGGTAGTACTACAATGACGGAACTTATAACTAACGTTACTAGTAGAGAACCGACAATTTACGCGACTACCACCGAACAAACCGTAAACGGAACGACGCAGGAACCTAATGCAAACGCAACTTCAATGGAACTGACAACAAAAATACCTACGAAGGAACCGACAATTAACGCAACTTCGGCAGAACCTTCAACTAAACTAACTACGACAGAACAACCAGCAAACCTTACGACGGGTGAAGAAACAATGGAAACTACAAAGAACATTACTGCGACCGAGTCCACAACCAACATAGCAACGGAGCATGCTGCAGGAGGCACTGCATTGACGGAACATAGAACTAACGCTACTAGTAGGGAACCGACAATTAACGCGACTACAGCCGAACAAGCTGTAAACGTAACTACGGAGGAACCTGCAGCAAACCTAACATCAATGGAACTGACAACAAATGTAACTGCGAAGGAACCGACAATTAATGCAACTTCGGCAGAACCCTCTTCTAAACTAACTACGGCAGAACAACCAGCAAACCTTACGACGAGTGAAGACACGATGGAAATTACAACGAACATTACTACAACCGAGTCCACAACTAACGTAACAACGGAGCAAGCTACAGGAAGTACTACAATGACGGAACCTATAACTAACGTTACTAGTAGAGAACCGACAATTAACGCGACTACAGCCGAACAAGCCATAAACGTAACGACGCAGGAACCTAATGCAAACGCAACATCAATGGAACTGAAAACAAATGTAACTACGAAGGAACCGATAATTAATGCAACTTCGTCAGAACATTCAACTAAACTAACTACGACAGAACAGCCAGCAAACCGTACGACGAATGAAGAAACGATGGAATTTACAAAGAACATTAATACGACCGAGTCCACAAATAACGTAACGACGGAGCAAGCTACAGGAAGTACTACAATGACGGAACTTATAACGACCGATACTAGTAAAGAAGCGACAATTAACGCGACTGCCATCGAAGAAACCGTAAACGTAACGACGAAGGAACCTAATGCAAACGCAACTTCAATGGAGCTGACAACAAAAATAACTACGAAGGAACCGACAATTAAAGCAACTTCGGCAGAACCCTCTACGAAACTAACTACTATAGAACAACCAGCAAACCTTACGACGAGTGAAGACACGATGGAAATTACAACAAACACTACTACGACCGAGTCCACAACTAACGTAACAACGGAGCAAGCTACAGGAAGTACTATAATGACGGAATTTATAAACAAAGTTACTAGTAGAGAACCGACAATTTACGCGACTACCACCGAACAAACCGTAAACGGTACGACACAGCAACCTAATGCAAACGCAACTTCAATGGAGCTGACAACAAAAATACCTACGAAGGAACCGACAATGAACGCAACTTCGGCAGAAGCTTCAACTAAACTAACTACGACAGAACAACCAGCAAACCTTACGACGAGTGAAGACACAATGGAAATTACCACGAACATTACTACGACCGAGTCGACAACTAACGTTACAACGGAGCAAGCTAAAGGTAGTACTACAATGACGGAACTTATAACTAACGTTACTAGTAGAGAACCGACAATTTACGCGACTACCACCGAACAAACCGTAAACGGAACGAAGCAGGAACCTAATGCAAACGCAACTTCAATGGAACTGACAACAAAAATACCTACGAAGGAACCGACAATTAACGCAACTTCGGCAGAACCTTCAACTAAACGAACTACGACAGAACAACCAGCAAACCTTACGACGGGTGAAGAAACAATGGAAACTATAAAGAACATTACTGCGACCGAGTCCACAACCAACATAGCAACGGAGCATGCTGCAGGAGGCACTGCATTGACGGAACATAGAACTAACGCTACTAGTAGGGAACCGACAATTAACGCGACTACAGCCGAACAAGCTGTAAACGTAACTACGGAGGAACCTGCAGCAAACCTAACATCAATGGAACTGACAACAAATGTAACTGCGAAGGAACCGACAATTAATGCAACTTCGGCAGAACCCTCTTCTAAACTAACTACGGCAGAACAACCAGCAAACCTTACGACGAGTGAAGACACGATGGAAATTACAACGAACATTACTACAACCGAGTCCACAACTAACGTAACAACGGAGCAAGCTACAGGAAGTACTACAATGACGGAACCTATAACTAACGTTACTAGTAGAGAACCGACAATTTACGCGACTACCACCGAACAAACCGTAAACGGAACGACGCAGGAACCTAATGCAAACGCAACATCAGTGGAACTGATAATAAATGTAACTACGAAGGAACCGACAATGAACGAAACTTCGGCAAAACCTTCAACTAAACTAACTACGACAGAACAACCAGCAAACCTTACTACGGGTGAAGGAACAATGGAAACTACAAAGAACATTACTGCGACCGAGTCCACAACCAACATAGCAACGGAGCATGCTACAGGAGGCACTGCATTGACGGAACATAGAACTAACGCTACTAGTAGGGAACCGACAATTAACGGGACTACAGCCGAACAAGCCGTTAACGTAACTACGGAGGAACCTGCTGCAAACCTAACATCAATGGAACTGACAACAAATGTAACTGCGAAGGAACCGACAATTAATGCAACTTCGGCAGAACCCTCTTCTAAACTAACTGCGACCGAACAACCAGCAAACCATACGACGAGTGAAGACACGATGGAAACTACAACGAACATTAGTACGACCGAGTCCACAACTAACGTAACAACGGAGCAAGCTACAGGAAGTACTACAATGACGGAACCTATAACTAACGTTACTAGTAGAGAACCGACAATTTACGCGACTACCACCGAACAAACCGTAAACGGAACGACGCAGGAACCTAATGCAAATGCAACATCAGTGGAACTGATAACAAATGTAACTACGAAGGAACCGACAATGAACGAAACTTCGGCAAAACCTTCAACTAAACTAACTACGACAGAACAACCAGAAAACCTTACTACGGGTGAAGGAACAATGGAAACTACAAAGAACATTACTGCGACCGCGTCCACAACCAACATAACAACGGATCATGCTACAGGAGGCACTACATTGACGGAACCTAGAACTAACGTTACTAGCAGGGAACCGACAATTAACGCGACTGCAGCCGAACAAGCCGTAAATGTAACTACGGAGGAACCTACTGCAAACGCAACATCAATGGAACTGACAACAAATGTAACTACGAAAGAACCGATAATTAATGCAACTTCGGCAGAACTTTCAACTAAACTAACTACGACAGAACAACCAGCATATCTTACGACGAGTGAAGCAACGATGGAAATTACATTGAACATTACTACGACCGAGTCCACAACTAATGTAACAACGCAGGAGCAAGCTACAGGAAGTACTACAATGACGGAACCGATAACTAACGTTACTAGTAAAGAAGCGACAATTAACGCGACTACCATCGAACAAACCGTAAATGTAACGACGAAGGAACATAATGCAAACGCAACTTCAATGGAGCTGACAACAAAAATAACTACGAAGGAAACAACAATTAATGCAACTTCGGCAGAACCCTCTTCTAAACTAACTGCGGCCGAACAACCAGCAAACCATACGACGAGTGAAGACACCATGGAAACTACAACGAACATTACTACGACCGAGTCCACAACTAACGTAACAACGGAGCAAGCTACAGAAAGTACTACAATGACGGAACCTATAACTAACGTTACTAGTAGAGAACCGACAATTTACGCGACTACCACCGAACAAACCGTAAACGGAACGACGCAGGAACCTAATGCAAACGCAACATCAGTGGAACTGATAACAAATGTAACTACGAAGGAACCGACAATGAACGAAACTTCGGCAAAACCTTCAACTAAACTAACTACGACAGAACAACCAGCAAACCTTACTACGGGTGAAGGAACAGTGGAAACTACAAAGAACTTTACTGCGACCGCGTCCACAACCAACATAACAACGGATCATGCTACAGGAGGCACTACATTGACGGAACCTAGAACTAACGTTACTAGCAGGGAACCGACAATTAACGCGACTGCAGCCGAACAAGCCGTAAATGTAACTACGGAGGAACCTACTGCAAACGCAACATCAATGGAACTGACAACAAATGTAACTAGGAAGGAACCGATAATTAATGCAACTTCGGCAGAACTTTCAACTAAACTAACTACGACAGAACAACCAGCAAACCTTACGACGAGTGAAGACACGATGGAAATTACAACGAACATTACTACGACCGAGTCCACAACTAACGTAACAACGGAGCAAGCTACAGGTAGTTCTACAATGACGGAACTTATAACTAACGTTACTAGTAGAGAACCGACAATTTACGCGACTACCACCGAACAAACCGTAAACGGAACGACGCAGGAACCTAATCCAAACGCAACATCCATGGAACTGACAACAAAATTAACTACGAAGGAAACGACAATTAACGCAACTTCGGCAGAACCTTCAACTAAACTAACTACGACAGAACAACCAGCAAACCTTACGACGAGTGAAGACACGATGGAAATTACAACGAACATTACTACGACCGAGTCCACAACTAACGTAACAACGGAACAAGCTACAGGTAGTTCTACAATGACGGAACTTATAACTAACGTTACTAGTAGAGAACCGACAATTTACGCGACTACCACCGAACAAACCGTAAACGGAACGACGCAGGAACCTAATCCAAACGCAACATCAATGGAACTGACAACAAATGTAACTGCGAAGGAACCGACAATTAATGCAACTTCGGCAGAACCCTCTCCTAAACTAACTACGACAGAACAACCAGCAAACCTTACGACGAGTGGAGACACGATGGAAATTACAACGAACATTACTACCACCGAGTCTACAACTAACGTAACAACGGAGCAAGCTACAGGAAGTACTACAATGACGGAACTTATAACTAACGTCACTAGTAGAGAATCGACAATTTACGAGACTACCACCGAACAAACCGTAAACGTAACGACGAAGGAACCTAATGCAAACGCAACATCAATGGAGCAGACAACAAAAATAACTACGAAGGAACCGACAATCAACGAAACTTCGGCAGAACCTTCAACTAAACTAACTACGACAGAACAACCAGCAAACCTTACTACGGGTGAAGGAACAATAGAAACTACAAAGAACATTACTGTGACCAAGTCCACAACCAATATAACAACGGATCATGCTACAGGAGGCACTACATTGACGGAACCTAGAACTAATGTTACTAGCAGGGAACCGACAATTAACGCGACTGCAGCCGAACAAGCCATAAACGTAACTACGGAGGAACCTATTGCAAACGCAACATCAATGGAACTGAAAACAAATGTAACTACGAAGGAACCGATAATTAATGCAACTTCGTCAGAACATTCAACTAAACTAACTACGACAGAACAACCAGCAAACCGTACGACGAATGAAGAAACGATGGAATTTACAAAGAACATTAATACGACCGAGTCCACAAATAACGTAACGACGGAGCAAGCTACAGGAAGTACTACAATGACGGAACTTATAACGACCGATACTAGTAAAGAAGCGACAATTAACGCGACTGCCATCGAAGAAACCGTAAACGTAACGACGAAGGAACCTAATGCAAACGCAACTTCAATGGAGCTGACAACAAAAATAACTACGAAGGAACCGACAATTAAAGCAACTTCGGCAGAACCCTCTACGAAACTAACTACTATAGAACAACCAGCAAACCTTACGACGAGTGAAGACACGATGGAAATTACAACAAACATTACTACGACCGAGTCCACAACTAACGTAACAACGGAGCAAGCTACAGGAAGTACTACAATGACGGAATTTATAAACAAAGTTACTAGTAGAGAACCGACAATTTACGCGACTACCACCGAACAAACCGTAAACGGTACGACACAGCAACCTAATGCAAACGCAACTTCAATGGAGCTGACAACAAAAATACCTACGAAGGAACCGACAATGAACGCAACTTCGGCAGAAGCTTCAACTAAACTAACTACGACAGAACAACCAGCAAACCTTACGACGAGTGAAGACACAATGGAAATTACCACGAACATTACTACGACCGAGTCGACAACTAACGTTACAACGGAGCAAGCTAAAGGTAGTACTACAATGACGGAACTTATAACTAACGTTACTAGTAGAGAACCGACAATTTACGCGACTACCACCGAACAAACCGTAAACGGAACGACGCAGGAACCTAATGCAAACGCAACTTCAATGGAACTGACAACAAAAATACCTACGAAGGAACCGACAATTAACGCAACTTCGGCAGAACCTTCAACTAAACTAACTACGACAGAACAACCAGCAAACCTTACGACGGGTGAAGAAACAATGGAAACTACAAAGAACATTACTGCGACCGAGTCCACAACCAACATAGCAACGGAGCATGCTGCAGGAGGCACTGCATTGACGGAACATAGAACTAACGCTACTAGTAGGGAACCGACAATTAACGCGACTACAGCCGAACAAGCTGTAAACGTAACTACGGAGGAACCTGCAGCAAACCTAACATCAATGGAACTGACAACAAATGTAACTGCGAAGGAACCGACAATTAATGCAACTTCGGCAGAACCCTCTTCTAAACTAACTACGGCAGAACAACCAGCAAACCTTACGACGAGTGAAGACACGATGGAAATTACAACGAACATTACTACAACCGAGTCCACAACTAACGTAACAACGGAGCAAGCTACAGGAAGTACTACAATGACGGAACCTATAACTAACGTTACTAGTAGAGAACCGACAATTAACGCGACTACAGCCGAACAAGCCATAAACGTAACGACGCAGGAACCTAATGCAAACGCAACATCAATGGAACTGAAAACAAATGTAACTACGAAGGAACCGATAATTAATGCAACTTCGTCAGAACATTCAACTAAACTAACTACGACAGAACAACCAGCAAACCGTACGACGAATGAAGAAACGATGGAATTTACAAAGAACATTAATACGACCGAGTCCACAAATAACGTAACGACGGAGCAAGCTACAGGAAGTACTACAATGACGGAACTTATAACGACCGATACTAGTAAAGAAGCGACAATTAACGCGACTGCCATCGAAGAAACCGTAAACGTAACGACGAAGGAACCTAATGCAAACGCAACTTCAATGGAGCTGACAACAAAAATAACTACGAAGGAACCGACAATTAAAGCAACTTCGGCAGAACCCTCTACGAAACTAACTACTATAGAACAACCAGCAAACCTTACGACGAGTGAAGACACGATGGAAATTACAACAAACATTACTACGACCGAGTCCACAACTAACGTAACAATGGAGCAAGCTACAGGAAGTACTACAATGACGGAATTTATAAACAAAGTTACTAGTAGAGAACCGACAATTTACGCGACTACCACCGAACAAACCGTAAACGGTACGACACAGCAACCTAATGCAAACGCAACTTCAATGGAGCTGACAACAAAAATACCTACGAAGGAACCGACAATGAACGCAACTTCGGCAGAAGCTTCAACTAAACTAACTACGACAGAACAACCAGCAAACCTTACGACGGGTGAAGAAACAATGGAAACTACAAAGAACATTACTGCGACCGAGTCCACAACCAACATAGCAACGGAGCATGCTGCAGGAGGCACTGCATTGACGGAACATAGAACTAACGCTACTAGTAGGGAACCGACAATTAACGCGACTACAGCCGAACAAGCTGTAAACGTAACTACGGAGGAACCTGCAGCAAACCTAACATCAATGGAACTGACAACAAATGTAACTGCGAAGGAACCGACAATTAATGCAACTTCGGCAGAACCCTCTTCTAAACTAACTACGGCAGAACAACCAGCAAACCTTACGACGAGTGAAGACACGATGGAAATTACAACGAACATTACTACAACCGAGTCCACAACTAACGTAACAACGGAGCAAGCTACAGGAAGTACTACAATGACGGAACCTATAACTAACGTTACTAGTAGAGAACCGACAATTTACGCGACTACCACCGAACAAACCGTAAACGGAACGACGCAGGAACCTAATGCAAACGCAACATCAGTGGAACTGATAATAAATGTAACTACGAAGGAACCGACAATGAACGAAACTTCGGCAAAACCTTCAACTAAACTAACTACGACAGAACAACCAGCAAACCTTACTACGGGTGAAGGAACAATGGAAACTACAAAGAACATTACTGCGACCGAGTCCACAACCAACATAGCAACGGAGCATGCTACAGGAGGCACTGCATTGACGGAACATAGAACTAACGCTACTAGTAGGGAACCGACAATTAACGGGACTACAGCCGAACAAGCCGTTAACGTAACTACGGAGGAACCTGCTGCAAACCTAACATCAATGGAACTGACAACAAATGTAACTGCGAAGGAACCGACAATTAATGCAACTTCGGCAGAACCCTCTTCTAAACTAACTGCGACCGAACAACCAGCAAACCATACGACGAGTGAAGACACGATGGAAACTACAACGAACATTAGTACGACCGAGTCCACAACTAACGTAACAACGGAGCAAGCTACAGGAAGTACTACAATGACGGAACCTATAACTAACGTTACTAGTAGAGAACCGACAATTTACGCGACTACCATCGAACAAACCGTAAACGGAACGACGCAGGAACCTAATGCAAACGCAACATCAGTGGAACTGATAACAAATGTAACTACGAAGGAACCGACAATGAACGAAACTTCGGCAAAACCTTCAACTAAACTAACTACGACAGAACAACCAGAAAACCTTACTACGGGTGAAGGAACAATGGAAACTACAAAGAACATTACTGCGACCGCGTCCACAACCAACATAACAACGGATCATGCTACAGGAGGCACTACATTGACGGAACCTAGAACTAACGTTACTAGCAGGGAACCGACAATTAACGCGACTGCAGCCGAACAAGCCGTAAATGTAACTACGGAGGAACCTACTGCAAACGCAACATCAATGGAACTGACAACAAATGTAACTACGAAAGAACCGATAATTAATGCAACTTCGGCAGAACTTTCAACTAAACTAACTACGACAGAACAACCAGCATATCTTACGACGAGTGAAGCAACGATGGAAATTACATTGAACATTACTACGACCGAGTCCACAACTAATGTAACAACGCAGGAGCAAGCTACAGGAAGTACTACAATGACGGAACCGATAACTAACGTTACTAGTAAAGAAGCGACAATTAACGCGACTACCATCGAACAAACCGTAAATGTAACGACGAAGGAACATAATGCAAACGCAACTTCAATGGAGCTGACAACAAAAATAACTACGAAGGAAACAACAATTAATGCAACTTCGGCAGAACCCTCTTCTAAACTAACTGCGGCCGAACAACCAGCAAACCATACGACGAGTGAAGACACCATGGAAACTACAACGAACATTACTACGACCGAGTCCACAACTAACGTAACAACGGAGCAAGCTACAGAAAGTACTACAATGACGGAACCTATAACTAACGTTACTAGTAGAGAACCGACAATTTACGCGACTACCACCGAACAAACCGTAAACGGAACGACGCAGGAACCTAATGCAAACGCAACATCAGTGGAACTGATAACAAATGTAACTACGAAGGAACCGACAATGAACGAAACTTCGGCAAAACCTTCAACTAAACTAACTACGACAGAACAACCAGCAAACCTTACTACGGGTGAAGGAACAGTGGAAACTACAAAGAACTTTACTGCGACCGCGTCCACAACCAACATAACAACGGATCATGCTACAGGAGGCACTACATTGACGGAACCTAGAACTAACGTTACTAGCAGGGAACCGACAATTAACGCGACTGCAGCCGAACAAGCCGTAAATGTAACTACGGAGGAACCTACTGCAAACGCAACATCAATGGAACTGACAACAAATGTAACTACGAAGGAACCGATAATTAATGCAACTTCGGCAGATCTTTCAACTAAACTAACTACGACAGAACAACCAGCAAACCTTACGACGAGTGAAGACACGATGGAAATTACAACGAACATTACTACAACCGAGTCCACAACTAACGTAACAACGGAGCAAGCTACAGGAAGTACTACAATGACTGAATCTATAACTAACGTCACTAGTAGAGAATCGACAATTTACGCGACTACCACCGAACAAATCGTAAACGGAACGACGCAGGAACCTAATGCAAACGCAACATCAATGGAACTGACAACAAATGTAACTACGAAGGAACCGATAATTAATGCAACTTCGGCAGAACTTTCAACTAAACTAACTACGACAGAACAACCAGCATATCTTACGACGAGTGAAGCAACGATGGAAATTGCAATGAACATTACTACGACCGAGTCCACAACTAGCGTAACAACGGAGGAGCAAGCTACAGGAAGTACTACAATGACGGAACCTATAACTAATGTTACTAGTAAAGAAGCGACAATTAACGCGACTACCATCGAACAAACCGTAAATGTAACGACGAAGGAACATAATGCAAACGCAACTTCAATGGAGCTGACAACAAAAATAACTACGAAGGAACCAACAATTAATGCAACTTCGGCAGAACCCTCTTCTAAACTAACTGCGGCCGAACAACCAGCAAACCATACGACGAGTGAAGACACGATGAAAACTACAACGAACCCTACGACCGAGTCAACAACTAACGTAACAACGGAGCAAGCTACAGGTAGTTCTACAATGATGGAACCTATAACTAAAGTTACTAGTAGAGAACCGACAATTTACGCGACTACCACCGAACAAACCGTAAACGGAACGACGCAGGAACCTAATGCAAACGCAACATCAGTGGAACTGATAACAAATGTAACTACGAAGGAACCGACAATGAACGAAACTTCGACAAAACCTTCAACAAAACTAACTACTACAGAACAACCAGCAAACCTTACTACGGGTGAAGGAACAATGGAAACTACAAAGAACATTACTTCGACCGCGTCCACAACCAACATAACAACGGATCATGCTACAGGAGGCACTACATTGACGAAACCTAGAACTAACGTTACTAGCAGGGAACCGACAATTAACGCGACTGCAGCCGAACAAGCCGTAAATGTAACTACGGAGGAACCTACTGCAAACGCAACATCAATGGAACTGACAACAAATGTAACTACGAAGGAACCGATAAGTAATGCATCTTCGGCAGAACTTTCAACTAAACTAACTACGACAGAACAACCAGAATATCTTACGACGAGTGAAGGAAAGGTGGAAATTACAATGAACATTACTACGACCGAGTCCACAACTAACGTAACAACGGAGGAGCAAGCTACAGGAAGTACCACAATGACGGAACCTATAATTAACGTTACTAGTAAAGAAGCGACAATTAACGCGACTACCATCGAACAAACCGTAAATGTAACGACGAAGGAACATAATGCAAACGCAACTTCAATGGAGCTGACAACAAAAATAACTACGAAGGAACCAACAATTAACGCAACTTCGGCAGAACATTCAACTAAACTAACTACGACAGAACAACCAGCAAACCTTACCGCGAGTGAAGAAACGATGGAAATTACAACGAACATTATTACGACAGAGTCCACAACTAACGTAACAACGGAGCAAGCTACAGGAAGTACTACAATGAGGGAACCCATAACTAACGTTACTAGTAAAGGAGCGACAATTAACGCGACTACCATCGAACAAACCGTAAATGTAACGACGCAGGAACATAATGCAAACGCAACTTCAATGGAGCTGACAACAAAAATAACTACGAAGGAAACGACAATTAACGCAACTTCGGCAGAACCTTCAACTAAACTAACTAGGACAGAACAAGCAGCAAACCTTACGTCGGGTGAAGAAACAATGGAAAATGCAAAGAACATTACTGCGACCGAGTCCACAACCAACATAACAGCGGAGCATGCTACAGGAGGCACTACATTGACAGAACCTAGAATTAATGTTACTAGTAGGGAACCGACAATTAACGTGACTACAGCCGAACAAGCCGTTAACGTAACTACGGAGGAACCTGCTGCAAACCTAACATCAATGGAACTGACAACAAATGTAACTGCGAAGGAACCGACAATTAATGCAACTTCGGCAGAACCCTCTTCTAAACTAACTGCGACCGAACAAGCAGCAAACCATCCGACGAGTGAAGACACGATGGAAACTACAACGAACATTACTACCACCGAGTCCACAACTAACGTAACAACGGAGCAAGCTACAGGAAGTACTACAATGACGGAACCTATAACTAACGTTACTAGTAGAGAACCTACAATTTACGCGACTACCACCCAACAAACCGTAAACGGAACGACGCAGGAACCTAATGCAAACGCAACATCAGTGGAACTGATAACAAATGTAACTCCGAAGGAACCGACAATGAACGAAACTTCGGCAAAACCTTCAACTAAACTAACTACGACAGAACAACCAGCAAAACTTACTACGGGTGAAGGAACAATGGAAACTACAAAGAACATTACTGCTACCGCGTCCACAACCAACATAACAACGGATCATGCTACAGGAGGCACTACATTGACGGAACCTAGAACTAACGTTACTAGAAGGGAACCGACAATTAACGCGACTGCAGCCGAACAAGCCGTAAATGTAATTACGGAGGAACCTACTGCAAACGCAACATCAATGGAACTGACAACAAATGTAACTACGAAGGAACCGATAATTAATGCAACTTCGGCAGAACTTTCAACTAAACTAACTACGACAGAACAACCAGCAAGCCTTACGACGGGTGAAGAAACAATGGAAACTACAAAGAACATTACTGCGACCGAGTCCACAACCAACATAGCAACGGAGCATGCTACAGGAGGCACTGCATTGACGGAACATAGAACTAACGCTACTAGTAGGGAACCGACAATTAACGCGACTACAGCCGAACAAGCTGTAAACGTAACTACGGAGGAACCTGCTGCAAACCTAACATCAATGGAACTGACAACAAATGTAACTGCGAAGGAACCGACAATTAATGCAACTTCGGCAGAACCCTCTTCTAAACTAACTACGGCAGAACAACCAGCAAACCTTACGACGAGTGAAGACACGATGGAAATTACAACGAACATTACTACAACCGAGTCCACAACTAACGTAACAACGGAGCAAGCTACAGGAAGTACTACAATGACTGAATCTATATCTAACGTCACTAGTAGAGAATCGACAATTAACGCGACTACCACCGAACAAACCGTAAACTTAACGACGAAGGAACCTAATGCAAACGCAACTTCAATGGAACTGACAACAAAAATACCCACGAAGGAACCGACAATTAACGCAACTTCGGCAGAACCTTCAACTAAACTAACTACGACAGAACAACCAGCAAACCTTACGACGGGTGAAGAAACAATGGAAACTACAAAGAACATTACTGCGACCGAGTCCACAACCAACATAGCAACGGAGCATGCTACAGGAGGCACTGCATTGACGGAACATAGAACTAACGCTACTAGTAGGGAACCGACAATTAACGGGACTACAGCCGAACAAGCCGTTAACGTAACTACGGAGGAACCTGCTGCAAACCTAACATCAATGGAACTGACAACAAATATAACTGCGAAGGAACCGACAATTAATGCAACTTCGGCAGAACCCTCTTCTAAACTAACTGCGAGCGAACAACCAGCAAACCATACGACGAGTGAAGACACGATGGAAACTACAACCAACATTACTACGACCGAGTCCACAACTAACGTAACAACGGAGCAAGCTACTGGAAGTACTACAATGACGGAACCTATAACTAACGTTACTAGTAGAGAACCGACAATTTACGCGACTACCACCGAACAAACCGTAAACGGAACGACGCAGGAACCCAATGCAAACGCAACATCAGTGGAACTGATAACAAATGTAACTACGAAGGAACCGACAATGACCGAAACTTCGGCAAAACCTTCAACTAAACTAACTACGACAGAACAACCAGCAAACCTTACTACGGGTGAAGGAACAATGGAAACTACAAAAAACATTACTGCGACCGCGTCCACAACCAACATAACAACGGATCATGCTACAGGAGGCACTACATTGACGGAACCTAGAACCAACGTTACTAGCAGGGAACCGACAATTAACGCGACTGCAGCCCAACAAGCCGTAAATGTAATTACGGAGGAACCTACTGCAAACGCAACATCAATGGAACTGACAACAAATGTAACTACGAAGGAACCGATAATTAATGCAACTTCGGCAGAACTTTCAACTAAACTAACTACGACAGAACAACCAGCAAGCCTTACGACGGGTGAAGAAACAATGGAAACTACAAAGAACATTACTGCGACCGAGTCCACAACCAACATAGCAACGGAGCATGCTACAGGAGGCACTGCATTGACGGAACATAGAACTAACGCTACTAGTAGGGAACCGACAATTAACGCGACTACAGCCGAACAAGCTGTAAACGTAACTACGGAGAAACCTGCTGCAAACCTAACATCAATGGAACTGACAACAAATGTAACTGCGAAGGAACCGACAATTAATGCAACTTCGGCAGAACCCTCTTCTAAACTAACTACGGCAGAACAACCAGCAAACCTTACGACGAGTGAAGACACGATGGAAATTACAACGAACATTACTACAACCGAGTCCACAACTAACGTAACAACGGAGCAAGCTACAGGAAGTACTACAATGACTGAATCTATAACTAACGTCACTAGTAGAGAATCGACAATTTACGCGACTACCACCGAACAAACCGTAAACTTAACGACGAAGGAACCTAATGCAAACGCAACTTCAATGGAACTGACAACAAAAATACCCACGAAGGAACCGACAATTAACGCAACTTCGGCAGAACCTTCAACTAAACTAACTACGACAGAACAACCAGCAAACCTTACGACGGGTGAAGAAACAATGGAAACTACAAAGAACATTACTGCGACCGAGTCCACAACCAACATAGCAACGGAGCATGCTACAGGAGGCACTGCATTGACGGAACATAGAACTAACGCTACTAGTAGGGAACCGACAATTAACGGGACTACAGCCGAACAAGCCGTTAACGTAACTACGGAGGAACCTGCTGCAAACCTAACATCAATGGAACTGACAACAAATATAACTGCGAAGGAACCGACAATTAATGCAACTTCGGCAGAACCCTCTTCTAAACTAACTGCGAGCGAACAACCAGCAAACCATACGACGAGTGAAGACACGATGGAAACTACAACCAACATTACTACGACCGAGTCCACAACTAACGTAACAACGGAGCAAGCTACTGGAAGTACTACAATGACGGAACCTATAACTAACGTTACTAGTAGAGAACCGACAATTTACGCGACTACCACCGAACAAACCGGAAACGGAACGACGCAGGAACCCAATGCAAACGCAACATCAGTGGAACTGATAACAAATGTAACTACGAAGGAACCGACAATGACCGAAACTTCGGCAAAACCTTCAACTAAACTAACTACGACAGAACAACCAGCAAACCTTACTACGGGTGAAGGAACAATGGAAACTACAAAGAACATTACTGCGACCGCGTCCACAACCAACATAACAACGGATCATGCTACAGGAGGCACTACATTGACGGAACCTAGAACCAACGTTACTAGCAGGGAACCGACAATTAACGCGACTGCAGCCCAACAAGCCGTAAATGTAATTACGGAGGAACCTACTGCAAACGCAACATCAATGGAACTGACAACAAATGTAACTACGAAGAAACCGATAATTAATGCAACTTCGGCAGAACTATCAACTAAACTAACTACGACAGAACAACCAGCAAGCCTTACGACGGGTGAAGAAACAATGGAAACTACAAAGAACATTACTGCGACCGAGTCCACAACCAACATAGCAACGGAGCATGCTGCAGGAGGCACTGCATTGACGGAACATAGAACTAACGCTACTAGTAGGGAACCGACAATTAACGCGACTACAGCCGAACAAGCTGTAAACGTAACTACGGAGGAACCTGCAGCAAACCTAACATCAATGGAACTGACAACAAATGTAACTGCGAAGGAACCGACAATTAATGCAACTTCGGCAGAACCCTCTTCTAAACTAACTACGGCAGAACAACCAGCAAACCTTACGACGAGTGAAGACACGATGGAAATTACAACGAACATTACTACAACCGAGTCCACAACTAACGTAACAACGGAGCAAGCTACAGGAAGTACTACAATGACGGAACCTATAACTAACGTTACTAGTAGAGAACCGACAATTAACGCGACTACAGCCGAACAAGCCATAAACGTAACGACGCAGGAACCTAATGCAAACGCAACATCAATGGAACTGAAAACAAATGTAACTACGAAGGAACCGATAATTAATGCAACTTCGTCAGAACATTCAACTAAACTAACTACGACAGAACAAGCAGCAAACCGTACGACGAATGAAGAAACGATGGAATTTACAAAGAACATTAATACGACCGAGTCCACAAATAACGTAACGACGGAGCAAGCTACAGGAAGTACTACAATGACGGAACTTATAACGACCGATACTAGTAAAGAAGCGACAATTAACGCGACTGCCATCGAAGAAACCGTAAACGTAACGACGAAGGAACCTAATGCAAACGCAACTTCAATGGAGCTGACAACAAAAATAACTACGAAGGAACCGACAATTAAAGCAACTTCGGCAGAACCCTCTACGAAACTAACTACTATAGAACAACCAGCAAACCTTACGACGAGTGAAGACACGATGGAAATTACAACAAACATTACTACGACCGAGTCCACAACTAACGTAACAACGGAGCAAGCTACAGGAAGTACTACAATGACGGAATTTATAAACAAAGTTACTAGTAGAGAACCGACAATTTACGCGACTACCACCGAACAAACCGTAAACGGTACGACACAGCAACCTAATGCAAACGCAACTTCAATGGAGCTGACAACAAAAATACCTACGAAGGAACCGACAATGAACGCAACTTCGGCAGAAGCTTCAACTAAACTAACTACGACAGAACAACCAGCAAACCTTACGACGAGTGAAGACACAATGGAAATTACCACGAACATTACTACGACCGAGTCGACAACTAACGTTACAACGGAGCAAGCTAAAGGTAGTACTACAATGACGGAACTTATAACTAACGTTACTAGTAGAGAACCGACAATTTACGCGACTACCACCGAACAAACCGTAAACGGAACGACGCAGGAACCTAATGCAAACGCAACTTCAATGGAACTGACAACAAAAATACCTACGAAGGAACCGACAATTAACGCAACTTCGGCAGAACCTTCAACTAAACTAACTACGACAGAACAACCAGCAAACCTTACGACGGGTGAAGAAACAATGGAAACTACAAAGAACATTACTGCGACCGAGTCCACAACCAACATAGCAACGGAGCATGCTGCAGGAGGCACTGCATTGACGGAACATAGAACTAACGCTACTAGTAGGGAACCGACAATTAACGCGACTACAGCCGAACAAGCGGTAAACGTAACTACGGAGGAACCTGCAGCAAACCTAACATCAATGGAACTGACAACAAATGTAACTGCGAAGGAACCGACAATTAATGCAACTTCGGCAGAACCCTCTTCTAAACTAACTACGGCAGAACAACCAGCAAACCTTACGACGAGTGAAGACACGATGGAAATTACAACGAACATTACTACAACCGAGTCCACAACTAACGTAACAACGGAGCAAGCTACAGGAAGTACTACAATGACGGAACCTATAACTAACGTTACTAGTAGAGAACCGACAATTTACGCGACTACCACCGAACAAACCGTAAACGGAACGACGCAGGAACCTAATGCAAATGCAACATCAGTGGAACTGATACCAAATGTAACTACGAAGGAACCGACAATGAACGAAACTTCGGCAAAACCTTCAACTAAACTAACTACGACAGAACAACCAGAAAACCTTACTACGGGTGAAGGAACAATGGAAACTACAAAGAACATTAATGCGACCGCGTCCACAACCAACATAACAACGGATCATGCTATAGGAGGCACTACATTGACGGAACCTAGAACTAACGTTACTAGCAGGGAACCGACAATTAACGCGACTGCAGCCGAACAAGCCGTAAATGTAACTACGGAGGAACCTACTGCAAACGCAACATCAATGGAACTGACAACAAATGTAACTACGAAAGAACCGATAATTAATGCAACTTCGGCAGAACTTTCAACTAAACTAACTACGACAGAACAACCAGCATATCTTACGACGAGTGAAGCAACGATGGAAATTACATTGAACATTACTACGACCGAGTCCACAACTAATGTAACAACGCAGGAGCAAGCTACAGGAAGTACTACAATGACGGAACCGATAACTAACGTTACTAGTAAAGAAGCGACAATTAACGCGACTACCATCGAACAAACCGTAAATGTAACGACGAAGGAACATAATGCAAACGCAACTTCAATGGAGCTGACAACAAAAATAACTACGAAGGAAACAACAATTAATGCAACTTCGGCAGAACCCTCTTCTAAACTAACTGCGGCCGAACAACCAGCAAACCATACGACGAGTGAAGACACCATGGAAACTACAACGAACATTACTACGACCGAGTCCACAACTAACGTAACAACGGAGAAAGCTACAGAAAGTACTACAATGACGGAACCTATAACTAACGTTACTAGTAGAGAACCGACAATTTACGCGACTACCACCGAACAAACCGTAAACGGAACGACGCAGGAACCTAATGCAAACGCAACATCAGTGGAACTGATAACAAATGTAACTACGAAGGAACCGACAATGAACGAAACTTCGGCAAAACCTTCAACTAAACTAACTACGACAGAACAACCAGCAAACCTTACTACGGCTGAAGGAACAGTGGAAACTACAAAGAACTTTACTGCGACCGCGTCCACAACCAACATAACAACGGATCATGCTACAGGAGGCACTACATTGACGGAACCTAGAACTAACGTTACTAGCAGGGAACCGACAATTAACGCGACTGCAACCGAACAAGCCGTAAATGTAACTACGGAGGAACCTACTGCAAACGCAACATCAATGGAACTGACAACAAATGTAACTACGAAGGAACCGATAATTAATGCAACTTCGGCAGAACTTTCAACTAAACTAACTACGACAGAACAACCAGCAAACCTTACGACGAGTGAAGACACGATGGAAATTACAACGAACATTACTACGACCGAGTCCACAACTAACGTAACAACGGAGCAAGCTACAGGTAGTTCTACAATGACGGAACTTATAACTAACGTTACTAGTAGAGAACCGACAATTTACGCGACTACCACCGAACAAACCGTAAACGGAACGACGCAGGAACCTAATCCAAACGCAACATCAATGGAACTGACAACAAAATTAACTACGAAGGAAACGACAATTAACGCAACTTCGGCAGAACCTTCAACTAAACTAACTACGACAGAACAACCAGCAAACCTTACGACGAGTGAAGACACGATGGAAATTACAACGAACATTACTACGACCGAGTCCACAACTAACGTAACAACGGAACAAGCTACAGGTAGTTCTACAATGACGGAACTTGTAACTAACGTTACTAGTAGAGAACCGACAATTTACGCGACTACCACCGAACAAACCGTAAACGGAACGACGCAGGAACCTAATCCAAACGCAACATCAATGGAACTGACAACAAATGTAACTGCGAAGGAACCGACAATTAATGCAACTTCGGCAGAACCCTCTCCTAAACTAACTACGACAGAACAACCAGCAAACCTTACGACGAGTGGAGACACGATGGAAATTACAACGAACATTACTACCACCGAGTCTACAACTAACGTAACAACGGAGCAAGCTACAGGAAGTACTACAATGACGGAACTTATAACTAACGTCACTAGTAGAGAATCGACAATTTACGAGACTACCACCGAACAAACCGTAAACGTAACGACGAAGGAACCTAATGCAAACGCAACATCAATGGAGCAGACAACAAAAATAACTACGAAGGAACCGACAATCAACGAAACTTCGGCAGAACCTTCAACTAAACTAACTACGACAGAACAACCAGCAAACCTTACTACGGGTGAAGGAACAATAGAAACTACAAAGAACATTACTGTGACCAAGTCCACAACCAATATAACAACGGATCATGCTACAGGAGGCACTACATTGACGGAACCTAGAACTAATGTTACTAGCAGGGAACCGACAATTAACGCGACTACAGCCGAACAAGCCATAAACGTAACTACGGAGGAACCTATTGCAAACGCAACATCAATGGAACTGAAAACAAATGTAACTACGAAGGAACCGATAATTAATGCAACTTCGTCAGAACATTCAACTAAACTAACTACGACAGAACAACCAGCAAACCGTACGACGAATGAAGAAACGATGGAATTTACAAAGAACATTAATACGACCGAGTCCACAAATAACGTAACGACGGAGCAAGCTACAGGAAGTACTACAATGACGGAACTTATAACGACCGATACTAGTAAAGAAGCGACAATTAACGCGACTGCCATCGAAGAAACCGTAAACGTAACGACGAAGGAACCTAATGCAAACGCAACTTCAATGGAGCTGACAACAAAAATAACTACGAAGGAACCGACAATTAAAGCAACTTCGGCAGAACCCTCTACGAAACTAACTACTATAGAACAACCAGCAAACCTTACGACGAGTGAAGACACGATGGAAATTACAACAAACATTACTACGACCGAGTCCACAACTAACGTAACAACGGAGCAAGCTACAGGAAGTACTACAATGACGGAATTTATAAACAAAGTTACTAGTAGAGAACCGACAATTTACGCGACTACCACCGAACAAACCGTAAACGGTACGACACAGCAACCTAATGCAAACGCAACTTCAATGGAGCTGACAACAAAAATACCTACGAAGGAACCGACAATGAACGCAACTTCGGCAGAAGCTTCAACTAAACTAACTACGACAGAACAACCAGCAAACCTTACGACGAGTGAAGACACAATGGAAATTACCACGAACATTACTACGACCGAGTCGACAACTAACGTTACAACGGAGCAAGCTAAAGGTAGTACTACAATGACGGAACTTATAACTAACGTTACTAGTAGAGAACCGACAATTTACGCGACTACCACCGAACAAACCGTAAACGGAACGACGCAGGAACCTAATGCAAACGCAACTTCAATGGAACTGACAACAAAAATACCTACGAAGGAACCGACAATTAACGCAACTTCGGCAGAACCTTCAACTAAACTAACTACGACAGAACAACCAGCAAACCTTACGACGGGTGAAGAAACAATGGAAACTACAAAGAACATTACTGCGACCGAGTCCACAACCAACATAGCAACGGAGCATGCTGCAGGAGGCACTGCATTGACGGAACATAGAACTAACGCTACTAGTAGGGAACCGACAATTAACGCGACTACAGCCGAACAAGCTGTAAACGTAACTACGGAGGAACCTGCAGCAAACCTAACATCAATGGAACTGACAACAAATGTAACTGCGAAGGAACCGACAATTAATGCAACTTCGGCAGAACCCTCTTCTAAACTAACTACGGCAGAACAACCAGCAAACCTTACGACGAGTGAAGACACGATGGAAATTACAACGAACATTACTACAACCGAGTCCACAACTAACGTAACAACGGAGCAAGCTACAGGAAGTACTACAATGACGGAACCTATAACTAACGTTACTAGTAGAGAACCGACAATTAACGCGACTACAGCCGAACAAGCCATAAACGTAACGACGCAGGAACCTAATGCAAACGCAACATCAATGGAACTGAAAACAAATGTAACTACGAAGGAACCGATAATTAATGCAACTTCGTCAGAACATTCAACTAAACTAACTACGACAGAACAACCAGCAAACCGTACGACGAATAAAGAAACGATGGAATTTACAAAGAACATTAATACGACCGAGTCCACAAATAACGTAACGACGGAGCAAGCTACAGGAAGTACTACAATGACGGAACTTATAACGACCGATACTAGTAAAGAAGCGACAATTAACGCGACTGCCATCGAAGAAACCGTAAACGTAACGACGAAGGAACCTAATGCAAACGCAACTTCAATGGAGCTGACAACAAAAATAACTACGAAGGAACCGACAATTAAAGCAACTTCGGCAGAACCCTCTACGAAACTAACTACTATAGAACAACCAGCAAACCTTACGACGAGTGAAGACACGATGGAAATTACAACAAACATTACTACGACCGAGTCCACAACTAACGTAACAACGGAGCAAGCTACAGGAAGTACTACAATGACGGAATTTATAAACAAAGTTACTAGTAGAGAACCGACAATTTACGCGACTACCACCGAACAAACCGTAAACGGTACGACACAGCAACCTAATGCAAACGCAACTTCAATGGAGCTGACAACAAAAATACCTACGAAGGAACCGACAATGAACGCAACTTCGGCAGAAGCTTCAACTAAACTAACTACGACAGAACAACCAGCAAACCTTACGACGAGTGAAGACACAATGGAAATTACCACGAACATTACTACGACCGAGTCGACAACTAACGTTACAACGGAGCAAGCTAAAGGTAGTACTACAATGACGGAACTTATAACTAACGTTACTAGTAGAGAACCGACAATTTACGCGACTACCACCGAACAAACCGTAAACGGAACGACGCAGGAACCTAATGCAAACGCAACTTCAATGGAACTGACAACAAAAATACCTACGAAGGAACCGACAATTAACGCAACTTCGGCAGAACCTTCAACTAAACTAACTACGACAGAACAACCAGCAAACCTTACGACGGGTGAAGAAACAATGGAAACTACAAAGAACATTACTGCGACCGAGTCCACAACCAACATAGCAACGGAGCATGCTGCAGGAGGCACTGCATTGACGGAACATAGAACTAACGCTACTAGTAGGGAACCGACAATTAACGCGACTACAGCCGAACAAGCTGTAAACGTAACTACGGAGGAACCTGCAGCAAACCTAACATCAATGGAACTGACAACAAATGTAACTGCGAAGGAACCGACAATTAATGCAACTTCGGCAGAACCCTCTTCTAAACTAACTACGGCAGAACAACCAGCAAACCTTACGACGAGTGAAGACACGATGGAAATTACAACGAACATTACTACAACCGAGTCCACAACTAACGTAACAACGGAGCAAGCTACAGGAAGTACTACAATGACGGAACCTATAACTAACGTTACTAGTAGAGAAGCGACAATTTACGCGACTACCACCGAACAAACCGTAAACGGAACGACGCAGGAACCTAATGCAAACGCAACATCAGTGGAACTGATAACAAATGTAACTACGAAGGAACCGACAATGAACAAAACTTCGGCAAAACCTTCAACTAAACTAACTACGACAGAACAACCAGCAAACCTTACTACGGGTGAAGGAACAATGGAAACTACAAAGAACATTACTGCGACCGAGTCCACAACCAACATAGCAACGGAGCATGCTACAGGAGGCACTGCATTGACGGAACATAGAACTAACGCTACTAGTAGGGAACCGACAATTAACGGGACTACAGCCGAACAAGCCGTTAACGTAACTACGGAGGAACCTGCTGCAAACCTAACATCAATGGAACTGACAACAAATGTAACTGCGAAGGAACCGACAATTAATGCAACTTTGGCAGAACCCTCTTCTAAACTAACTGCGACCGAACAACCAGCAAACCATACGACGAGTGAAGACACGATGGAAACTACAACGAACATTAGTACGACCGAGTCCACAACTAACGTAACAACGGAGCAAGCTACAGGAAGTACTACAATGACGGAACCTATAACTAACGTTACTAGTAGAGAACCGACAATTTACGCGACTACCACCGAACAAACCGTAAACGGAACGACGCAGGAACCTAATGCAAACGCAACATCAGTGGAACTGATAACAAATGTAACTACGAAGGAACCGACAATGAACGAAACTTCGGCAAAACCTTCAACTAAACTAACTACGACAGAACAACCAGCAAACCTTACTACGGGTGAAGGAACAGTGGAAACTACAAAGAACTTTACTGCGACCGCGTCCACAACCAACATAACAACGGATCATGCTACAGGAGGCACTACATTGACGGAACCTAGAACTAACGTTACTAGCAGGGTACCGACAATTAACGCGACTGCAGCCGAACAAGCCGTAAATGTAACTACGGAGGAACCTACTGCAAACGCAACATCAATGGAACTGACAACAAATGTAACTACGAAGGAACCGATAATTAATGCAACTTCGGCAGAACTTTCAACTAAACTAACTACGACAGAACAACCAGCAAACCTTAGGACGAGTGACGACACGATGGAAATTACAACGAACATTACTACAACCGAGTCCACAACTAACGTAACAACGGAGCAAGCTACAGGAAGTACTACAATGACTGAATCTATAACTAACGTCACTAGTAGAGAATCGACAATTTACGCGACTACCACCGAACAAATCGTAAACGGAACGACGCAGGAACCTAATGCAAACGCAACATCAATGGAACTGACAACAAATGTAACTACGAAGGAACCGATAATTAATGCAACTTCGGCAGAACTTTCAACTAAACTAACTACGACAGAACAACCAGCATATCTTACGACGAGTGAAGCAACGATGGAAATTGCAATGAACATTACTACGACCGAGTCCACAACTAGCGTAACAACGGAGGAGCAAGCTACAGGAAGTACTACAATGACGGAACCTATAACTAATGTTACTAGTAAAGAAGCGACAATTAACGCGACTACCATCGAACAAACCGTAAATGTAACGACGAAGGAACATAATGCAAACGCAACTTCAATGGAGCTGACAACAAAAATAACTACGAAGGAACCAACAATTAATGCAACTTCGGCAGAACCCTCTTCTAAACTAACTGCGGCCGAACAACCAGCAAACCATACGACGAGTGAAGACACGATGAAAACTACAACGAACCCTACGACCGAGTCCACAACTAACGTAACAACGGAGCAAGCTACAGGTAGTTCTACAATGATGGAACTTATAACTAAAGTTACTAGTAGAGAACCGACAATTTACGCGACTACCACCGAACAAACCGTAAACGGAACGACGCAGGAACCTAATGCAAACGCAACATCAGTGGAACTGATAACAAATGTAACTACGAAGGAACCGACAATGAACGAAACTTCGACAAAACCTTCAACAAAACTAACTACTACAGAACAACCAGCAAACCTTACTACGGGTGAAGGAACAATGGAAACTACAAAGAACATTACTGCGACCGCGTCCACAACCAACATAACAACGGATCATGCTACAGGAGGCACTACATTGACGAAACCTAGAACTAACGTTACTAGCAGGGAACCGACAATTAACGCGACTGCAGCCGAACAAGCCGTAAATGTAACTACGGAGGAACCTACTGCAAACGCAACATCAATGGAACTGACAACAAATGTAACTACGAAGGAACCGATAAGTAATGCATCTTCGGCAGAACTTTCAACTAAACTAACTACGACAGAACAACCAGAATATCTTACGACGAGTGAAGCAACGGTGGAAATTACAATGAACATTACTACGACCGAGTCCACAACTAACGTAACAACGGAGGAGCAAGCTACAGGAAGTACCACAATGACGGAACCTATAATTAACGTTACTAGTAAAGAAGCGACAATTAACGCGACTACCATCGAACAAACCGTAAATGTAACGACGAAGGAACATAATGCAAACGCAACTTCAATGGAGCTGACAACAAAAATAACTACGAAGGAACCAACAATTAACGCAACTTCGGCAGAACATTCAACTAAACTAACTACGACAGAACAACCAGCAAACCTTACCGCGAGTGAAGAAACGATGGAAATTACAACGAAAATTATTACGACAGAGTCCACAACTAACGTAACAACAGAGCAAGCTACAGGAAGTACTACAATGAGGGAACCCATAACTAACGTTACTAGTAAAGGAGCGACAATTAACGCGACTACCATCGAACAAACCGTAAATGTAACGACGCAGGAACATAATGCAAACGCAACTTCAATGGAGCTGACAACAAAAATAACTACGAAGGAAACGACAATTAACGCAACTTCGGCAGAACCTTCAACTAAACTAACTAGGACAGAACAAGCAGCAAACCTTACGTCGGGTGAAGAAACAATGGAAAATGCAAAGAACATTACTGCGACCGAGTCCACAACCAACATAACAGCGGAGCATGCTACAGGAGGCACTACATTGACAGAACCTAGAATTAATGTTACTAGTAGGGAACCGACAATTAACGTGACTACAGCCGAACAAGCCGTTAACGTAACTACGGAGGAACCTGCTGCAAACCTAACATCAATGGAACTGACAACAAATGTAACTGCGAAGGAACCGACAATTAATGCAACTTCGGCAGAACCCTCTTCTAAACTAACTGCGACCGAACAAGCAGCAAACCATACGACGAGTGAAGACACGATGGAAACTACAACGAACATTACTACCACCGAGTCCACAACTAACGTAACAACGGAGCAAGCTACAGGAAGTACTACAATGACGGAACCTATAACTAACGTTACTAGTAGAGAACCTACAATTTACGCGACTACCACCCAACAAACCGTAAACGGAACGACGCAGGAACCTAATGCAAACGCAACATCAGTGGAACTGATAACAAATGTAACTCCGAAGGAACCGACAATGAACGAAACTTCGGCAAAACCTTCAACTAAACTAACTACGACAGAACAACCAGCAAACCTTACTACGGGTGAAGGAACAATGGAAACTACAAAGAACATTACTGCTACCGCGTCCACAACCAACATAACAACGGATCATGCTACAGGAGGCACTACATTGACGGAACCTAGAACTAACGTTACTAGAAGGGAACCGACAATTAACGCGACTGCAGCCGAACAAGCCGTAAATGTAATTACGGAGGAACCTACTGCAAACGCAACATCAATGGAACTGACAACAAATGTAACTACGAAGGAACCGATAATTAATGCAACTTCGGCAGAACTTTCAACTAAACTAACTACGACAGAACAACCAGCAAGCCTTACGACGGGTGAAGAAACAATGGAAACTACAAAGAACATTACTGCGACCGAGTCCACAACCAACATAGCAACGGAGCATGCTACAGGAGGCACTGCATTGACGGAACATAGAACTATCGCTACTAGTAGGGAACCGACAATTAACGCGACTACAGCCGAACAAGCTGTAAACGTAACTACGGAGGAACCTGCTGCAAACCTAACATCAATGGAACTGACAACAAATGTAACTGCGAAGGAACCGACAATTAATGCAACTTCGGCAGAACCCTCTTCTAAACTAACTACGGCAGAACAACCAGCAAACCTTACGACGAGTGAAGACACGATGGAAATTACAACGAACATTACTACAACCGAGTCCGCAACTAACGTAACAACGGAGCAAGCTACAGGAAGTACTACAATGACTGAATCTATAACTAACGTCACTAGTAGAGAATCGACAATTTACGCGACTACCACCGAACAAACCGTAAACTTAACGACGAAGGAACCTAATGCAAACGCAACTTCAATGGAACTGACAACAAAAATACCCACGAAGGAACCGACAATTAACGCAACTTCGGCAGAACCTTCAACTAAACTAACTACGACAGAACAACCAGCAAACCTTACGACGGGTGAAGAAACAATGGAAACTACAAAAAACATTACTGCGACCGAGTCCACAACCAACATAGCAACGGAGCATGCTACAGGAGGCACTGCATTGACGGAACATAGAACTAACGCTACTAGTAGGGAACCGACAATTAACGGGACTACAGCCGAACAAGCCGTTAACGTAACTACGGAGGAACCTGCTGCAAACCTAACATCAATGGAACTGACAACAAATATAACTGCGAAGGAACCGACAATTAATGCAACTTCGGCAGAACCCTCTTCTAAACTAACTGCGAGCGAACAACCAGCAAACCATACGACGAGTGAAGACACGATGGAAACTACAACCAACATTACTACGACCGAGTCCACAACTAACGTAACAACGGAGCAAGCTACTGGAAGTACTACAATGACGGAACCTATAACTAACGTTACTAGTAGAGAACCGACAATTTACGCGACTACCACCGAACAAACCGTAAACGGAACGACGCAGGAACCCAATGCAAACGCAACATCAGTGGAACTGATAACAAATGTAACTACGAAGGAACCGACAATGACCGAAACTTCGGCAAAACCTTCAACTAAACTAACTACGACAGAACAACCAGCAAACCTTACTACGGGTGAAGGAACAATGGAAACTACAAAGAACATTACTGCTACCGCGTCCACAACCAACATAACAACGGATCATGCTACAGGAGGCACTACATTGACGGAACCTAGAACTAACGTTACTAGAAGGGAAGCGACAATTAACGCGACTGCAGCCGAACAAGCCGTAAATGTAATTACGGAGGAACCTACTGCAAACGCAACATCAATGGAACTGACAACAAATGTAACTACGAAGGAACCGATAATTAATGCAACTTCGGCAGAACTTTCAACTAAACTAACTACGACAGAACAACCAGCAAGCCTTATGACGGGTGAAGAAACAATGGAAACTACAAAGAACATTACTGCGACCGAGTCCACAACCAACATAGCAACGGAGCATGCTACAGGAGGCACTGCATTGACGGAACATAGAACTAACGCTACTAGTAGGGAACCGACAATTAACGCGACTACAGCCGAACAAGCTGTAAACGTAACTACGGAGGAACCTGCTGCAAACCTAACATCAATGGAACTGACAACAAATGTAACTGCGAAGGAACCGACAATTAATGCAACTTCGGCAGAACCCTCTTCTAAACTAACTACGGCAGAACAACCAGCAAACCTTACGACGAGTGAAGACACGATGGAAATTACAACGAACATTACTACAACCGAGTCCACAACTAACGTAACAACGGAGCAAGCTACAGGAAGTACTACAATGACTGAATCTATAACTAACGTCACTAGTAGAGAATCGACAATTTACGCGACTACCACCGAACAAACCGTAAACTTAACGACGAAGGAACCTAATGCAAACGCAACTTCAATGGAACTGACAACAAAAATACCCACGAAGGAACCGACAATTAACGCAACTTCGGCAGAACCTTCAACTAAACTAACTACGACAGAACAACCAGCAAACCTTACGACGGGTGAAGAAACAATGGAAACTACAAAGAACATTACTGCGACCGAGTCCACAACCAACATAGCAACGGAGCATGCTACAGGAGGCACTGCATTGACGGAACATAGAACTAACGCTACTAGTAGGGAACCGACAATTAACGGGACTACAGCCGAACAAGCCGTTAACGTAACTACGGAGGAACCTGCTGCAAACCTAACATCAATGGAACTGACAACAAATATAACTGCGAAGGAACCGACAATTAATGCAACTTCGGCAGAACCCTCTTCTAAACTAACTGCGAGCGAACAACCAGCAAACCATACGACGAGTGAAGACACGATGGAAACTACAACCAATATTACTACGACCGAGTCCACAACTAACGTAACAACGGAGCAAGCTACTGGAAGTACTACAATGACGGAACCTATAACTAACGTTACTAGTAGAGAACCGACAATTTACGCGACTACCACCGAACAAACCGTAAACGGAACGACGCAGGAACCCAGTGCAAACGCAACATCAGTGGAACTGATAACAAATGTAACTACGAAGGAACCGACAATGACCGAAACTTCGGCAAAACCTTCAACTAAACTAACTACGACAGAACAACCAGCAAACCTTACTACGGGTGAAGGAACAATGGAAACTACAAAGAACATTACTGCGACCGCGTCCACAACCAACATAACAACGGATCATGCTACAGGAGGCACTACATTGACGGAACCTAGAACCAACGTTACTAGCAGGGAACCGACAATTAACGCGACTGCAGCCCAACAAGCCGTAAATGTAATTACGGAGGAACCTACTGCAAACGCAACATCAATGGAACTGACAACAAATGTAACTACGAAGGAACCGATAATTAATGCAACTTCGGCAGAACTTTCAACTAAACTAACTACGACAGAACAACCAGCAAGCCTTACGACGGGTGAAGAAACAATGGAAACTACAAAGAACATTACTGCGACCGAGTCCACAACCAACATAGCAACGGAGCATGCTACAGGAGGCACTGCATTGACGGAACATAGAACTAACGCTACTAGTAGGGAACCGACAATTAACGCGACTACAGCCGAACAAGCTGTAAACGTAACTACGGAGGAACCTGCTGCAAACCTAACATCAATGGAACTGACAACAAATGTAACTGCGAAGGAACCGACAATTAATGCAACTTCGGCAGAACCCTCTTCTAAACTAACTACGGCAGAACAACCAGCAAACCTTACGACGAGTGAAGACACGATGGAAATTACAACGAACATTACTACAACCGAGTCCACAACTAACGTAACAACGGAGCAAGCTACAGGAAGTACTACAATGACTGAATCTATAACTAACGTCACTAGTAGAGAATCGACAATTTACGCGACTACCACCGAACAAACCGTAAACTTAACGACGAAGGAACCTAATGCAAACGCAACTTCAATGGAACTGACAACAAAAATACCCACGAAGGAACCGACAACTAACGCAACTTCGGCAGAACCTTCAACTAAACTAACTACGACAGAACAACCAGCAAACCTTACGACGGGTGAAGAAACAATGGAAACTACAAAGAACATTACTGCGACCGAGTCCACAACCAACATAGCAACGGAGCATGCTACAGGAGGCACTGCATTGACGGAACATAGAACTAACGCTACTAGTAGGGAACCGACAATTAACGGGACTACAGCCGAACAAGCCGTTAACGTAACTACGGAGGAACCTGCTGCAAACCTAACATCAATGGAACTGACAACAAATATAACTGCGAAGGAACCGACAATTAATGCAACTTCGGCAGAACCCTCTTCTAAACTAACTGCGAGCGAACAACCAGCAAACCATACGACGAGTGAAGACACGATGGAAACTACAACCAACATTACTACGACCGAGTCCACAACTAACGTAACAACGGAGCAAGCTACTGGAAGTACTACAATGACGGAACCTATAACTAACGTTACTAGTAGAGAACCGACAATTTACGCGACTACCACCGAACAAACCGTAAACGGAACGACGCAGGAACCCAATGCAAACGCAACATCAGTGGAACTGATAACAAATGTAACTACGAAGGAACCGACAATGACCGAAACTTCGGCAAAACCTTCAACTAAACTAACTACGACAGAACAACCAGCAAACCTTACTACGGGTGAAGGAACAATGGAAACTACAAAGAACATTACTGCGACCGCGTCCACAACCAACATAACAACGGATCATGCTACAGGAGGCACTACATTGACGGAACCTAGAACCAACGTTACTAGCAGGGAACCGACAATTAACGCGACTGCAGCCCAACAAGCCGTAAATGTAACTACGGAGGAACCTACTGCAAACGCAACATCAATGGAACTGACAACAAATGTAACTACGAAGGAACCGATAATTAATGCAACTTCGGCAGAACTTTCAACTAAACTAACTACGACAGAACAACCAGCATATCTTACGACGAGTGAAGCAACGATGGAAATTGCAATGAACATAACTACGACCGAGTCCAAAACTAACGTAACAACGGAGGAGCAAGCTACAGGAAATACTACAATGACGGAACCTATAACTAACGTTACTAGTAAAGAAGCGACAATTAACACGACTACCATCGAACAAACCGTAAATGTAACGACGAAGGAACATAATGCAAACGCAACTTCAATGGAGCTGACAACAAAAATAACTACGAAGGAACCAACAATTAATGCAACTTCGGCAGAACCCTCTTCTAAACTAACTGCGGCCGAACAACCAGCAAACCATACGACGAGTGAAGACACGATGAAAACTACAACGAACATTACTACGACCGAGTCCACAACTAACGTAACAACGGAGCAAGCTACAGGAAGTACTACAATCATGGAACCTATAACTAACGTTACTAGTAGAGAACCGACAATTTACGCGACTACCACCGAACAAACCGTAAACGGAACGACGCAGGAACCTAATGCAAACGCAACATCAGTAGAACTGATAACAAATGTAACTACGAAGGAACCGACAATGATCGAAACTTGGGCAAAACCTTCAACTAAACTAACTACGACAGAACAACCAGCAAACCTTACTACGGGTGAAGGAACAATGGAAACTACAAAGAACATTACTGCGACCGCGTCCACAACCAACATAGCAACGGATCATGCTACAGGAGGCACTACATTGACGAAACCTAGAACTAACGTTACTAACAGGGAACCGACAATTAACGCGACTGCAGCCGAACAAGCCGTAAATGTAACTACGGAGGAACCTACTGCAAACGCAACATCAATGGAACTGACAACAAATGTAACTACGAAGGAACCGATAATTAATGCAACTTCGGCAGAACTTTCAACTAAACTAACTACGACAGAACCAGAATATCTTACGAGTGAAGCAACGGTGGAAATTACAATGAACATTACTACGACCGAGTCCACAACTAACGTAACAACGGAGGAGCAAGCTACAGGAAGTACTACAATGACGGAACCTATAACTAACGTTACTAGTAAAGAAGCGACAATTAACGCGACTACCATCGAACAAACCGTAAATGTAACGACGAAGGAACATAATGCAAACGCAACTTCAATGGAACTGACAACAAATGTAACTACGAAGGGACCGATAATTAATGCAACTTCGGCAGAAGTTTCAACTAAACTAACTACGGCAGAACAACCAGCAAACCTTACGACGAGTGAAGACACGATGGAAATTACAACGAACATTACTACAACCGAGTCCACAACTAACGTAACAACGGAGCAAGCTACAGGAAGTACTACAATGACTGAATCTATAACTAACGTCACTAGTAGAGAATCGACAATTTACGCGACTACCACCGAACAAACCGTAAACTTAACGACGAAGGAACCTAATGCAAACGCAACTTCAATGGAACTGACAACAAAAATACCCACGAAGGAACCGACAATTAACGCAACTTCGGCAGAACCTTCAACTAAACTAACTACGACAGAACAACCAGCAAACCTTACGACGGGTGAAGAAACAATGGAAACTACAAAGAACATTACTGCGACCGAGTCCACAACCAACATAGCAACGGAGCATGCTACAGGAGGCACTGCATTGACGGAACATAGAACTAACGCTACTAGTAGGGAACCGACAATTAACGGGACTACAGCCGAACAAGCCGTTAACGTAACTACGGAGGAACCTGCTGCAAACCTAACATCAATGGAACTGACAACAAATATAACTGCGAAGGAACCGACAATTAATGCAACTTCGGCAGAACCCTCTTCTAAACTAACTGCGAGCGAACAACCAGCAAACCATACGACGAGTGAAGACACGATGGAAACTACAACCAATATTACTACGACCGAGTCCACAACTAACGTAACAACGGAGCAAGCTACTGGAAGTACTACAATGACGGAACCTATAACTAACGTTACTAGTAGAGAACCGACAATTTACGCGACTACCACCGAACAAACCGTAAACGGAACGACGCAGGAACCCAGTGCAAACGCAACATCAGTGGAACTGATAACAAATGTAACTACGAAGGAACCGACAATGACCGAAACTTCGGCAAAACCTTCAACTAAACTAACTACGACAGAACAACCAGCAAACCTTACTACGGGTGAAGGAACAATGGAAACTACAAAGAACATTACTGCGACCGCGTCCACAACCAACATAACAACGGATCATGCTACAGGAGGCACTACATTGACGGAACCTAGAACCAACGTTGCTAGCAGGGAACCGACAATTAACGCGACTGCAGCCCAACAAGCCGTAAATGTAACTACGGAGGAACCTACTGCAAACGCAACATCAATGGAACTGACAACAAATGTAACTACGAAGGAACCGATAATTAATGCAACTTCGGCAGAACTTTCAACTAAACTAACTACGACAGAACAACCAGCAAGCCTTACGACGGGTGAAGAAACAATGGAAACTACAAAGAACATTACTGCGACCGAGTCCACAACCAACATAGCAACGGAGCATGCTACAGGAGGCACTGCATTGACGGAACATAGAACTAACGCTACTAGTAGGGAACCGACAATTAACGCGACTACAGCCGAACAAGCTGTAAACGTAACTACGGAGGAACCTGCTGCAAACCTAACATCAATGGAACTGACAACAAATGTAACTGCGAAGGAACCGACAATTAATGCAACTTCGGCAGAACCCTCTTCTAAACTAACTACGGCAGAACAACCAGCAAACCTTACGACGAGTGAAGACACGATGGAAATTACAACGAACATTACTACAACCGAGTCCACAACTAACGTAACAACGGAGCAAGCTACAGGAAGTACTACAATGACTGAATCTATAACTAACGTCACTAGTAGAGAATCGACAATTTACGCGACTACCACCGAACAAACCGTAAACTTAACGACGAAGGAACCTAATGCAAACGCAACTTCAATGGAACTGACAACAAAAATACCCACGAAGGAACCGACAACTAACGCAACTTCGGCAGAACCTTCAACTAAACTAACTACGACAGAACAACCAGCAAACCTTACGACGGGTGAAGAAACAATGGAAACTACAAAGAACATTACTGCGACCGAGTCCACAACCAACATAGCAACGGAGCATGCTACAGGAGGCACTGCATTGACGGAACATAGAACTAACGCTACTAGTAGGGAACCGACAATTAACGGGACTACAGCCGAACAAGCCGTTAACGTAACTACGGAGGAACCTGCTGCAAACCTAACATCAATGGAACTGACAACAAATATAACTGCGAAGGAACCGACAATTAATGCAACTTCGGCAGAACCCTCTTCTAAACTAACTGCGAGCGAACAACCAGCAAACCATACGACGAGTGAAGACACGATGGAAACTACAACCAACATTACTACGACCGAGTCCACAACTAACGTAACAACGGAGCAAGCTACTGGAAGTACTACAATGACGGAACCTATAACTAACGTTACTAGTAGAGAACCGACAATTTACGCGACTACCACCGAACAAACCGTAAACGGAACGACGCAGGAACCCAATGCAAACGCAACATCAGTGGAACTGATAACAAATGTAACTACGAAGGAACCGACAATGACCGAAACTTCGGCAAAACCTTCAACTAAACTAACTACGACAGAACAACCAGCAAACCTTACTACGGGTGAAGGAACAATGGAAACTACAAAGAACATTACTGCGACCGCGTCCACAACCAACATAACAACGGATCATGCTACAGGAGGCACTACATTGACGGAACCTAGAACCAACGTTACTAGCAGGGAACCGACAATTAACGCGACTGCAGCCCAACAAGCCGTAAATGTAACTACGGAGGAACCTACTGCAAACGCAACATCAATGGAACTGACAACAAATGTAACTACGAAGGAACCGATAATTAATGCAACTTCGGCAGAACTTTCAACTAAACTAACTACGACAGAACAACCAGCATATCTTACGACGAGTGAAGCAACGATGGAAATTGCAATGAACATAACTACGACCGAGTCCAAAACTAACGTAACAACGGAGGAGCAAGCTACAGGAAATACTACAATGACGGAACCTATAACTAACGTTACTAGTAAAGAAGCGACAATTAACACGACTACCATCGAACAAACCGTAAATGTAACGACGAAGGAACATAATGCAAACGCAACTTCAATGGAGCTGACAACAAAAATAACTACGAAGGAACCAACAATTAATGCAACTTCGGCAGAACCCTCTTCTAAACTAACTGCGGCCGAACAACCAGCAAACCATACGACGAGTGAAGACACGATGAAAACTACAACGAACATTACTACGACCGAGTCCACAACTAACGTAACAACGGAGCAAGCTACAGGAAGTACTACAATCATGGAACCTATAACTAACGTTACTAGTAGAGAACCGACAATTTACGCGACTACCACCGAACAAACCGTAAACGGAACGACGCAGGAACCTAATGCAAACGCAACATCAGTAGAACTGATAACAAATGTAACTACGAAGGAACCGACAATGATCGAAACTTGGGCAAAACCTTCAACTAAACTAACTACGACAGAACAACCAGCAAACCTTACTACGGGTGAAGGAACAATGGAAACTACAAAGAACATTACTGCGACCGCGTCCACAACCAACATAGCAACGGATCATGCTACAGGAGGCACTACATTGACGAAACCTAGAACTAACGTTACTAACAGGGAACCGACAATTAACGCGACTGCAGCCGAACAAGCCGTAAATGTAACTACGGAGGAACCTACTGCAAACGCAACATCAATGGAACTGACAACAAATGTAACTACGAAGGAACCGATAATTAATGCAACTTCGGCAGAACTTTCAACTAAACTAACTACGACAGAACCAGAATATCTTACGAGTGAAGCAACGGTGGAAATTACAATGAACATTACTACGACCGAGTCCACAACTAACGTAACAACGGAGGAGCAAGCTACAGGAAGTACTACAATGACGGAACCTATAACTAACGTTACTAGTAAAGAAGCGACAATTAACGCGACTACCATCGAACAAACCGTAAATGTAACGACGAAGGAACATAATGCAAACGCAACTTCAATGGAACTGACAACAAATGTAACTACGAAGGGACCGATAATTAATGCAACTTCGGCAGAAGTTTCAACTAAACTAACTACGGCAGAACAACCAGCAAACCTTACGACGAGTGAAGACACGATGGAAATTACAACGAACATTACTACAACCGAGTCCACAACTAACGTAACAACGGAGCAAGCTACAGGAAGTACTACAATGACTGAATCTATAACTAACGTCACTAGTAGAGAATCGACAATTTACGCGACTACCACCGAACAAACCGTAAACTTAACGACGAAGGAACCTAATGCAAACGCAACTTCAATGGAACTGACAACAAAAATACCTACGAAGGAACCGACAATTAACGCAACTTCGGCAGAACCTTCAACTAAACTAACTACGACAGAACAACCAGCAAACCTTACGACGGGTGAAGAAACAATGGAAACTACAAAGAACATTACTGCGACCGAGTCCACAACCAACATAGCAACGGAGCATGCTACAGGAGGCACTGCATTGACGGAACATAGAACTAACGCTACTAGTAGGGAACCGACAATTAACGGGACTACAGCCGAACAAGCCGTTAACGTAACTACGGAGGAACCTGCTGCAAACCTAACATCAATGGAACTGACAACAAATATAACTGCGAAGGAACCGACAATTAATGCAACTTCGGCAGAACCCTCTTCTAAACTAACTGCGAGCGAACAACCAGCAAACCATACGACGAGTGAAGACACGATGGAAACTACAACCAACATTACTACGACCGAGTCCACAACTAACGTAACAACGGAGCAAGCTACTGGAAGTACTACAATGACGGAACCTATAACTAACGTTACTAGTAGAGAACCGACAATTTACGCGACTACCACCGAACAAACCGTAAACGGAACGACGCAGGAACCCAATGCAAACGCAACATCAGTGGAACTGATAACAAATGTAACTACGAAGGAACCGACAATGACCGAAACTTCGGCAAAACCTTCAACTAAACTAACTACGACAGAACAACCAGCAAACCTTACTACGGGTGAAGGAACAATGGAAACTACAAAGAACATTACTGCGACCGCGTCCACAACCAACATAACAACGGATCATGCTACAGGAGGCACTACATTGACGGAACCTAGAACCAACGTTGCTAGCAGGGAACCGACAATTAACGCGACTGCAGCCCAACAAGCCGTAAATGTAACTACGGAGGAACCTACTGCAAACGCAACATCAATGGAACTGACAACAAATGTAACTACGAAGGAACCGATAATTAATGCAACTTCGGCAGAACTTTCAACTAAACTAACTACGACAGAACAACCAGCATATCTTACGACGAGTGAAGCAACGATGGAAATTGCAATGAACATAACTACGACCGAGTCCAAAACTAACGTAACAACGGAGGAGCAAGCTACAGGAAATACTACAATGACGGAACCTATAACTAACGTTACTAGTAAAGAAGCGACAATTAACACGACTACCATCGAACAAACTGTAAATGTAACGACGAAGGAACATAATGCAAACGCAACTTCAATGGAGCTGACAACAAAAATAACTACGAAGGAACTAACAATTAATGCAACTTCGGCAGAACCCTCTTCTAAACTAACTGCGGCCGAACAACCAGCAAACCATACGACGAGTGAAGACACGATGAAAACTACAACGAACATTACTACGACCGAGTCCACAACTAACGTAACAACGGAGCAAGCTACAGGAAGTACTACAATGATGGAACCTATAACTAACGTTACTAGTAGAGAACCGACAATTTACGCGACTACCACCGAACAAACCGTAAACGGAACGACGCAGGAACCTAATGCAAACGCAACATCAGTAGAACTGATAACAAATGTAACTACGAAGGAACCGACAATGAACGAAACTTCGGCAAAACCTTCAACTAAACTAACTACGACAGAACAACCAGCAAACCTTACTACGGGTGAAGGAACAATGGAAACTACAAAGAACATTACTGCGACCGCGTCCACAACCAACATAACAACGGATCATGCTACAGGAGGCACTACATTGACGAAACCTAGAACTAACGTTACTAGCAGGGAACCGACAATTAACGCGACTGCAGCCGAACAAGCCGTAAATGTAACTACGGAGGAACCTACTGCAAACGCAACATCAATGGAACTGACAACAAATGTAACTACGAAGGAACCGATAATTAATGCAACTTCGGCAGAACTTTCAACTAAACTAACTACGACAGAACAACCAGAATATCTTACGAGTGAAGCAACGGTGGAAATTACAATGAACATTACTACGCCCGAGTCCACAACTAACGTAACAACGGAGGAGCAAGCTACAGGAAGTACTACAATGACGGAACCTATAACTAACGTTACTAGTAAAGAAGCGACAATTAACGCGACTACCATCGAACAAACCGTAAATGTAACGACGAAGGAACATAATGCAAACGCAACTTCAATGGAACTGACAACAAATGTAACTACGAAGGGACCGATAATTAATGCAACTTCGGCAGAAGTTTCAACTAAACTAACTACGGCAGAACAACCAGCAAACCTTACGACGAGTGAAGACACGATGGAAATTACAACGAACATTACTACAACCGAGTCCACAACTAACGTAACAACGGAGCAAGCTACAGGAAGTACTACAATGACTGAATCTATAACTAACGTCACTAGTAGAGAATCGACAATTTACGCGACTACCACCGAACAAACCGTAAACTTAACGACGAAGGAACCTAATGCAAACGCAACTTCAATGGAACTGACAACAAAAATACCTACGAAGGAACCGACAATTAACGCAACTTCGGCAGAACCTTCAACTAAACTAACTACGACAGAACAACCAGCAAACCTTACGACGGGTGAAGAAACAATGGAAACTACAAAGAACATTACTGCGACCGAGTCCACAACCAACATAGCAACGGAGCATGCTACAGGAGGCACTGCATTGACGGAACATAGAACTAACGCTACTAGTAGGGAACCGACAATTAACGGGACTACAGCCGAACAAGCCGTTAACGTAACTACGGAGGAACCTGCTGCAAACCTAACATCAATGGAACTGACAACAAATATAACTGCGAAGGAACCGACAATTAATGCAACTTCGGCAGAACCCTCTTCTAAACTAACTGCGAGCGAACAACCAGCAAACCATACGACGAGTGAAGACACGATGGAAACTACAACCAACATTACTACGACCGAGTCCACAACTAACGTAACAACGGAGCAAGCTACTGGAAGTACTACAATGACGGAACCTATAACTAACGTTACTAGTAGAGAACCGACAATTTACGCGACTACCACCGAACAAACCGTAAACGGAACGACGCAGGAACCCAATGCAAACGCAACATCAGTGGAACTGATAACAAATGTAACTACGAAGGAACCGACAATGACCGAAACTTCGGCAAAACCTTCAACTAAACTAACTACGACAGAACAACCAGCAAACCTTACTACGGGTGAAGGAACAATGGAAACTACAAAGAACATTACTGCGACCGCGTCCACAACCAACATAACAACGGATCATGCTACAGGAGGCACTACATTGACGGAACCTAGAACCAACGTTACTAGCAGGGAACCGACAATTAACGCGACTGCAGCCCAACAAGCCGTAAATGTAACTACGGAGGAACCTACTGCAAACGCAACATCAATGGAACTGACAACAAATGTAACTACGAAGGAACCGATAATTAATGCAACTTCGGCAGAACTTTCAACTAAACTAACTACGACAGAACAACCAGCATATCTTACGACGAGTGAAGCAACGATGGAAATTGCAATGAACATAACTACGACCGAGTCCAAAACTAACGTAACAACGGAGGAGCAAGCTACAGGAAATACTACAATGACGGAACCTATAACTAACGTTACTAGTAAAGAAGCGACAATTAACACGACTACCATCGAACAAACTGTAAATGTAACGACGAAGGAACATAATGCAAACGCAACTTCAATGGAGCTGACAACAAAAATAACTACGAAGGAACCAACAATTAATGCAACTTCGGCAGAACCCTCTTCTAAACTAACTGCGGCCGAACAACCAGCAAACCATACGACGAGTGAAGACACGATGAAAACTACAACGAACATTACTACGACCGAGTCCACAACTAACGTAACAACGGAGCAAGCTACAGGAAGTACTACAATGATGGAACCTATAACTAACGTTACTAGTAGAGAACCGACAATTTACGCGACTACCACCGAACAAACCGTAAACGGAACGACGCAGGAACCTAATGCAAACGCAACATCAGTAGAACTGATAACAAATGTAACTACGAAGGAACCGACAATGAACGAAACTTCGGCAAAACCTTCAACTAAACTAACTACGACAGAACAACCAGCAAACCTTACTACGGGTGAAGGAACAATGGAAACTACAAAGAACATTACTGCGACCGCGTCCACAACCAACATAACAACGGATCATGCTACAGGAGGCACTACATTGACGAAACCTAGAACTAACGTTACTAGCAGGGAACCGACAATTAACGCGACTGCAGCCGAACAAGCCGTAAATGTAACTACGGAGGAACCTACTGCAAACGCAACATCAATGGAACTGACAACAAATGTAACTACGAAGGAACCGATAATTAATGCAACTTCGGCAGAACTTTCAACTAAACTAACTACGACAGAACAACCAGAATATCTTACGAGTGAAGCAACGGTGGAAATTACAATGAACATTACTACGACCGAGTCCACAACTAACGTAACAACGGAGGAGCAAGCTACAGGAAGTACTACAATGACGGAACCTATAACTAACGTTACTAGTAAAGAAGCGACAATTAACGCGACTACCATCGAACAAACCGTAAATGTAACGACGAAGGAACATAATGCAAACGCAACTTCAATGGAACTGACAACAAATGCAACTACGAAGGGACCGATAATTAATGCAACTTCGGCAGAACCCTCTTCTAAACTAACTACGGCAGAACAACCAGCAAACCTTACGACGAGTGAAGACACGATGGAAATTACAACGAACATTACTACAACCGAGTCCACAACTAACGTAACAACGGAGCAAGCTACAGGAAGTACTACAATGACTGAATCTATAACTAACGTCACTAGTAGAGAATCGACAATTTACGCGACTACCACCGAACAAACCGTAAACTTAACGACGAAGGAACCTAATGCAAACGCAACTTCAATGGAACTGACAACAAAAATACCCACGAAGGAACCGACAATTAACGCAACTTCGGCAGAACCTTCAACTAAACTAACTACGACAGAACAACCAGCAAACCTTACGACGGGTGAAGAAACAATGGAAACTACAAAGAACATTACTGCGACCGAGTCCACAACCAACATAGCAACGGAGCATGCAACAGGAGGCACTGCATTGACGGAACATAGAACTAACGCTACTAGTAGGGAACCGACAATTAACGGGACTACAGCCGAACGAGCCGTTAACGTAACTACGGAGGAACCTGCTGCAAACCTAACATCAATGGAACTGACAACAAATATAACTGCGAAGGAACCGACAATTAATGCAACTTCGGCAGAACCCTCTTCTAAACTAACTGCGAGCGAACAACCAGCAAACCATACGACGAGTGAAGACACGATGGAAACTACAACCAACATTACTACGACCGAGTCCACAACTAACGTAACAACGGAGCAAGCTACAGGAAGTACTACAATGATGGAACCTATAACTAACGTTACTAGTAGAGAACCGACAATTTACGCGACGACCACCGAACAAACCGTAAACGGAACGACGCAGGAACCCAATGCAAACGCAACATCAGTGGAACTGATAACAAATGTAACTACGAAGGAACCGAGAATGACCGAAACTTCGGCAAAACCTTCAACTAAACTAACTACGACAGAACAACCAGCAAACCTTACTACGGGTGAAGGAACAATGGAAACTACAAATAACATTACTGCGACCGCGTCCACAACCAACATAACAACGGATCATGCTACAGGAGGCACTACATTGACGGAACCTAGAACCAACGTTACTAGCAGGGAACCGACAATTAACGCGACTGCAGCCCAACAAGCCGTAAATGTAACTACGGAGGAACCTACTGCAAACGCAACATCAATGGAACTGACAACAAATGTAACTACGAAGGAACCGATAATTAATGCAACTTCGGCAGAACTTTCAACTAAACTAACTACGACAGAACAACCAGCATATCTTACGACGAGTGAAGCAACGATGGAAATTGCAATGAACATAACTACGACCGAGTCCACAACTAACGTAACAACGGAGGAGCAAGCTACAGGAAATACTACAATGACGGAACCTATAACTAACGTTACTAGTAAAGAAGCGACAATTAACACGACTACCATCGAACAAACCGTAAATGTAACGACGAAGGAACATAATGCAAACGCAACTTCAATGGAGCTGACAACAAAAATAACTACGAAGGAACCAACAATTAATGCAACTTCGGCAGAACCCTCTTCGAAACTAACTACGGCCGAACAACCAGCAAACCATACGACGAGTGAAGACACGATGAAAACTACAACGAACATTACTACGACCGAGTCCACAACTAACGTAACAACGGAGCAAGCTACAGGAAGTACTACAATGATGGAACCTATAACTAACGTTACTAGTAGAGAACCGACAATTTACGCGACTACCACCGAACAAACCGTAAACGGAACGACGCAGGAACCTAATGCAAACGCAACATCAGTGGAACTGATAACAAATGTAACTACGAAGGAACCGACAATGAACGAAACTTCGGCAAAACCTTCAACTAAACTAACTACGACAGAACAACCAGCAAACCTTACTACGGGTGAAGGAACAATGGAAACTACAAAGAACATTACTGCGACCGCGTCCACAACCAACATAACAACGGATCATGCTACAGGAGGCACTACATTGACGAAACCTAGAACTAACGTTACTAGCAGGGAACCGACAATTAACGCGACTGCAGCCGAACAAGCCGTAAATGTAACTACGGAGGAACCTACTGCAAACGCAACATCAATGGAACTGACAACAAATGTAACTACGAAGGAACCGATAATTAATGCAACTTCGGCAGAACTTTCAACTAAACTAACTACGACAGAACAACCAGAATATCTTACGAGTGAAGAAACGGTGGAAATTACAATGAACATTACTACGACCGAGTCCACAACTAACGTAACAACGGAGGAGCAAGCTACAGGAAGTACTACAATGACGGAACCTATAACTAACGTTACTAGTAAAGAAGCGACAATTAACGCGACTACCATCGAACAAACCGTAAATGTAACGACGAAGGAACATAATGCAAACGCAACTTCAATGGAACTGACAACAAATGTAACTACGAAGGGACCGATAATTAATGCAACTTCGGCAGAAGTTTCAACTAAACTAACTACGGCAGAACAACCAGCAAACCTTACGACGAGTGAAGACACGATGGAAATTACAACGAACATTACTACAACCGAGTCCACAACTAACGTAACAACGGAGCAAGCTGCAGGAAGTACTACAATGACTGAATCTATAACTAACGTCACTAGTAGAGAATCGACAATTTACGCGACTACCACCGAACAAACCGTAAACTTAACGACGAAGGAACCTAATGCAAACGCAACTTCAATGGAACTGACAACAAAAATACCTACGAAGGAACCGACAATTAACGCAACTTCGGCAGAACCTTCAACTAAACTAACTACGACAGAACAACCAGCAAACCTTACGACGGGTGAAGAAACAATGGAAACAACAAAGAACATTACTGCGACCGAGTCCACAACCAACATAGCAACGGAGCATGCTACAGGAGGCACTGCATTGACGGAACATAGAGCTAACGCTACTAGTAGGGAACTGACAATTGACGCGACTACAGCCGAACAAGCTGTAAACGTAACTACGGAGGAACCTGCTGCAAACCCAACAGCAATGGAACTGACAACAAATGTAACTGCGAAGGAACCGACAATTAATGCAACTTCGGCAGAACCCTCTTCTAAACTAACTACGGCAGAACAACCAGCAAACCTTACGACGAGTGAAGACACGATGGAAATTACAACGAACATTACTACAACCGAGTCCACAACTAACGTAACAACGGAGCAAGCTACAGGAAGTACTACAATGACTGAATCTATAACTAACGTCACTAGTAGAGAATCGACAATTTACGCGACTACCACCGAACAAACCGTAAACGTAACGACGAAGGAACCTAATGCAAACGCAACTTCAACGCAAAACGCAATGGAACTGACAACAAAAATACCCACGAAGGAACCGACAATTAACGCAACTTCGGCAGAACCTTCAACTAAACTAACTACGACAGAACAACCAGCAAACCTTACGACGGGTGAAGAAACAATGGAAACTACAACGAACATTACTGCGACCGAGTCCACAACCAACATAGCAACGGAGCATGCTACAGGAGGCACTGCATTGACGGAACATAGAACTAACGCTACTAGTAGGGAACCGACAATTAACGGGACTACAGCCGAACAAGCCGTTAACGTAACTACGGAGGAACCTGCTGCAAACCTAACATCAATGGAACTGACAACAAATATAACTGCGAAGGAACCGACAATTAATGCAACTTCGGCAGAACCCTCTTCTAAACTAATAGCGAGCGAACAACCAGCAAACCATACGACGAGTGAAGACACGATGGAAACTACAACCAACATTACTACGACCGAGTCCACAACTAACGTAACAACGGAGCAAGCTACTGGAAGTACTACAATGGCGGAACCTATAACTAACGTTACTAGTAGAGAACCGACAATTTACGCGACGACCACGGAACAAACCGTAAACGGAACGACGCAGGAACCCAATGCAAACGCAACATCAGTGGAACTGATAACAAATGTAACTACGAAGGAACCGAGAATGACCGAAACTTCGGCAAAACCTTCAACTAAACTAACTACGACAGAACAACCAGCAAACCTTACTACGGGTGAAGGAACAATGGAAACTACAAATAACATTACTGCGACCGCGTCCACAACCAACATAACAACGGATCATGCTACAGGAGGCACTACATTGACGGAACCTAGAACCAACGTTACTAGCAGGGAACCGACAATTAACGCGACTGCAGCCCAACAAGCCGTAAATGTAACTACGGAGGAACCTACTGCAAACGCAACATCAATGGAACTGATAACAAATGTAACTACGAAGGAACCGATAATTAATGCAACTTCGGCAGAACTTTCAACTAAACTAACTACGACAGAACAACCAGCATATCTTACGACGAGTGAAGCAACGATGGAAATTGCAATGAACATAACTACGACCGAGTCCACAACTAACGTAACAACGGAGGAGCAAGCTACAGGAAATACTACAATGACGGAACCTATAACTAACGTTACTAGTAAAGAAGCGACAATTAACACGACTACCATCGAACAAACCGTAAATGTAACGACGAAGGAACATAATGCAAACGCAACTTCAATGGAGCTGACAACAAAAATAACTACGAAGGAACCAACAATTAATGCAACTTCGGCAGAACCCTCTTCGAAACTAACTACGGCCGAACAACCAGCAAACCATACGACGAGTGAAGACACGATGAAAACTACAACGAACATTACTACGACCGAGTCCACAACTAACGTAACAACGGAGCAAGCTACAGGAAGTACTACAATGAAGGAACCTATAACTAACGTTACTAGTAGAGAACCGACAATTTACGCGACTACCACCGAACAAACCGTAAACGGAACGACGCAGGAACCTAATGCAAACGCAACATCAGTGGAACTGATAACAAATGTAACTACGAAGGAACCGACAATGAACGAAACTTCGGCAAAACCTTCAACTAAACTAACTACGACAGAACAACCAGCAAACCTTACTACGGGTGAAGGAACAATGGAAACTACAAAGAACATTACTGCGACCGCGTCCACAACCAACATAACAACGGATCATGCTACAGGAGGCACTACATTGACGAAACCTAGAACTAACGTTACTAGCAGGGAACCGACAATTAACGCGACTGCAGCCGAACAAGCCGTAAATGTAACTACGGAGGAACCTACTGCAAACGCAACATCAATGGAACTGACAACAAATGTAACTACGAAGGAACCGATAATTAATGCAACTTCGGCAGAACTTTCAACTAAACTAACTACGACAGAACAACCAGAATATCTTACGAGTGAAGCAACGGTGGAAATTACAATGAACATTACTACGACCGAGTCCACAACTAACGTAACAACGGAGCTAGCTACAGGAAGTACTACAATGACTGAATCTATAACTAACGTCACTAGTAGAGAATCGACAATTTACGCGACTACCACCGAACAAACCGTAAACTTAACGACGAAGGAACCTAATGCAAACGCAACTTCAATGGAACTGACAACAAAAATACCTACGAAGGAACCGACAATTAACGCAACTTCGGCAGAACCTTCAACTAAACTAACTACGACAGAACAACCAGCAAACCTTACGACGGGTGAAGAAACAATGGAAACTACAAAGAACATTACTGCGACCGAGTCCACAACCAACATAGCAACGGAGCATGCTACAGGAGGCACTGCATTGACGGAACATAGAACTAACGCTACTAGTAGGGAACTGACAATTGACGCGACTAGAGCCGAACAAGCTGTAAACGTAACTACGGTGGAACCTGCTGCAAACCCAACAGCATTGGAACTGACAACAAATGTAACTGCGAAGGAACCGACAATTAATGCAACTTCGGCAGAACCCTCTTCTAAACTAACTACGGCAGAACAACCAGCAAACCTTACGACGAGTGAAGACACGATGGAAATTACAACGAACATTACTACAACCGAGTCCACAACTAACGTAACAACTGAGCAAGCTACAGGAAGTACTACAATGACTGAATCTATAACTAATGTCACTAGTAGAGAACCGACAATTTACGCGACTACCACCGAACAAACCGTAAACGGAACGACGCAGGAACCTAATGCAAACGCAACATCAGTGGAACTGATAACAAATGTAACTACGAAGGAACCGACAATGAACGAAACTTCGGCAAAACCTTCAACTAAACTAACTACGACAGAACAACCAGCAAACCTTACTACGGGTGAAGGAACAATGGAAACTACAAAGAACATTACTGCGACCGCGTCCACAACCAACATAACAACGGATCATGCTACAGGAGGCACTACATTGACGAAACCTAGAACTAACGTTACTAGCAGGGAACCGACAATTAACGCGACTGCAGCCGAACAAGCCGTAAATGTAACTACGGAGGAACCTACTGCAAACGCAACATCAATGGAACTGACAACAAATGTAACTACGAAGGAACCGATAATTAATGCAACTTCGGCAGAACTTTCAACTAAACTAACTACGACAGAACAACCAGAATATCTTACGAGTGAAGCAACGGTGGAAATTACAATGAACATTACTACGACCGAGTCCACAACTAACGTAACAACGGAGGAGCAAGCTTCAGGAAGTACTACAATGACGGAACCTATAACTAACGTTACTAGGAAAGAAGCGACAATTAACCCGACTACCATCGAACAAACCGTAAATGTAACGACGAAGGAACATAATGCAAACGCAACTTCAATGGAACTGACAACAAATGTAACTACGGAGGGACCGATAATTAATGCAACTTCGGCAGAAGTTTCAACTAAACTAACTACGGCAGAACAACCAGCAAACCTTACGACGAGTGAAGACACGATGGAAATTACAACGAACATTACTACAACCGAGTCCACAACTAACGTAACAACGGAGCAAGCTACAGGAAGTACTACAATGACTGAATCTATAACTAACGTCACTAGTAGAGAATCGACAATTTACGCGACTACCACCGAACAAACCGTAAACTTAACGACGAAGGAACCTAATGCAAACGCAACTTCAATGAAACTGACAACAAAAATACCTACGAAGGAACCGACAATTAACGCAACTTCGGCAGAACCTTCAACTAAACTAACTACGACAGAACAACCAGCAAACCTTACGACGGGTGAAGAAACAATGGAAACTACAAAGAACATTACTGCGACCGAGTCCACAACCAACATTGCAACGGAGCATGCTACAGGAGGCACTGCATTGACGGAACATAGAACTAACGCTACTAGTAGGGAACTGACAATTAACGCGACTACAGCCGAACAAGCTGTAAACGTAACTACGGAGGAACCTGCTGCAAACCTAACATCAATGGAACTGACAACAAATGTAACTGCGAAGGAACCGACAATTAATGCAACTTCGGCAGAACCCTCTTCTAAACTAACTACGGCAGAACAACCAGCAAACCTTACGACGAGTGAAGACACGATGGAAATTACAACGAACATTACTACAACCGAGTCCACAACTAACGTAACAACGGAGCAAGCTACAGGAAGTACTACAATGACTGAATCTATAACTAACGTCACTAGTAGAGAATCGACAATTTACGCGACTACCACCGAACAAACCGTAAACTTAACGACGAAGGAACCTAATGCAAACGCAACTTCAATGGAACTGACAACAAAAATACCTACGAAGGAACCGACAATTAACGCAACTTCGGCAGAAACTTCAACTAAACTAACTACGACAGAACAACCAGCAAACCTTACGACGGGTGAAGAAACAATGGAAACTACAAAGAACATTATTGCGACCGAGTCCACAACCAACATAGCAACGGAGCATGCTACAGGAGGCACTGCATTGACGGAACATACAACTAACGCTACTAGTAGGGAACCGACAATTAACGGGACTACAGCCGAACAAGCCGTTAACGTAACTACGGAGGAACCTGCTGCAATCCTAACATCAATGGAACTGACAACAAATATAACTGCGAAGGAACCGACAATTAATGCAACTTCGGCAGAACCCTCTTCTATACTAACTGCGAGCGAACAACCAGCAAACCATACGACGAGTGAAGACACGATGGAAACTACAACCAACATTACTACGACCGAGTCCACAACTAACGTAACAACGGAGCAAGCTACTGGAAGTACTACAATGACGGAACCTATAACTAACGTTACTAGTAGAGAACCGACAATTTACGCGACTACCACCGAACAAACCGTAAACGGAACGACGCAGGAACCCAATGCAAACGCAACATCAGTGGAACTGATAACAAATGTAACTACGAAGGGACCGACAATGACCGAAACTTCGGCGAAACCTTCAACTAAACTAACTACGACAGAACAACCAGCAAACCTTACTACGGGTGAAGGAACAATGGAAACTACAAAGAACATTACTGCGACCGCGTCCACAACCAATATAATAACGGATCATGCTACAGGAGGCACTACATTGACGGAACCTAGAACTAACGTTACTAGCAGGGAACCGACAATTAACGCGACTGCAGCCGAACAAGCTGTAAATGTAACTACGGAGGAACCTACTGCAAACGCAACATCAATGGAACTGACAACAAATGTAACTACGAAGGAACCGATAATTAATGCAACTTCGGCAGAACTTTCAACTAAACTAACTACGACAGAACAACCAGAATATCTTACGACGAGTGAAGCAACGGTGGAAATTACAATGAACATTACTACGACCGAGTCCACAACTAACGTAACAACGGAGGAGCAAGCTACAGGAAGTACTACAATGACGGAACCTATAACTAACGTTACTAGTAAAGAAGCGACAATTAACGCGACTACCATCGAACAAACCGTAAATGTAACGACGAAGGAACATAATGCAAACGCAACTTCAATGGAACTGACAACAGCAGAAGTTTCAACTAAACTAACTACGGCAGAACAACCAGCAAACCTTACGACGAGTGAAGACACGATGGAAATTACAACGAACATTACTACAACCGAGTCCACAACTAACGTAACAACGGAGCAAGCTACAGGAAGTACTACAATGACTGAATCTATAACTAACGTCACTAGTAGAGAATCGACAATTTACGCGACTACCACCGAACAAACCGTAAACTTAACGACGAAGGAACCTAATGCAAACGCAACTTCAGTGAAACTGACAACAAAAATACCTACGAAGGAACCGACAATTAACGCAACTTCGGCAGAACCTTCAACTAAACTAACTACGACAGAACAACCAGCAAACCTTACGACGGGTGAAGAAACAATGGAAACTACAAAGAACATTACTGCGACCGAGTCCACAACCAACATAGCAACGGAGCATGCTACAGGAGGCACTGCATTGACGGAACATAGAACTAACGCTACTAGTAGGGAACTGACAATTAACGCGACTACAGCCGAACAAGCTGTAAACGTAACTACGGAGGAATCTGCTGCAAACCTAACATCAATGGAACTGACAACAAATGTAACTGCGAAGGAACCGACAATTAATGCAACTTCGGCAGAACCCTCTTCTAAACTAACTACGGCAGAACAGCCAGCAAACCTTACGACGAGTGAAGACACGATGGAAATTACAACGAACATTACTACAACCGAGTCCACAACTAACGTAACAACGGAGCAAGCTACAGGAAGTACTACAATGACTGAATCTATAACTAACGTCACTAGTAGAGAATCGACAATTTACGCGACTACCACCGAACAAACCGTAAACTTAACGACGAAGGAACCTAATGCAAACGCAACTTCAATGGAACTGACAACAAAAATACCTACGAAGGAACCGACAATTAACGCAACTTCGGCAGAAACTTCAACTAAACTAACTACGACAGAACAACCAGCAAACCTTACGACGGGTGAAGAAACAATGGAAACTACAAAGAACATTACTGCGACCGAGTCCACAACCAACATAGCAACGGAGCATGCTACAGGAGGCACTGCATTGACGGAACATAGAACTAACGCTACTAGTAGGGAACCGACAATTAACGGGACTACAGCCGAACAAGCCGTTAACGTAACTACGGAGGAACCTGCTGCAAACCTAACATCAATGGAACTGACAACAAATATAACTGCGAAGGAACCGAAAATTAATGCAACTTCGGCAGAACCCTCTTCTATACTAACTGCGAGCGAACAACCAGCAAACCATACGACGAGTGAAGACACGATGGAAACTACAACCAACATTACTACGACCGAGTCCACAACTAACGTAACAAGGGAGCAAGCTACTGGAAGTACTACAATGACGGAACCTATAACTAACGTTACTAGTAGAGAACCGACAATTTACGCGACTACCACCGAACAAACCGTAAACGGAACGACGCAGGAACCCAATGCAAACGCAACATCAGTGGAACTGATAACAAATGTAACTACGAAGGGACCGACAATGACCGAAACTTCGGCGAAACCTTCAACTAAACTAACTACGACAGAACAACCAGCAAACCTTACTACGGGTGAAGGAACAATGCAAACTACAAAGAACATTACTGCGACCGCGTCCACAACCAACATAATAACGGATCATGCTACAGGAGGCACTACATTGACGGAACCTAGAACTAACGTTACTAGCAGGGAACCGACAATTAACGCGACTGCAGCCGAACAAGCCGTAAATGTAACTACGGAGGAACCTACTGCAAACGCAACATCTATGGAACTGACAACAAATGTAACTACGAAGGAACCGATAATTAATGCAACTTCGGCAGAACTTTCAACTAAACTAACTACGACAGAACAACCAGAATATCTTACGACGAGTGAAGCAACGGTGGAAATTACAATGAACATTACTACGACCGAGTCCACAACTAACGTAACAACGGAGGAGCAAGCTACAGGAAGTACTACAATGACGGAACCTATAACTAACGTTACTAGTAAAGAAGCGACAATTAACGCGACTACCATCGAACAAACCGTAAATGTAACGACGAAGGAACATAATGCAAACGCAACTTCAATGGAACTGACAACAGCAGAAGTTTCAACTAAACTAACTACGGCAGAACAACCAGCAAACCTTACGACGAGTGAAGACACGATGGAAATTACAACGAACATTACTACAACCGAGTCCACAACTAACGTAACAACGGAGCAAGCTACAGGAAGTACTACAATGACTGAATCTATAACTAACGTCACTAGTAGAGAATCGATAATTTACGCGACTACCACCGAACAAACCGTAAACTTAACGACGAAGGAACCTAATGCAAACGCAACTTCAATGAAACTGACAACAAAAATACCTACGAAGGAACCGACAATTAACGCAACTTCGGCAGAACCTTCAACTAAACTAACTACGACAGAACAACCAGCAAACCTTACGACGGGTGAAGAAACAATGGAAACTACAAAGAACATTACTGCGACCGAGTCCACAACCAACATAGCAACGGAGCATGCTACAGGAGGCACTGCATTGACGGAACATAGAACTAACGCTACTAGTAGGGAACCGACAATTAACGCGACTACAGCCGAACAAGCTGTAAACGTAACTACGGAGGAACCTGCTGCAAACCTAACATCAATGGAACTGACAACAAATGTAACTGCGAAGGAACCGACAATTAATGCAACTTCGGCAGAACCCTCTTCTAAACTAACTACGGCAGAACAACCAGCAAACCTTACGACGAGTGAAGACACGATGGAAATTACAACGAACATTACTACAACCGAGTCCACAACTAACGTAACAACGGAGCAAGCTACAGCAAGTACTACAATGACTGAATCTATAACTAACGTCACTAGTAGAGAATCGACAATTTACGCGACTACCACCGAACAAACCGTAAACTTAACGACGAAGGAACCTAATGCAAACGTAACTTCAATGGAACTGACAACAAAAATACCTACGAAGGAACCGACAATTAACGCAACTTCGGCAGAACCTTCAACTAAACTAACTACGACAGAACAACCAGCAAACCTTACGACGGGTGAAGAAACAATGGAAACTACAAAGAACATTACTGCGACCGAGTCCACAACCAACATAGCAACGGAGCATGCTACAGGAGGCACTGCATTGACGGAACATAGAACTAACGCTACTAGTAGGGAACTGACAATTGACGCGACTACAGCCGAACAAGCTGTAAACGTAACTACGGAGGAACCTGCTGCAAACCCAACAGCAATGGAACTGACAACAAATGTAACTGCGAAGGAACCGACAATTAATGCAACTTCGGCAGAACCCTCTTCTAAACTAACTACGGCAGAACAACCAGCAAACCTTACGACGAGTGAAGACACGTTGGAAATTACAACGAACATTACTACAACCGAGTCCACAACTAACGTAACAACGGAGCAAGCTACAGGAAGTACTACAATGACTGAATCTATAACTAACGTCACTAGTAGAGAATCGACAATTTACGCGACTACCACCGAACAAACCGTAAACTTAACGACGAAGGAACCTAATGCAAACGCAACTTCAATGGAACCGACAACAAAAATACCCACGAAGGAACCGACAATTAACGCAACTTCGGCAGAACCTTCAACTAAACTAACTACGACAGAACAACCAGCAAACCTTACGACGGGTGAAGAAACAATGGAAACTACAAAGAACATTACTGCGACCGAGTCCACAACCAACATAGCAACGGAGCATGCTACAGGAGGCACTGCATTGACGGAACATAGAACTAACGCTACTAGTAGGGAACTGACAATTGACGCGACTACAGCCGAACAAGCTGTAAACGTAACTACGGAGGAACCTGCTGCAAACCCAACAGCAATGGAACTGACAACAAATGTAACTGCGAAGGAACCGACAATTAATGCAACTTCGGCAGAACCCTCTTCTAAACTAACTACGGCAGAACAACCAGCAAACCTTACGACGAGTGAAGACACGTTGGAAATTACAACGAACATTACTACAACCGAGTCCACAACTAACGTAACAACGGAGCAAGCTACAGGAAGTACTACAATGACTGAATCTATAACTAACGTTACTAGTAAAGAAGCGACAATTAACGCGACTACCATCGAACAAACCGTAAATGTAACGACGAAGGAACATAATGCAAACGCAACTTCAATGGAACTGACAACAGCAGAAGTTTCAACTAAACTAACTACGGCAGAACAACCAGCAAACCTTACGACGAGTGAAGACACGATGGAAATTACAACGAACATTACTACAACCGAGTCCACAACTAACGTAACAACGGAGCAAGCTACAGGAAGTACTACAATGACTGAATCTATAACTAACGTCACTAGTAGAGAATCGATAATTTACGCGACTACCACCGAACAAACCGTAAACTTAACGACGAAGGAACCTAATGCAAACGCAACTTCAATGAAACTGACAACAAAAATACCTACGAAGGAACCGACAATTAACGCAACTTCGGCAGAACCTTCAACTAAACTAACTACGACAGAACAACCAGCAAACCTTACGACGGGTGAAGAAACAATGGAAACTACAAAGAACATTACTGCGACCGAGTCCACAACCAACATAGCAACGGAGCATGCTACAGGAGGCACTGCATTGACGGAACATAGAACTAACGCTACTAGTAGGGAACCGACAATTAACGCGACTACAGCCGAACAAGCTGTAAACGTAACTACGGAGGAACCTGCTGCAAACCTAACATCAATGGAACTGACAACAAATGTAACTGCGAAGGAACCGACAATTAATGCAACTTCGGCAGAACCCTCTTCTAAACTAACTACGGCAGAACAACCAGCAAACCTTACGACGAGTGAAGACACGATGGAAATTACAACGAACATTACTACAACCGAGTCCACAACTAACGTAACAACGGAGCAAGCTACAGCAAGTACTACAATGACTGAATCTATAACTAACGTCACTAGTAGAGAATCGACAATTTACGCGACTACCACCGAACAAACCGTAAACTTAACGACGAAGGAACCTAATGCAAACGTAACTTCAATGGAACTGACAACAAAAATACCTACGAAGGAACCGACAATTAACGCAACTTCGGCAGAACCTTCAACTAAACTAACTACGACAGAACAACCAGCAAACCTTACGACGGGTGAAGAAACAATGGAAACTACAAAGAACATTACTGCGACCGAGTCCACAACCAACATAGCAACGGAGCATGCTACAGGAGGCACTGCATTGACGGAACATAGAACTAACGCTACTAGTAGGGAACTGACAATTGACGCGACTACAGCCGAACAAGCTGTAAACGTAACTACGGAGGAACCTGCTGCAAACCCAACAGCAATGGAACTGACAACAAATGTAACTGCGAAGGAACCGACAATTAATGCAACTTCGGCAGAACCCTCTTCTAAACTAACTACGGCAGAACAACCAGCAAACCTTACGACGAGTGAAGACACGTTGGAAATTACAACGAACATTACTACAACCGAGTCCACAACTAACGTAACAACGGAGCAAGCTACAGGAAGTACTACAATGACTGAATCTATAACTAACGTCACTAGTAGAGAATCGACAATTTACGCGACTACCACCGAACAAACCGTAAACTTAACGACGAAGGAACCTAATGCAAACGCAACTTCAATGGAACCGACAACAAAAATACCCACGAAGGAACCGACAATTAACGCAACTTCGGCAGAACCTTCAACTAAACTAACTACGACAGAACAACCAGCAAACCTTACGACGGGTGAAGAAACAATGGAAACTACAAAGAACATTACTGCGACCGAGTCCACAACCAACATAGCAACGGAGCATGCTACAGGAGGCACTGCATTGACGGAACATAGAACTAACGCTACTAGTAGGGAACTGACAATTGACGCGACTACAGCCGAACAAGCTGTAAACGTAACTACGGAGGAACCTGCTGCAAACCCAACAGCAATGGAACTGACAACAAATGTAACTGCGAAGGAACCGACAATTAATGCAACTTCGGCAGAACCCTCTTCTAAACTAACTACGGCAGAACAACCAGCAAACCTTACGACGAGTGAAGACACGTTGGAAATTACAACGAACATTACTACAACCGAGTCCACAACTAACGTAACAACGGAGCAAGCTACAGGAAGTACTACAATGACTGAATCTATAACTAACGTTACTAGTAAAGAAGCGACAATTAACGCGACTACCATCGAACAAACCGTAAATGTAACGACGAAGGAACATAATGCAAACGCAACTTCAATGGAACTGACAACAGCAGAAGTTTCAACTAAACTAACTACGGCAGAACAACCAGCAAACCTTACGACGAGTGAAGACACGATGGAAATTACAACGAACATTACTACAACCGAGTCCACAACTAACGTAACAACGGAGCAAGCTACAGGAAGTACTACAATGACTGAATCTATAACTAACGTCACTAGTAGAGAATCGATAATTTACGCGACTACCACCGAACAAACCGTAAACTTAACGACGAAGGAACCTAATGCAAACGCAACTTCAATGAAACTGACAACAAAAATACCTACGAAGGAACCGACAATTAACGCAACTTCGGCAGAACCTTCAACTAAACTAACTACGACAGAACAACCAGCAAACCTTACGACGGGTGAAGAAACAATGGAAACTACAAAGAACATTACTGCGACCGAGTCCACAACCAACATAGCAACGGAGCATGCTACAGGAGGCACTGCATTGACGGAACATAGAACTAACGCTACTAGTAGGGAACCGACAATTAACGCGACTACAGCCGAACAAGCTGTAAACGTAACTACGGAGGAACCTGCTGCAAACCTAACATCAATGGAACTGACAACAAATGTAACTGCGAAGGAACCGACAATTAATGCAACTTCGGCAGAACCCTCTTCTAAACTAACTACGGCAGAACAACCAGCAAACCTTACGACGAGTGAAGACACGATGGAAATTACAACGAACATTACTACAACCGAGTCCACAACTAACGTAACAACGGAGCAAGCTACAGCAAGTACTACAATGACTGAATCTATAACTAACGTCACTAGTAGAGAATCGACAATTTACGCGACTACCACCGAACAAACCGTAAACTTAACGACGAAGGAACCTAATGCAAACGTAACTTCAATGGAACTCACAACAAAAATACCTACGAAGGAACCGACAATTAACGCAACTTCGGCAGAACCTTCAACTAAACTAACTACGACAGAACAACCAGCAAACCTTACGACGGGTGAAGAAACAATGGAAACTACAAAGAACATTACTGCGACCGAGTCCACAACCAACATAGCAACGGAGCATGCTACAGGAGGCACTGCATTGACGGAACATAGAACTAACGCTACTAGTAGGGAACTGACAATTGACGCGACTACAGCCGAACAAGCTGTAAACGTAACTACGGAGGAACCTGCTGCAAACCCAACAGCAATGGAACTGACAACAAATGTAACTGCGAAGGAACCGACAATTAATGCAACTTCGGCAGAACCCTCTTCTAAACTAACTACGGCAGAACAACCAGCAAACCTTACGACGAGTGAAGACACGTTGGAAATTACAACGAACATTACTACAACCGAGTCCACAACTAACGTAACAACGGAGCAAGCTACAGGAAGTACTACAATGACTGAATCTATAACTAACGTCACTAGTAGAGAATCGACAATTTACGCGACTACCACCGAACAAACCGTAAACTTAACGACGAAGGAACCTAATGCAAACGCAACTTCAATGGAACCGACAACAAAAATACCCACGAAGGAACCGACAATTAACGCAACTTCGGCAGAACCTTCAACTAAACTAACTACGACAGAACAACCAGCAAACCTTACGACGGGTGAAGAAACAATGGAAACTACAAAGAACATTACTGCGACCGAGTCCACAACCAACATAGCAACGGAGCATGCTACAGGAGGCACTGCATTGACGGAACATAGAACTAACGCTACTAGTAGGGAACTGACAATTGACGCGACTACAGCCGAACAAGCTGTAAACGTAACTACGGAGGAACCTGCTGCAAACCCAACAGCAATGGAACTGACAACAAATGTAACTGCGAAGGAACCGACAATTAATGCAACTTCGGCAGAACCCTCTTCTAAACTAACTACGGCAGAACAACCAGCAAACCTTACGACGAGTGAAGACACGTTGGAAATTACAACGAACATTACTACAACCGAGTCCACAACTAACGTAACAACGGAGCAAGCTACAGGAAGTACTACAATGACTGAATCTATAACTAACGTTACTAGTAAAGAAGCGACAATTAACGCGACTACCATCGAACAAACCGTAAATGTAACGACGAAGGAACATAATGCAAACGCAACTTCAATGGAACTGACAACAGCAGAAGTTTCAACTAAACTAACTACGGCAGAACAACCAGCAAACCTTACGACGAGTGAAGACACGATGGAAATTACAACGAACATTACTACAACCGAGTCCACAACTAACGTAACAACGGAGCAAGCTACAGGAAGTACTACAATGACTGAATCTATAACTAACGTCACTAGTAGAGAATCGATAATTTACGCGACTACCACCGAACAAACCGTAAACTTAACGACGAAGGAACCTAATGCAAACGCAACTTCAATGAAACTGACAACAAAAATACCTACGAAGGAACCGACAATTAACGCAACTTCGGCAGAACCTTCAACTAAACTAACTACGACAGAACAACCAGCAAACCTTACGACGGGTGAAGAAACAATGGAAACTACAAAGAACATTACTGCGACCGAGTCCACAACCAACATAGCAACGGAGCATGCTACAGGAGGCACTGCATTGACGGAACATAGAACTAACGCTACTAGTAGGGAACCGACAATTAACGCGACTACAGCCGAACAAGCTGTAAACGTAACTACGGAGGAACCTGCTGCAAACCTAACATCAATGGAACTGACAACAAATGTAACTGCGAAGGAACCGACAATTAATGCAACTTCGGCAGAACCCTCTTCTAAACTAACTACGGCAGAACAACCAGCAAACCTTACGACGAGTGAAGACACGATGGAAATTACAACGAACATTACTACAACCGAGTCCACAACTAACGTAACAACGGAGCAAGCTACAGCAAGTACTACAATGACTGAATCTATAACTAACGTCACTAGTAGAGAATCGACAATTTACGCGACTACCACCGAACAAACCGTAAACTTAACGACGAAGGAACCTAATGCAAACGTAACTTCAATGGAACTGACAACAAAAATACCTACGAAGGAACCGACAATTAACGCAACTTCGGCAGAACCTTCAACTAAACTAACTACGACAGAACAACCAGCAAACCTTACGACGGGTGAAGAAACAATGGAAACTACAAAGAACATTACTGCGACCGAGTCCACAACCAACATAGCAACGGAGCATGCTACAGGAGGCACTGCATTGACGGAACATAGAACTAACGCTACTAGTAGGGAACTGACAATTGACGCGACTACAGCCGAACAAGCTGTAAACGTAACTACGGAGGAACCTGCTGCAAACCCAACAGCAATGGAACTGACAACAAATGTAACTGCGAAGGAACCGACAATTAATGCAACTTCGGCAGAACCCTCTTCTAAACTAACTACGGCAGAACAACCAGCAAACCTTACGACGAGTGAAGACACGTTGGAAATTACAACGAACATTACTACAACCGAGTCCACAACTAACGTAACAACGGAGCAAGCTACAGGAAGTACTACAATGACTGAATCTATAACTAACGTCACTAGTAGAGAATCGACAATTTACGCGACTACCACCGAACAAACCGTAAACTTAACGACGAAGGAACCTAATGCAAACGCAACTTCAATGGAACCGACAACAAAACTACCCACGAAGGAACCGACAATTAACGCAACTTCGGCAGAACCTTCAACTAAACTAACTACGACAGAACAACCAGCAAACCTTACGACGGGTGAAGAAACAATGGAAACTACAAAGAACATTACTGCGACCGAGTCCACAACCAACATAGCAACGGAGCATGCTACAGGAGGCACTGCATTGACGGAACATAGAACTAACGCTACTAGTAGGGAACTGACAATTGACGCGACTACAGCCGAACAAGCTGTAAACGTAACTACGGAGGAACCTGCTGCAAACCCAACAGCAATGGAACTGACAACAAATGTAACTGCGAAGGAACCGACAATTAATGCAACTTCGGCAGAACCCTCTTCTAAACTAACTACGGCAGAACAACCAGCAAACCTTACGACGAGTGAAGACACGTTGGAAATTACAACGAACATTACTACAACCGAGTCCACAACTAACGTAACAACGGAGCAAGCTACAGGAAGTACTACAATGACTGAATCTATAACTAACGTCACTAGTAGAGAATCGACAATTTACGCGACTACCACCGAACAAACCGTAAACTTAACGACGAAGGAACCTAATGCAAACGCAACTTCAATGGAACCGACAACAAAAATACCCACGAAGGAACCGACAATTAACGCAACTTCGGCAGAACCTTCAACTAAACTAACTACGACAGAACAACCAGCAAACCTTACGACGGGTGAAGAAACAATGGAAACTACAAAGAACATTACTGCGACCGAGTCCACAACCAACATAGCAACGGAGCATGCTACAGGAGGCACTGCATTGACGGAACATAGAACTAACGCTACTAGTAGGGAACCGACAATTAACGGGACTACAGCCGAACAAGCCGTTAACGTAATTACGGAGGAACCTGCTGCAAACCTAACATCAATGGAACTGACAACAAATATAACTGCGAAGGAACCGACAATTAATGCAACTTCGGCAGAACCCTCTTCTAAACTAACTGCGAGCGAACAACCAGCAAACCATACGACGAGTGAAGACACGATGGAAACTACAACCAACACTACTACGACCGAGTCCACAACTAACGTAACAACGGAGCAAGCTACTGGAAGTACTACATTGACGGAACCTAGAACTGACGTTACTAGCAGGGAACCGACAATTAACGCGACTGCAGCCGAACAAGCCGTAAATGTAACTACGGAGGAACCTACTGCAAACGCAACATCAATGGAACTGACAACAAATGTAACTACGAAGGAACCGATAATTAATGCAACTTCGGCAGAACTTTCAACTAAACTAACTACGACAGAACAACCAGCATATCTTACGACGAGTGAAGCAACGATGGAAATTGCAATGAACATAACTACGACCGAGTCCACAACTAACGTAACAACGGAGGAGCAAGATACAGGAAGTACTACAATGACGGAACCTATAACTAACGTTACTAGTAAAGAAGCGACAATTAACGCGACTACCATCGAACAAACCGTAAATGTAACGACGAAGGAACATAATATAAACGCAACTTCAATGGAGCTGACAACAAAAATAACTACGAAGGAACCAACAATTAATGCAACTTCGGCAGAACCCTCTTCTAAACTAACTGCGGCCGAACAACCAGCAAACCATACGACGAGTGAAGACACGATGAAAACTACAACGAACATTACTACGACCGAGATCACAACTAACGTAACAACGGAGCAAGCTACAGGAAGTACTACAATGATGGAACCTATAACTAACGTTACTAGTAGAGAACCGACAATTTACGCCACTACCACCGAACAAACCGTAAACGGAACGACGCAGGAACCTAATGCAAACGCAACATCAGTGGAACTGATAACAAATGTAACTACGAAGGAACCGACAATGAACGAAACTTCGGCAAAACCTTCAACTAAACTAACTACGACAGAACAACCAGCAAACCTTACTACGGGTGAAGGAACAATGGAAACTACAAAGAACATTACTGCGACCGCGTCCACAACCAACATAACAACGGATCATGCTACAGGAGGCACTACATTGACGAAACCTAGAACTAACGTTACTAGCAGGGAACCGACAATTAACGCGACTGCAGCCGAGATAGCCGTAAATGTAACTACGGAGGAACCTACTGCAAACGCAACATCAATGGAACTGACAACAAATGTAACTACGAAGGAACCGATAATTAATGCAACTTCGGCAGAACTTTCAACTAAACTAACTACGACAGAACAACCAGAATATCTTACGACGAGTGAAGCAACGGTGGAAATTACAATGAACATTACTACGACCGAGTCCACAACTAACGTAACAACGGAGGAGCAAGCTACAGGAAGTACTACAATGACGGAACCTATAACTAACGTTACTAGTAAAGAAGCGACAATTAACGGGACTACCATCGAACAAACCGTAAATGTAACGACGAAGGAACATAATGCAAACGCAACTTCAATGGAACTGACAACAAATGTAACTACGAAGGGACCGATAATTAATGCAACTTCGGCAGAAGTTTCAACTAAACTAACTACGGCAGAACAACCAGCAAACCTTACGACGAGTGAAGACACGATGGAAATTACAACGAACATTACTACAACCGAGTCCACAACTAACGTAACAACGGAGCAAGCTACAGGAAGTACTACAATGACTGAATCTATAACTAACGTCACTAGTAGAGAATCGACAATTTACGCGACTACCACCGAACAAACCGTAAACTTAACGACGAAGGAACCTAATGCAAACGCAACTTCAATGGAACTGACAACAAAAATACCTACGAAGGAACCGACAATTAACGCAACTTCAGCAGAACCTTCAACTAAACTAACTACGACAGAACAACCAGCAAACCTTACGACGGGTGAAGAAACAATGGAAAATACAAAGAACATTACTGCGACCGAGTCCACAACCAACATAACAGCGGAGCAGGCTATAGGAGGCACTACATTGACAAAACCTAGAATTAATGTTACTAGTAGGGAACCGACAATTAACGTGACTACAGCCGAACAAGCCGTTAACGTAACTACGGAGGAACCTGCTGCAAACCTAACATCAATGGAACTGACAACAAATGTAACTGCGAAGGAACCGACAATTAATGCAACTTCGGCAGAACCCTCTTCTAAACTAACTGCGACCGAACAAGCAGCAAACCATACGACGAGTGAAGACACGATGGAAACTACAACGAACATTACTACCACCGAGTCCACAACTAACGTAACAACGGAGCAAGCTACAGGAAGTACTACAATGACGGAACCTATAGCTAACGTTACTAGTAGAGAACCGACAATTTACGCGACTACCACCGAACAAACCGTAAACGGAACGACGCAGGAACCTAATGCAAACGCAACATCAGTGGAACTGATAACAAATGTAACTACGAAGGAACCGACAATGAACGAAACTTCGGCAAAACCTTCAACTAAACTAACTACGACAGAACAACCAGCAAACCTTACTACGGGTGAACGAACAATGGAAACTACAAAGAACTTTACTGCGACCGAGTCCACAACCAACATAACAACGGATCATGCTACAGGAGGCACTACATTGACGGAACCTAGAACTAATGTTACTAGCAGGGAACCGACAATTAACGCGACTGCAGCCGAACAAGCCGTAAATGTAACTACGGAGGAACCTACTGCAAACGCAACATCAATGGAACTGACAACAAATGTAACTACGAAGGAACCGATAATTAATGCAACTTCGGCAGAACTTTCAACTAAACTAACTACGACAGAACAACCAGCAAACCTTACGACGAGTGAAGACACGATGGAAATTACAACGAACATTACTACAACCGAGTCCACAACTAACGTAACAACGAAGCAAGCTACAGGAAGTACTACAATGACTGAATCTATAACTAACGTCACTAGTAGAGAATCGACAATTTACGCGACTACCACCGAACAAACCGTAAACGGAACGACGCAGGAACCTAATGCAAACGCAACATCAATGGAACTGCCAACAAATGTAACTACGAAGGAACCGATAATTAATGCAACTTCGGCAGAACTTTCAACTAAACTAACTACGACAGAACAACCAGCATATCTTACGACGAGTGAAGCAACGATGGAAATTGCAATGAACATTACTACGACCGAGTCCACAACTAACGTAACAACGGAGGAGCAAGCTACAGGAAGTACTACAATGACGGAACCTATAACTAACGTTACTAGTAAAGAAGCGACAATTAACGCGACTACCATCGAACAAACCGTAAATGTAACGACGAAGGAACATAATGCAAACGCAACTTCAATGGAACTGACAACAAAAATACCTACGAAGGAACCGACAATTAACGCAACTTCGGCAGAAACTTCAACTAAACTAACTACGACAGAGCAACCAGCAAACCTTACGACGGGTGAAGAAACAATGGAAACTACAAAGAACATTACTGCGACCGAGTCCACAACCAACATAGCAACGGAGCATGCTACAGGAGGCACTGCATTGACGGAACATAGAACTAACGCTACTAGTAGGGAACCGACAATTAACGGGACTACAGCCGAACAAGCCGTTAACGTAACTACGGAGGAACCTGCTGCAAACCTAACATCAATGGAACTGACAACAAATATAACTGCGAAGGAACCGACAATTAATGCAACTTCGGCTGAACCCTCTTCTATACTAACTGCGAGCGAACAACCAGCAAACCATACGACGAGTGAAGACACGATGGAAACTACAACCAACATTACTACGACCGAGTCCACAACTAACGTAACAACGGAGCAAGCTACTGGAAGTACTACAATGACGGAACCTATAACTAACGTTACTAGTAGAGAACCGACAATTTACGCGACTACCACCGAACAAACCGTAAACGGAACGACGCAGGAACCCAATGCAAACGCAACATCAGTGGAACTGATAACAAATGTAACTACGAAGGGACCGACAATGACCGAAACTTCGGCGAAACCTTCAACTAAACTAACTACTACAGAACAACCAGCAAACCTTACTACGGGTGAAGGAACAATGGAAACTACAAAGAACATTACTGCGACCGCGTCCACAACCAACATAATAACGGATCATGCTACAGGAGGCACTACATTGACGGAACCTAGAACTAACGTTACTAGCAGGGAACCGACAATTAACGCGACTGCAGCCGAACAAGCCGTAAATGTAACTACGGAGGAACCTACTGCAAACGCAACATCAATGGAACTGACAACAAATGTAACTACGAAGGAACCGATAATTAATGCAACTTCGGCAGAACTTTCAACTAAACTAACTACGACAGAACAACCAGAATATCTTACGACGAGTGAAGCAACGGTGGAAATTACAATGAACATTACTACGACCGAGTCCACAACTAACGTAACAACGGAGGAGCAAGCTACAGGAAGTACTACAATGACGGAACCTATAACTAACGTTACTAGTAAAGAAGCGACAATTAACGCGACTACCATCGAACAAACCGTAAATGTAACGACGAAGGAACATAATGCAAACGCAACTTCAATGGAACTGACAACAGCAGAAGTTTCAACTAAACTAACTACGGCAGAACAACCAGCAAACCTTACGACGAGTGAAGACACGATGGAAATTACAACGAACATTACTACAACCGAGTCCACAACTAACGTAACAACGGAGCAAGCTACAGGAAGTACTACAATGACTGAATCTATAACTAACGTCACTAGTAGAGAATCGACAATTTACGCGACTACCACCGAACAAACCGTAAACTTAACGACGAAGGAACCTAATGCAAACGCAACTTCAATGGAACCGACAACAAAAATACCCACGAAGGAACCGACAATTAACGCAACTTCGGCAGAACCTTCAACTAAACTAACTACGACAGAACAACCAGCAAACCTTACGACGGGTGAAGAAACAATGGAAACTACAAAGAACATTACTGCGACCGAGTCCACAACCAACATAGCAACGGAGCATGCTACAGGAGGCACTGCATTGACGGAACATAGAACTAACGCTACTAGTAGGGAACTGACAATTGACGCGACTACAGCCGAACAAGCTGTAAACGTAACTACGGAGGAACCTGCTGCAAACCCAACAGCAATGGAACTGACAACAAATGTAACTGCGAAGGAACCGACAATTAATGCAACTTCGGCAGAACCCTCTTCTAAACTAACTACGGCAGAACAACCAGCAAACCTTACGACGAGTGAAGACACGTTGGAAATTACAACGAACATTACTACAACCGAGTCCACAACTAACGTAACAACGGAGCAAGCTACAGGAAGTACTACAATGACTGAATCTATAACTAACGTCACTAGTAGAGAATCGACAATTTACGCGACTACCACCGAACAAACCGTAAACTTAACGACGAAGGAACCTAATGCAAACGCAAGTTCAATGGAACCGACAACAAAAATACCCACGAAGGAACCGACAATTAACGCAACTTCGGCAGAACCTTCAACTAAACTAACTACGACAGAACAACCAGCAAACCTTACGACGGGTGAAGAAACAATGGAAACTACAAAGAACATTACTGCGACCGAGTCCACAACCAACATAGCAACGGAGCATGCTACAGGAGGCACTGCATTGACGGAACATAGAACTAACGCTACTAGTAGGGAACCGACAATTAACGGGACTACAGCCGAACAAGCCGTTAACGTAATTACGGAGGAACCTGCTGCAAACCTAACATCAATGGAACTGACAACAAATATAACTGCGAAGGAACCGACAATTAATGCAACTTCGGCAGAACCCTCTTCTAAACTAACTGCGAGCGAACAACCAGCAAACCATACGACGAGTGAAGACACGATGGAAACTACAACCAACACTACTACGACCGAGTCCACAACTAACGTAACAACGGAGCAAGCTACTGGAAGTACTACATTGACGGAACCTAGAACTGACGTTACTAGCAGGGAACCGACAATTAACGCGACTGCAGCCGAACAAGCCGTAAATGTAACTACGGAGGAACCTACTGCAAACGCAACATCAATGGAACTGACAACAAATGTAACTACGAAGGAACCGATAATTAATGCAACTTCGGCAGAACTTTCAACTAAACTAACTACGACAGAACAACCAGCATATCTTACGACGAGTGAAGCAACGATGGAAATTGCAATGAACATAACTACGACCGAGTCCACAACTAACGTAACAACGGAGGAGCAAGATACAGGAAGTACTACAATGACGGAACCTATAACTAACGTTACTAGTAAAGAAGCGACAATTAACGCGACTACCATCGAACAAACCGTAAATGTAACGACGAAGGAACATAATATAAACGCAACTTCAATGGAGCTGACAACAAAAATAACTACGAAGGAACCAACAATTAATGCAACTTCGGCAGAACCCTCTTCTAAACTAACTGCGGCCGAACAACCAGCAAACCATACGACGAGTGAAGACACGATGAAAACTACAACGAACATTACTACGACCGAGATCACAACTAACGTAACAACGGAGCAAGCTACAGGAAGTACTACAATGATGGAACCTATAACTAACGTTACTAGTAGAGAACCGACAATTTACGCGACTACCACCGAACAAACCGTAAACGGAACGACGCAGGAACCTAATGCAAACGCAACATCAGTGGAACTGATAACAAATGTAACTACGAAGGAACCGACAATGAACGAAACTTCGGCAAAACCTTCAACTAAACTAACTACGACAGAACAACCAGCAAACCTTACTACGGGTGAAGGAACAATGGAAACTACAAAGAACATTACTGCGACCGCGTCCACAACCAACATAACAACGGATCATGCTACAGGAGGCACTACATTGACGAAACCTAGAACTAACGTTACTAGCAGGGAACCGACAATTAACGCGACTGCAGCCGAGATAGCCGTAAATGTAACTACGGAGGAACCTACTGCAAACGCAACATCAATGGAACTGACAACAAATGTAACTACGAAGGAACCGATAATTAATGCAACTTCGGCAGAACTTTCAACTAAACTAACTACGACAGAACAACCAGAATATCTTACGACGAGTGAAGCAACGGTGGAAATTACAATGAACATTACTACGACCGAGTCCACAACTAACGTAACAACGGAGGAGCAAGCTACAGGAAGTACTACAATGACGGAACCTATAACTAACGTTACTAGTAAAGAAGCGACAATTAACGGGACTACCATCGAACAAACCGTAAATGTAACGACGAAGGAACATAATGCAAACGCAACTTCAATGGAACTGACAACAAATGTAACTACGAAGGGACCGATAATTAATGCAACTTCGGCAGAAGTTTCAACTAAACTAACTACGGCAGAACAACCAGCAAACCTTACGACGAGTGAAGACACGATGGAAATTACAACGAACATTACTACAACCGAGTCCACAACTAACGTAACAACGGAGCAAGCTACAGGAAGTACTACAATGACTGAATCTATAACTAACGTCACTAGTAGAGAATCGACAATTTACGCGACTACCACCGAACAAACCGTAAACTTAACGACGAAGGAACCTAATGCAAACGCAACTTCAATGGAACTGACAACAAAAATACCTACGAAGGAACCGACAATTAACGCAACTTCAGCAGAACCTTCAACTAAACTAACTACGACAGAACAACCAGCAAACCTTACGACGGGTGAAGAAACAATGGAAAATACAAAGAACATTACTGCGACCGAGTCCACAACCAACATAACAGCGGAGCAGGCTATAGGAGGCACTACATTGACAAAACCTAGAATTAATGTTACTAGTAGGGAACCGACAATTAACGTGACTACAGCCGAACAAGCCGTTAACGTAACTACGGAGGAACCTGCTGCAAACCTAACATCAATGGAACTGACAACAAATGTAACTGCGAAGGAACCGACAATTAATGCAACTTCGGCAGAACCCTCTTCTAAACTAACTGCGACCGAACAAGCAGCAAACCATACGACGAGTGAAGACACGATGGAAACTACAACGAACATTACTACCACCGAGTCCACAACTAACGTAACAACGGAGCAAGCTACAGGAAGTACTACAATGACGGAACCTATAGCTAACGTTACTAGTAGAGAACCGACAATTTACGCGACTACCACCGAACAAACCGTAAACGGAACGACGCAGGAACCTAATGCAAACGCAACATCAGTGGAACTGATAACAAATGTAACTACGAAGGAACCGACAATGAACGAAACTTCGGCAAAACCTTCAACTAAACTAACTACGACAGAACAACCAGCAAACCTTACTACGGGTGAACGAACAATGGAAACTACAAAGAACTTTACTGCGACCGAGTCCACAACCAACATAACAACGGATCATGCTACAGGAGGCACTACATTGACGGAACCTAGAACTAATGTTACTAGCAGGGAACCGACAATTAACGCGACTGCAGCCGAACAAGCCGTAAATGTAACTACGGAGGAACCTACTGCAAACGCAACATCAATGGAACTGACAACAAATGTAACTACGAAGGAACCGATAATTAATGCAACTTCGGCAGAACTTTCAACTAAACTAGCTACGACAGAACAACCAGCAAACCTTACGACGAGTGAAGACACGATGGAAATTACAACGAACATTACTACAACCGAGTCCACAACTAACGTAACAACGAAGCAAGCTACAGGAAGTACTACAATGACTGAATCTATAACTAACGTCACTAGTAGAGAATCGACAATTTACGCGACTACCACCGAACAAACCGTAAACGGAACGACGCAGGAACCTAATGCAAACGCAACATCAATGGAACTGCCAACAAATGTAACTACGAAGGAACCGATAATTAATGCAACTTCGGCAGAACTTTCAACTAAACTAACTACGACAGAACAACCAGCATATCTTACGACGAGTGAAGCAACGATGGAAATTGCAATGAACATTACTACGACCGAGTCCACAACTAACGTAACAACGGAGGAGCAAGCTACAGGAAGTACTACAATGACGGAACCTATAACTAACGTTACTAGTAAAGAAGCGACAATTAACGCGACTACCATCGAACAAACCGTAAATGTAACGACGAAGGAACATAATGCAAACGCAACTTCAATGGAACTGACAACAAAAATACCTACGAAGGAACCGACAATTAACGCAACTTCGGCAGAAACTTCAACTAAACTAACTACGACAGAGCAACCAGCAAACCTTACGACGGGTGAAGAAACAATGGAAACTACAAAGAACATTACTGCGACCGAGTCCACAACCAACATAGCAACGGAGCATGCTACAGGAGGCACTGCATTGACGGAACATAGAACTAACGCTACTAGTAGGGAACCGACAATTAACGGGACTACAGCCGAACAAGCCGTTAACGTAACTACGGAGGAACCTGCTGCAAACCTAACATCAATGGAACTGACAACAAATATAACTGCGAAGGAACCGACAATTAATGCAACTTCGGCTGAACCCTCTTCTATACTAACTGCGAGCGAACAACCAGCAAACCATACGACGAGTGAAGACACGATGGAAACTACAACCAACATTACTACGACCGAGTCCACAACTAACGTAACAACGGAGCAAGCTACTGGAAGTACTACAATGACGGAACCTATAACTAACGTTACTAGTAGAGAACCGACAATTTACGCGACTACCACCGAACAAACCGTAAACGGAACGACGCAGGAACCCAATGCAAACGCAACATCAGTGGAACTGATAACAAATGTAACTACGAAGGGACCGACAATGACCGAAACTTCGGCGAAACCTTCAACTAAACTAACTACTACAGAACAACCAGCAAACCTTACTACGGGTGAAGGAACAATGGAAACTACAAAGAACATTACTGCGACCGCGTCCACAACCAACATAATAACGGATCATGCTACAGGAGGCACTACATTGACGGAACCTAGAACTAACGTTACTAGCAGGGAACCGACAATTAACGCGACTGCAGCCGAACAAGCCGTAAATGTAACTACGGAGGAACCTACTGCAAACGCAACATCAATGGAACTGACAACAAATGTAACTACGAAGGAACCGATAATTAATGCAACTTCGGCAGAACTTTCAACTAAACTAACTACGACAGAACAACCAGAATATCTTACGACGAGTGAAGCAACGGTGGAAATTACAATGAACATTACTACGACCGAGTCCACAACTAACGTAACAACGGAGGAGCAAGCTACAGGAAGTACTACAATGACGGAACCTATAACTAACGTTACTAGTAAAGAAGCGACAATTAACGCGACTACCATCGAACAAACCGTAAATGTAACGACGAAGGAACATAATGCAAACGCAACTTCAATGGAACTGACAACAGCAGAAGTTTCAACTAAACTAACTACGGCAGAACAACCAGCAAACCTTACGACGAGTGAA